>JAREYC010000016.1:17277500-17450000 GCA_030015325.1 Cryptoblepharus egeriae | reverse complement strand
TTAAGGGTTAATCATATTGGTGCCTATGGCAGTGAAATGATTTTGTGATGCCACTTCTGGGTTTGCCTGGTGAAGAAAGAGGCATGAAGTGGCTACCACTCAGTGGTGGGCTTCAGAGGGTTCTCACAGGTTCTAGAGAACCCTTTGCTAATGAGCGCCTGGTTCTGAGAATGGGTTACTGATGGGACATACAACCTGTTGTTAATTTAGGTTATTAGGACATACAACCTGTTGTTAATTTATTTGAATCCCACCACTGCTATCACTGCATTTCTTCTGTGGAGAATCACAGAGGAGGTGGCACTGACAGACTTAAAGACCCTTGGTGTAGTGCCCAGGGGTGGTGCCCAAAGGATCTGCCCTGGTTATTCCTCTGATTATGACTCACACTGTGAAAACCAAATCTCTCTGGGGCTGGAATCCTATAGACTCCTTTCCTAGTAGTAGGCGCTATAGAATACAGTGGGACTGATTTGTGCACAATTGTGCACAGTCCTGGCACAATTCCTGTGCAAGGATTGTGCACAGTCCTGGCATAATTCCTGTGCTGGCCTGGGGGGTGTCACAAAGTACCGTATGCACCACTCCTGGTGAGATTAGGCAGATGCACTGACATGTCCATAGGTCAGGGTGATCATATAGAATGGAGGACAGAGTACCTGTACCTTTAACCATTGCATAGAAGAGGGAATTAAGGCTGGTGCTGCTTTTTATACCCTTCTATGTGGAACTAAACCTGCCTAAATTCCTCTTCTATGCACTATTCCTCCTTTCTATATAGTCACCGTGCCATAGGTGTCTCCCCACAACGGGATTAGGAACCGGGTGATTTGTGCCTGTCTAAACTGGGTAGGATTGCGTCCTGAGTGACTAAACGGCACCAATGAGAGCTCAGCTTCTCTGCAACCTGGTGAACATCAGAAAAATAAACTGGTGTCAAAGAAGTGACTTCACTGGCAGAATGTCTACAACTTGCCCCCCACTTGCTTTCCACTTTGTGTGTCTGTCCTGCATTCTCAAATCCTTTCCAGCAGGGGTGTAGACAGGGTGGTGCAGCTGGTGCGGACAGCACTGGGTGATGCACTGGAGGGGGGGGGGGGTGATGCGCCAGAGGGGTTTAACAGCAACCCTTTCTGGCACATCACCGTGATTCTGAACATCACCCCAACGTCTTCACACTAGTGCCTCTTCCTACTATGGAGAGGTCACTCATGCAAACATTGCGCATGCTCACAACGGGGGGGGGGGGGGGTCGGTAATGCATTGGCCTCCCACACAATAGCCTGGTGCTGCCCCTGCACACCAATATATCAGTTGTAGAATGCTATACCAACACTAGATGAAAGAATCATAAGAGGCTATGCCTACAATCCAGAGTAACTACAGAGAGATGTAAGAGGCACTTACTCTGGATTGCTCTGTGCATTTCCCATAGGTGTAAAACGACCTACTAGATGATCTACTAGGTCCCTTCCAACTCTAGGATTCTATGATTCTATTATATTAAAACAGGGGTCCTCAAACTACGGTCCACGGGCCAGATCCGGCCCCCAGGGACCACAATCTGGCCCGCAGGCAGCTGCAGTGCCAGGGGTTCCCTGGACAGCGCGCGTGCCCCTCCTGCGCCCCTCCTGCTGCCACACTTTCTTGGGAGTAAGCCCATTGAATATCATGAGACTTACTCCTGTGTAGGAATGCTTAGGATGGGGCTCTGAGGCTGCAATCCTGCCACACTTTCCTGGTAGTAACTATCATGGGATTATCAGGTAAGAACATGATAATCATGTTGCTAACATGTTGTAACATGTTGCTGCAAATTGCTCTGAGGACGCCTTGCATGTCTGGGTGAGAATCTTGCATTTTAAAAGGTTTTCAATTTTAAAAAGTGTTGAAATTAAGTACAGGAAAGTACAGGAAAGTACAGTATGAGTATTTTTGCTTCATTTTAACATGTCCCACATTTAACATGTCCTTTCGCAGGGGAGAGCGTGGGGTGGGAGGGCTGACAGGGCATCCCATCCCATAATAAGCCCTCTCATGGGCTTTTAAAATAGTTTTTTATAGTTTTTTTTAGTCCAGCCCCCGACAGTGTCTGAGGGACAGTGAACAGGCCCCCTGTTTAAAAAGTTTGAGGACCCCTGTACTAAAAGGTCCTGTAGTTACTCTGGATTGTAGCCGATGTGTCTTAGAATTCAACAGCCATAGTCAAAAATTTTCCACGCTGCAATGAACTGTGCATTGAGAATATAAAAAAGGACATACTCCAATAAACCTTTGAATTCACAGCACATCTTGCCGGCTTGCAAGCTATCTGACTGCCCAAAGTGATGCCGAATATAACAGAAGAAGCATGTGGACCAGAACAATATTGACATTGCTGGCCAGAATGGCCAGAAGCACTGACCATTACTGTGGAATACAGTGCCCAGAAGCCCCAGAATGTTCTTGTTTAAACCTATCACCATTAAATGCCAATTAAGCGCACAATCCTAACCATCTTGACTCAAAAGTAAACCCCGTTGTGTTAAATGGGTCTTATTTCCAAGAAAGTGACTTTAGGATTGCAGCCTGAGTCTCCTGAACTGGTGGTTGTAGGCAGTGGTGGGCTGCAGGGGGTTCTCACAGGTTTGCTAATGAGCACCTGGTTCTGAGAACCGGTTCCTAATGGGACACAGAACCTGTTGTTAATTTAGGTTATTAGAACATAAAACCTGTTGTTAATTTATTTGAATTTCACCACTGGTTGAAGGAGATCCTTGTACACCAAATTGCCAATTGCAGCCCAGAACAGAAATGAACACTTACCCGTATTTTTTTTTTTCAAATCTAATGTACATCAAATAATGTACCATCAAATATACCATCAAATATAATGTGCACCGCTATTTGAAAAGGCTTGAGATTAAAAAAAAATGTTTACTGGCAATTGTAATGCAGAGCTGCAAAGCAGATGCAAAATTTAATTTTACTGCATACAATGAGTTTGAGGATGATGATGAAGAGCTGGCTTCAAAGATAGCACTAAAGCCCTCATCATGGCTCATATATATAGATATAGATATAGATATAGATATAGATATAGATATAGATATAGATATAGATACAGATATATATATAGATATTGATATTGATTTATTTATAAATATTTATTTATTTATTTAGCCAGGAAGGCAGTTTGTCTGCCCAGCCATTGCGTCTCGCTCCTCAGCATCAAAATATCTTTGCTCTGCCTTGCCCAGATACGAAGTCACGGCTAAATAGGATCCTTTTCTCCAAGGTCTGAGGCACCAAACCCTTCTGGAATAACAGTCGGATGGATGCTTGAGCTCTGTGCCGCGTTAATGCTCTTTGCAGATAAAGCCCAATTTATAAATCAAAATAAAACAGGGACCTGGAAATTGGTTGATGATAGGAGGGAGCCAAGGTTTCTGCTGCAGAGCCGCGGTGAAATTGGAACAGATGACTGAGACTTGTTTACTCGAATAAGCTGGCTGTTTGGGGAAGATTGCAAAGAATCCCTTCCCTCTGGGAGTGTGGAAATCCAGTTCACACAAGGACCTTCAACTGGTGTCAGTTTTAAGTGGATAAATGTGGTGGTGGTGGTGGTGGGGGGGGGGAAGACTAGAAAGAGACAATCTCAAAATTTCATTTTAGCTCACAGATGCAGAGCATCCCAGAGCCAGCATGATTGGCATAATTTATTACTTATTTATTGGATTTATATCATAAATTTCTTCCCAAAGGAAGGCTACCCAAGGAGGTATAATCAATCAATCAATCAATCAATCAATCAATCAATCAATCAATCAATTGGCATTATTTATTTGTTTGTTTGTTTGTTTGTTTATTTATTGGATTTATATCCTGACTTTCTTCCAAAAGGAAGGATACCTAAGGAGGTATAATCAATCAATCAGTCAGTCAATCAGTCAGTCAATCAATCAATCAATCAATCAATCAATCAATCAATCAATCAATCAATCAATCAACACGAATGAATGAATGCCAGCCAGAACCAACCAGATGCTCTACAGGTATTTATTTATTAGATTAATATCCTGCCTTTTTTCCTAAAGGAAGGATACGCAAGGAGGTATAATCAATCAATCAATCAATCAATCAATCACTCAATCAATTATGAATGAATGAATGAATGAATGCCAGCCAGAACCAACCAGATGCTCTGCAAGTATTTGTTTATTAGATTAATATCCTGCCTTTTATCCTAAAGGAAGGATACCCAAGGAGGTTTAATCAATCAATCAATCAATCAATCAATCAATCAATCAATCAATCATGAATGAATGAATGAATGAATGAATGCCAGCCAGAACCAATCAGATGCTCTGCAGGTATTTATTTATTAGATTAATATCCTGCCTTGTTTCCTAAAGGAAGGATACCCAAGGAGATATAATCAATCAATCAATCAGTCAATCAATCAATCACAAATGAATGAATGAATGCCAGCCAGAACCAACCAGATGCTCTGCAGGTATTTATTTATTAGCTTTATATCCTGCCTTGTTTCCTAAAGGAAGGATACCCAAGGAGATATAATCAATCAATCAATCAATCATAACCATCATTGCCATCCTGTCTCATAGCCCACCACCCCCCATTCCATGATTTGGGTATGAGTCAGTGACTCAAGTTGGGTCAAGGGGTTGGTGACTTGCGATCCAGCTCAGTGATGTGAGTGCGTCCCTGCTAATAATAATACTATGATTATTCTTAGCATTGAAGTGCTCTGATCACTGAGGTTGCAATACAAAAAACAAGATTTTGCGTGGGGTGCAAACATTTTCATTCATGACCCTGTGTGATGCTAATCTAATTGCCCCGAAATACCTGCTAAGGCTGCAATCCTAAGAGCACTTTTATGGGAGTAAGACCCATTGAGCACAATGGGGCTTACTTTTGAGTAGACATGATTAGGATTATGGTTTTTGTCTCCTGCCAGGGCTGCATACTGATGGGGGAGAGACTTAAAAGG
Organism: Cryptoblepharus egeriae; assembly: GCA_030015325.1. NCBI lineage: Eukaryota > Metazoa > Chordata > Lepidosauria > Squamata > Scincidae > Cryptoblepharus > Cryptoblepharus egeriae. Next base: position 17,445,004 of record JAREYC010000016.1, on the reverse strand, counting down.
CGAATCTCAAAGCTGGGCTGTGGATATACTTTCCTGACCTCAAAGAAGCTTCTTATTTCAACGTATCATTCGCTGCTCTGTTCTCACTTACATCAGGATTAATTTAAATGAACTCTCTCCAAATCTTTCTGAATCTTTATAGCTTCAGAAGTAGAACATGAGCTCAGATTTCACCAGAACATAAAAAGATGGTGAAATTGTTGCTGGCTTCTGCGAAAGAAAGAAAGAAAGAAAGAAAGAAAGAAAGAAAGAAAGAAAGAAAGAAAGAAAGAAAGAAAGAATAGCACAGTCCATCTCAGACCTTCCAACCAAATAGCACAGACCTCCCAACCAAAGATACCAAAGAACTCAATCCTAACCATGTCTACTCAAAAGTAAGCCCCACTGTGTTCATTAGGTCTTACTCCCAGGGAAGTATCTTAAGGATCTTTGTTGTGTCTTTTGATTGTGTCTTTTGTTGTGTCTGTTGAAAGTGTCTTTAGGATCCATAAGACTCCTGCTTTAGGATCCATAAGACTCCGGATCACTGTGACCACATACAGAGTGACAAGATGCCTGAACATAAAAAGGAGGACAAGGTCCTGGATTCCTTTCAGCCTGGCCTTTCTGGCGAACAATGGCACGTTTGCCTACTCATGAGTGAAGCCATGATGTTGGGCACTTTCACTTTCCCATAGACCTCAATGCATATTTTAGATTTTACGGTTTTTGGCCATAATATTTGATAGAAAGGAGATATTTCAAAACTGATTTTTGCATTGGATTCTGCTCTTCAATACAAATCCAATGACATATGACACGATGGGGGTACTGCGCACCATTGCAAAATTCCAACATGAAGCCAAAATGGAGAACAATGAAGCCCTTTTGGAGGACACCCGGACGTAAGGCTAAAAAAGAGGACAAATCCAGGAAATCCGGTCATATGGTCTCTCTGCAGTGGAGGACAGAATGCTTGTACTTTGAACCATTGCACAGAAGTGGGAACTGAGGCAGGTGCTGCTTTTTAAACCCTTCTATGCTGAGCTAAACCTGCCTCAATTCCCTCATGTATAAAATGGTTAAAGGTACAGGTCGGTCTTTGACCCGAGAAAAGCGGGGTACAAATTTTTAAAATAAATACATAAATACAGGCCTTCTGTCCTCCATTCTGGATGTTCACCCTGATCCGGATGCAACTGGTCCTACAATCCAGAGTAACTACAGGAGCACGTAAGAGATATTATGTGCACCCGTAGTTACTGCACCACCTAGTGAAAACCTATGGGAAATTCATATTGCAATCCAGAGTAAATTATTCTTACATTGGAGCAAGGACTCCCTATAGTTACTCTGGATTGCACCCTGAAAATGCCTTCTTCGCACATCCAGCAGGACCTCTGAAGCTCTCCAGTGTGATCTGTTTTGACTCAAATCTGTAAATCGCAGATCTGTGGTTGACCAGGACCAACCTGCACTTTAAAATTTCCTTGCAAAAAATCAAAAAAGGAATTTAAATATATGTTGAGATTCTGATTTTTGGAAAGAGGGAAGAAGCTGCTTTTCAAAGAAAAGGGTGCATGGAAATAGTTCTCTATTTCTAACTTCCCCATCTGTGCCGTGAGAGGATTGAAGCCAAAATAGGATGGAGATGGAGACCACAGTATTACATACATACTGTAATATATATATATATATATATATATATATATATATATATATATATATATATGGGCTGTGGGTGGCGCAAGTGGTTAAGACACTGTGCCTGTTAACCAGCAGGCCAGGGTTTGAGACCCAGGTCTGCCCCACAAGACAGGGTGAGCTCCTGTCCTTAGCCCAGCTCTGCGACACCAGCTGGATCCAATCGTATTGGCTCTGCCTTTCCATTGGACTAATTCAGTGGCGTGGAGAGGGGGGATTTGCTGCTTGGGTAACAGCCTATCCTCCATAACAATCTAACCTAGGCTTTCGTGCTTCGCATGCAGTGTATGCAGCGCCGAGCACGATACCATAGTCTTCCAAGACTGATGGAGGCCTGCTTTTTATATATATATATATACACAGACTCTCTCTCTCTCTCTCTCTACATATATATTCACACACTATATATACATATACACACACACACACACTATATATATATGTATATATATATATATGAATTACAAGAATTGCTCTCTCTCACTATATATACATACATATATATTCACACTCTATATATACGTATACACACACACTATATCTATCTATCTATCTATCTATCTATCTATCTATCTATCTATCTATCTATCTATCTATCTATCTATCTATCTATCTATCTATCTATCTATATAAATTACAAGAAGGCTACATGCAGGCTACATGTATATATATATATATATACACTCTCTCTCTCTCTCTCTCTCTATGTATACATATATATTCACACACTCTATATATACGTATACACACACACACACTATATATATATGAATTACAAGAATTACTCTCTCTCTATATATATACATACATATATATTCACACACTCTATATATACGTATACACACACACTATATATACACACACTCTCTCTCTATATATATACATATATTCACACACTCTCTATACGTATACTCTCTCTCTCTCTCTCTATATATATATATGAATTACAAGAAGGCTACATGCAGGCTACATGTATATATATATATACACACACACACACTGTCTCTCTCTATATATACATATACATATATATTTACACACTCTATATATACGTATACACACACACTATATTTATATATGAATTACAAGAATTGCTCTCTCTATCTCTATATACATACATATATATTCACACACTCTATATATACGTATACACACACTATATATATACACACTCTCTTTCTCTCTATATATACATATATATTCACACACTATATATACGTATACACACACACACACACACTATATATATATATATATATATATATAAATATATATATATATAGTGAATTACAATATATATATGAATTACAAGAAGGCTACATGCTGCCTGCTTGCATGGAAAAGGAGGTCAATGAAGACTTTTTTTTCCAGGACACAAAGATAAAAAAGAGGATATGTCCTGGGAAAAGCAGGACATACATTCACATACAGGACATATGTTCACCCTTTTTGACAACTTTAAGTGAGGACCTCCTTATACGTTCTGGAGAAACTAAGCTTTCTTGGAAGGTGTTGCAATCCCTCTTGGAGAGCTTCATGAAAATAGATGTACGCAATCGACAACCGTGTTATCCCAGGGCCGGCATCAATTTGCACTTGGCACCATGCGCGTATTCCACGGGGGTGACTTCTGGCTGGTTCCCGCTACCATCTCAGAGACTTGATTGACTGGGAAATAGCTCCGGCGGCCTGCTTTATGAATGGCTATGAATTGAGGATGGTACAATTCCATATGTGATATCAATATTCAGCAGAAACCTGGCCAGGCCTCATACATTTATTTTCTGGCGGTGCGCCAGCCAGGCCGTAGAATGCTCCCGAGGCGAAGGAACGAGCACTAATGAGTTCTCTGCCACCTGCAGGTTACTAATCCTGATTCATTTGAGAGTTATATAATTTTTTTATTAACACTTCATGGCCTTTGGAATAAAAAAAACTTTCTGAAAAGTTATAACAAGGAAAAAAAAATAATTTCTGCAGAAACTGCTATCGGTGCTTAGCTCAATTTAAGAGGGTGAAATATATAGGTCTTTTTGGAATGCCTTTAATGTTACAGCAACTTTTGGGGTGGGTGGAGAGGACCCAGGAGGGCAAAATCATTGCACTTATCTATTCCCCCCTCCAGGGACCCCTTTGATTTTGTGGTCCAGGAAGGGGGGCAAGAAAAATATAGGATGTGACAAAATAAAAGCTGAAAACACTCATATGTATTGCTTTCATGTTGTTAATTTAAACACGATGAGCACAATTCTAACCATAAGCACAATCCTTGCTCTAACATAAGAACAATTTACTCTGGATTGCAATATGAATTTCCCATAGGTTTTCACTAGGTGGTGCCATAACTACGTCGACGTAAATGTCTCTAATGTGCTCCCGTAGTTACTCTGGATTGTAGGGCATGTCTACTCCAACGTAAGCCCCATTGTGTTCAAGTGTCCTTAGGACTGCAGCCTATTTGGCTTATTTTGCTTATTTTAGTTTTGCCTATTATTTAAAGAAGTACTTTGCTTATTATTAATTTGACAGTATTTTGCTTATTATTAATTTAATAGTATTTTGTTGATAATTAACAGTATTTTGCTGATTATTAAATTTAAAACTATTACATCTAATTTATGACATCTACCGGTAATTTATTAATTAAAAGAATTCTACATGCTTCCTGCTCACAAGAAAAAGGAGGACAATGAAGATTTTTCCCAGGACATAAGGCTTAAAAAAGAGGACACATCCTGGCAAGATATGTCTTGCCAATAACAAGACACACTGCATGCATAGATGGACTTGCACCATTTAGCATAATGTAGGTCCAAGTTGACCCATAAAGGGCACGATCCAGAGTAACTACGGGGAGTCCTTGCTCTGAAGTAAGAACAATTTACTCTGGATTGCAATATGAATTTCCCATAGGTTTTCACTAGATGGTGCCGTAACCTCGTTGACGTAAATGTCTCTTACGTGCTCCCGTAGTTACTCTGGATTGTAAGGATAATCTGTTTGGGTTTACTCAGAAGCAAGGGAAAAATATCCCCTAATCCTTAGGAAGTTGAAATTCTCTTGCAGGATGCAGCATACACATACTTATATTTATTTATTTTTATTTAATGAATTTATATCCCGCCTTTCCTCCCCTGCAAGGGGAGCTCAAGGGGGCTAATATCAGGGAATAAAACATCATTATTGCTGCAGGAGATCTAGATCCCAATCCTGAGCGCTTACTGCCAGTCCTCCACCTGGTGCTGAGTGTTGTAATGATTAGTGATAATTGATTAGTAATCAATGATTAGTGCCCACCCATCCCATAGCCAGAACCATCCCAATGTGATTTGCAGCCATTTGGGATTTTCTAGCAACCACTTCCCACATTAAACCCATCCATTAAAAATGGGTTTTTAAGCAGTGATTTTCAACCAGTGAGCCGTGGCACACTGGAGTGCTGTGCGTTGTCCACAGGTGGGCTATGGGGATTTGGAAAAATTTATTTATTTATTAGATAATGGGTGAAATCCAGAGTAACTATGGGGAGTCCTTGCTCCGGAGTAAGAACAAGTTTTCTGGATTGCAATATGAATTTCCCATAGGTTTTCACTAGGTGATGCACTAACTACAGGTGCATGTAATGTCTCTTATGTGCTCCCATAGTTACTCTGGATTATGCCCAATATTATTTATTAATAGGGCCATTAAGGGATGTGAACTCTCCACCAAGCAGCATGGTGTGCCTTGTCGGTTGTCAAAGGACTGATGACAATTTTAGTGCCTCGTCAGAGTGCCTTGAGATGGAAAAGATTGAAAATAACTGTTTTAAAGTTTCATCCAGTTTGATCCTTTTGTTGTTGTTTTTCAAGTCGCCGGTAAAATACTCACATTAAACCAATATGTTCAGAAGTGGGACTTTAATGTACTTTGGGTCTCTTGGCACATCAGGGAAGACATGGGTGTCAGACAAACAAACTTGAATACAGACGCTTTTGTCGCGCCACTGTCAGGTCATTCGCAGCAATGCGTGGGATTGCCTTTGAAGAGCGCATCGTTAGGAGGAATGAGCGTCCTTTAATGGCAGAGGAACGTTATTATTTTCATTTTTTAAAATGTGCAGCCGTTAATCAAAAAAGCAGAGTCGGAGCCAGATGTCGGCAAACCGCACACTTTCTTTCTGCGTTATTGTCTCCGGTAATTACTTACATTGTTGGCTCACCTTGCATGACATCTGCGCATTCACACAAATACGAGTGGTCCAAGGATATTATACGTGGGAGTTGCAAGCCTTATAAAGCCCAAATTGAATGTTCTCAGCTGCGGATGAGAAATAATTTAGAAGTACTTTTAGTTGACTTGGTACGTTTTCCGAAGATGGGGAAAAAGGTGTTGGGTTACTGGAATTAATAGGATTCAGAACAGGGTAACCATATAGAATGGAGGATAGAGTGCCTGTACCTTTAACCATTGCATAGCAGAGGGAATTGAGGCAGGTGATGCTTTATTAACCCTTCTATGATGAGCTAAACCATTTGAACTTCTTTATGGACTTCAATTCAGGGTGACCAGATGGCATATCCACGATAGTGTGTTTTAATCTGTATTTATTATCTAATTTTAGTGGTGTTTTATTGTTTGTTTAATTGTTGTTAGCTGCCTTGAACTCCCTTTTGTTAGGGAAGAAAGGCGGATATAAATCTAATTAGATAGATAGATAGATAGATAGATAGATAGATAGATAGATAGATAGATAGATAGATAGATAGATAGATGGAGGGAGGGAGGGATGGAGGGACGGATAGATGGATGGATGGATGACAAGGCCACTGAAAATGAAGGACATCCAAGAAAAATGTAGGACATGACAAAAATAAAAGCTAAAAATTCCCATATCTATTTCTTCCACATGGTTAAACGCTTATAAAACTTAAAACTATCACATATAATTTATTACACATAATTTATTAATGACTAATGGAATGTACCCATGATTGTGGGAGTAAAGTTTCAAGAATATTTGTGAGCCCCAGAATGGCTGGGAATGGCTTTGCACTGCTGGGGACTGGACACTGGCAACAGACAGCAAGCACCAGCCGGTATTGGGCACCACCGGGCACTGACAGGCACCAGGGACTGCAGAGTATCAGGAAACAGTGATGGGCAGCAGTGGAAACTGTTGTGCACTAGGTGTGATTGAGCAGCAGGCATCACTGGGTACCACGAGGTAGTGGGTACCAAAGGGCTCCAATGGCACCAGGCATCCCATCAGGCACCACTGGGCACCATTTTGCAGCAGGCAAACTGTCCAGGGAGTGGGAACCACCATGAACCAATGGGCACCAGGCACGACTGGGCAGCAAACCACAACATAGTGAGCATCAGTGGGCACCAGCAGGCAACAGGCATGCATACCAAGCCTCAGGCACCATCAGGCAGTGGGCACCTGTGGGCACCTGGCACCACTGTGCTGTAAGCATCAGTGGGCACCACCAGGAAGCAGGCACACCAGGCAAAAGGCACCACTGGGCACCAACAGTGGAGATCAGTGGGCACCAGGCATCCCTACAAGGCATCAGGCAGCAGGCACCATTGGGCATCAGGGCACTATTGTGAAGTGGGAACACTGTGCAATGGGTAACAGTGGGCACCAACAGGCCATGGGCACCACTGGGCACCAGCAGGCACTTGGCATACCTACCAGGCACCAGCAAGCAGCATCACCAGGCACTGAACACCATCAGACACCAAATAGGTTTTTAATGGGTCTTTACATCACAGTTGCAGAGACTACATGACATGCCACTGAAACACTGTTTATTAATTAAGAATGTCATCTATATGTTGGAAACTTGTTTGAACATCCAGCCACATTGGGGAAGCCCCTGCGCCTTGACTCAATCCCTGCTTTATGAAATATTGAGAACCTCTGTGATTTATCCTACTTTCCCCAGCACGGCACTGTCTTTTTGTGTATTTAAAGTTCAGTTAATACAAACCTGATGGGAGAGTGGAAGGTAATTTACATTTTAATATATTGCAGAGCCGCCACGGCAATGTATTATTTCTGTCAATGGAAAGGTACAGTTTTTTCCCAGATAGATTGATTGACCCCCAGGGAGCGAAAACCGTTGCTCCACGCCGCACTTCCCCATAAGGCACACCGGTTGCACAAACATGGCAGGACGAAGGCTTGCCGGCTTGTACGCAATCACACTCATTGTGTTCGCTCTCTGAACATCAGCGATCCGGGTGATAATTGTAGACCTGTCACTAACGCAGCCGAAGAAGCAACCACCAAGTGTTGGTTCATTTGACGCAATAATATGAGCTGGGCTGAGCTGAATGTCACCGTCCCCTTTTCTTTAAGAGGCCACACAGTCCAATGATTTCCTCGGTTAATCATATTTTTGGGATTAACAGGCCATGTGTCTTTGAATATTTATTTCTGTATCTTCCCTGTTTTAGATCAGATCTATAACTACGCATCTTGCAATCCTAATCTCCAGTTAGGCCAGCCTAAACCTCGGCATAAATCCTGTGCTTACCTGGGGATGTCACCAAAGTCCCGTAAGACACTTGTGCACCACTCCTGGGGTGTATTAGGGCAATGCACAGACAAGCGCTTGCCTCGCAACATCATCACAGGAATGGGGAGACCCATGAGTTGTCCCTGCCTAGGTTAGGATTGCACCCTAAGTAATTAAGTAACCCCCCAAATCCAGAGCAACTACAGGAGCACGTAAAAGACTATACGTGCACCCATAGTTACTGCACCACCTAGTGAAAACCCATGGGAAATTCATATTGGAATCCAGAGTAAGTTGTTCTTACACCTGAGCAGGACTCCCCGTAGTTACTCTGGATTTTGCCCTAGGTTAGTACGGAAGTAACCAACTTGCATTGCAATGCGGGGTGCGCAGGTGTGGATCCTGTAGTTGGGGCGGGCAGTCACAGAGATCTCCTCAAGGTAAGCAATGTTTGTTCCCTTACATTGGAGTTGCATTCTTATAACCTTGTTATGGGGCAGAAGGCTTTGTTTAAGGTTGCCATATGTCCAGAAAAAACAGGGACAATCCCGATTTGGGGGGATTGTTCACACACTAGCAAATGGGACAGAGGGTCTTGTCTTGATTTTGTGGAAGAGAATTAAGGCAACCCTTGCTTTGAGTTAGGTAGTCACCCATGACGTCTAGTGGTGGGACTTCTTATGTGTCCCTCTTTGATGGTCTAAGACATCTTGAACTTCAATCTCGGGACCAGATCCGGGTTTGGGCAGATCTGTCTTCCTGGTGAGTAGACCTTACCATTCCATCTGGGTGCCACGTGAAGTCCTCTATGAACAGGAGGAACAGGAATGCTCCGGGGAACAAGGATGCTTTATGTTTTTCTGGACATCCTATCTTTTGATACAACTGTGGAGAGCATCCCTTTCTCCTGATTATGTAGGACTTTGCGTAAGCACTTGGGTGGAACAGATAGAAGTGGTCCAAACAGGAATTGCTTTTCCACTGTGTGGTGATCATGAGTGTGGACAGCACTGACCTAAGAGAACAGGCAGGATTAGTAAGAACATAAGAAGAGCCTCCACTGGATCAGGCCAAAGGCCCATCTAATCCAGCTTCCTGTATCACACAGTGGCCCACCAAATGTTTCAAGGAGCAAATCTGGCATTTGGAGGTTGTCCACGTCTACACACACCCCTCATATATTGGTCCTGTGTTGGTAACCTGTGATGGGATGATTTTGAGAACTCATCAGCAATGGTCTCAGACCAGACTGAGTGTAAGACCATCCTAGACCTAGAATGGGCAGCCAGTATAGTTGTGAGAGCAGTTGCTCAACTCAGTCAAAACAAATGGCTTGGGTAGCCACACATGAGTCAGTTGGTTCCAGGGTGGTCATATGACGGGATTTTTCTAGACTTGCCCTCTTTTTTCGCCTCCTGCCTGGGTGTCCTCCAAAAGGCCTTCATTGTCCTCCATTTTGGAACTTTGGAATGGTGTGCAGTACCCCATCATGTCATATGTCATTGGATTTGTACCGAAGAGCAGAATCCAATACAAAAATAGGTTTTGAAATATCTCCTTCCTATCAAATGTGGTGGCCAAAAAACTAAAAATCTAAAATATGCATTGAGCTCAACAGTAAGGTGAAAGTGTCCAATATCACAGCTTTACTTGTGAGTAGACAAACATGCCATTGTCTGTCAGAAAGGACAGACAGGGTGAGAGGAATCCAAGACCTTGTCCTCCTTTTGAGGTTTGGGTATCTGGTCACCCTGGTAGGATCAGGCTATTGTGGTTCATGTCTTGCTAACATACATAGCTATGGGGCGAAATTCAGAGTAACTACAGGGAGTCCTTGCTCCAGTGTAAGAACAGTTTACTCTGGATTGCAATATGAATTTCTCATAGGTTTTAACTAGGTGTTGCAGTAACTACAGGTGCACATAATGTCTCTTACGTGCGCATGTAGTTACTCTGGATTTGGCTGATAGTCAGGACCAGTGGTTTTCAACCATTGTGACATGGTGCACGTGTGTGCCACGGAGGGTCTGCAGGTGTGCCACGGGACTTTAGGGTCATTCATCAGTAGGTGAATTAGGGGATTTGAGCCCCCTACAAGCAACATGGTATGCCTTGTCAACAGTCCAAAAAGTGATGGTGTGCCTTGTTAGTGTGCCATGAGATGAAAAAAATTGAAAACCATCAGCCTAAATCATATGTCCACAAGGCACGGACCGTTACAGCCAGATCCAACTGATTCAGGTACAGCGACAACCTGTTCAAAAGCTAAAGTAGGGTCTACTCCGAGGAAATACATTTAATTCCACTTCTGCCTGAATCGTGCACAGGAAGGTTCAAATGGCACATCCTTGACAGTACTTTGGCTCGTCTAAGCTGCCTGCTATTATCTCATCATTGCTACTTCCGTGAACACAGAAGTTCCAGCCTTCAGACTCTTCAGCTTCATAATTTATTGAACCTGATTAAGTGGAACATTTCATCCTTTCCATTTCACTCATTCATTATGGGGCTTTTCAAGAAAAATCTACTGCGGAGAAGTCAGGAGAAAAAAAAAAGAGATCTTGGTTTGACGCCGAACGGGCAACAGGAGAGACAAGTATCCGTGCAGTGTTTCAGCAAGAGAATCCCATCCCTCTGCTGCCTTTTGGGGGACAGGGGACGTTACTGTGGTGGCTCTCAATGTGGGGATCAGGACCCTTTTGGGGTTGCAACTCCATTTCAGTGGGGTCACGGAAAATTGGGTGTCATCATATTGGAATCTGGCACTGGAATAGGGCATTCTGGCTGATTTCCTGGGGGTAATTCTCATTCATCATAATGGAACTTACTTCTGAGTAGGCCTTATACATAACATTGAAGACTGACTAATACCCAGCCCCAAGCCCTGGACCTAAAAGCATGAAATTTGGGGAGCATATTCCTTCTGTAATGTAAGGAGCCACTAAAAACTGATTTTGGTGCCTTGGCATTGCCTACTGGTGCCCAGTGCCGGGGGCTTGGTGCTCTGTAGTTATGCCCAGTGCTCTGTAGTTATGCCTGGTGCCCCATGCATGATGCCCAGCAGGGTTGCCCAATGCACACTGTTTCCTGGTGCTATCTGGTGGTGACTGGTGCCCAGTAGGGACGCCTGGTGCTTGGTTTTGCCCTGTGCATGGTGCCCAGTGGTGTCTGATAGGAACATCTAGGATGCCCGCTATTCACTGCATGGTGGGCCCGGTACCCAGTATGGATGCCAGGTGCCCACTGGTGCTCGCCATTGCCCCCTGATACACTCTGGTGCCTGCTGGTGCCCAGTGTCCACCAGTGACTGCTGCTCAATCCCAATGCCAGTGTCGGCAATGCCTACCAATGCCTCGCCCCCCAATATTCTTGAAATTTTACTCCCCCAATAGCATAAAAAATAGCCCTAATTCTTCTTAATGCATCTGTTGACATCTGTGGCAATCTGACCAGCATGTGAATATTGTTTGAAATATTTCTGGCAGGAGCTGATGTGGGATTCAGAGGAGCAAGACAGGTACAACATGCTGAAGATTAGTGGCAATTAGCACAAGGGTAAAATTAGTATAATCAGCCATCCTTTCCATGAGTTATTCAGGCTTAATTGGTGGCAGGTGGATATTCTATATATTTTTTTTTAACGGCACATTGTAACCGAGTCATTTGCATACGGCTTTCTGTGTTGTCACAGGATTAAGTAAAATTCTATTTAAATTTGAACTCTGGCTAATTAACTCTCGGTAAACAGAAAGAGCAAAGCCTCTTTCAAAGGAACGACGTACCGTACACGACTCTTTGCATTCGCCAGGATTATGAATCAAAAATAAAAATAGATTCCTCCTGTTTTGGGGCCTGTTCTCATGATCTGCAGTTGGGGGACGCCTTGCAAGAATGGGGTCCTCTACAAGAACGTCTTGCATAGGTTCCTACAAAAGAGAAAAGTCACTGACTCACTCGCTCATTGACTCACCAGTCAATGCCCAGCCAAAACCGCTGGGCCTAGAAGCACGAAATTTGAGGTGGGTGTCCCTTCTGTGACCGAGGGAGTCACTAAGAATCGGTTTTCAGAAATTCTAACCGGAAAGGGGTGAAAAGGGGCGCAACATGTTTAACTCCCTATACTTTGCATTGAAAAAATAGTGACTGAGGGATGCTCTGCCACAACCCCTGGACCTAGAAGCATGAAATTCAGGAAGGGTATTCTTTCTGTGACATCAACATCCACCACGAACCAATGTGGATAAATGTAACCCTTAAGGGGCTGAAAAGGGGTGCAACATGTTTTTGTCCTATACTTAACATGGAAGACTGACCAACATTCAGCCAATTTAGTGCTCAGTGCCCGGTGCAGTGGGGGGGATGTTGTTTGGAGGGAGGGGTTGCACTGGGAGGATGCTGTGCATGGGGAGGTTACACATGGGGGATTGTGCATGGGGGATGATGTGCATGGGGGAATGTTGCACATGGGGATGTTGCACATGGGGAAATGATGCGCATGGGGGTTGTTGTACATGGGGGATTGTTGCACATAGGGGGTTGTTGCACATGGGGGAATGTTGCTCATGGGGGGATGTTGCACCATGGGGGGATGGGGGAATTTTATTCCTGTAACGCGGGTATGCTTTTCGCTAGCTATATATAAAAAATTACCAAGTTGCTGGGGAAAAAATGGACTCCCCGCCTCTGCTATGTGGAGCAACAGTGTAGCAAAAGAGGTGCAACATGGGATTAACTGCAGCATCATAATATGCCATGCACACCCAGAAGCAGTTGGTGGGGGAGGGCATGAGCATTAATGTCATTCTGGAGGTTAACCGAATGGGAAGATCTGGGCTCCGGGTTGAAACTTTGACCTATGTGGTTATTTACTGGTAGGTAGACCTGGACTCCTGCCCAGTCTAGGAGCCCAGATCTATCTGCTGGGTCAATCTGGACTCCAGGCCATGCTTGAGTTGCTCCCCTATCCCAAGAGGTGCCCTTCCACCTGGCTCAATATTTTGGAGGGGTCATGCACCCATGTAGGTGGTCCATTATATGGGTGCTTTGTAAGTTGTCTGTGTCACTTGGTGTGAGACCTCAGTGCATCACCCCCTGCACTGCACATTTGTGAATTTTTGCGCATGCGCAGTGCACTTCTGAAGCCAGCCATGCTGAGTCACTCAGGGTTCAAACATGCAAATGTTCATAAATGCAGAAATGTTCACACATTTCTAAATGTTTGCTCTAAACGCTGCTGCAAAATGAGCCCAGCGCACATGTGCGCTGGTGTCGGAGTGCACAGTTCACTCTGCTTCAAGGCAGGTCACGTTGGGGCATATCACTTGGTGCAGCCCACATCAGCCGCACCACCCTGATGATGCCCCTAGTGATGGCAGTGCACAAGAGAAACCATTTAGTTCAGTGAATTCCTGCATGTTGCTGTTGCTGCCTAGAATGACTATGGGCAAAATCCAGAGTAACTACGGGGAGTCCTTGCTCTGGTGTAAGAACAACTTACGATGGATTCCAATATGAATTTCCCATAGGTTTTCACTAGGTGGTGCAGTAACTATGGATGCATAGTGCTCCCGTAGTTACTCTGGATTTGGGGGTATGGTTGCAATCCTGAACACACTTTCCTATGAGTAAATCCCATATAACAAAATGGGCCTTCCTTCTGAGTTGAGCTTAGGATTGCATCTTATGAATGGCAGGACCCCTTATATATGATGTAGATGTTTGAGAACTACTACAGTAGGCATCTTGGAATTAGTATATATTTGGTGCTATGTGCTACTCCAATGTGCATTACGACGGATTGCTTTCAAACTTGCATCTCTCTACCCCCAATTTCCTCCAGGTCTAAACAAATTTCCTCTTCTTTTTCCAGGTTAAGTAAACTGCTAAAGGCTTTTTTTAAAGGTGGACCTTTTGAGAAGAGGGAAAGCATCATGGAAAGCCTAGCCAGGTCCGCATTGCAACGACCGTCACGAAAAGAGATGGCTTGCAAAATGGTGTTGAACCCCAGTGACTCCCACAGCATCGGGGGTCGCACAAGCGCTCTTCCTTAGCGCGTTCTATTGGAAAAATGCATTTTGTAGAATGAATGATGAAACATTGGAAGAGGCAACTGTAGCAGAGATGCAAAAATGCAGAATAAATCAGTTATTCTGAGTGTGTCAGGGTTGGTTCTGACCATTTTTAAAAGAAAAAAAATGGAACGCCTTTCATCTCGAAATATTATTTCTAACTTCCTAACCCGACTGTGTTGTTTTCCAAGAATTCACTGATTTCTTATAATCCTTTTATCCTGTCTGTTTTTACAGCAGCACTTTTCATTTTTCTAGCCAGGTCTTGCCTCTTCCAATTAACAGTTCTGTATTTTTTGCTCTTGAACTCTTGTTTGTTTAAATCAAACAGTGTGGCTGCTCGGAATATATTAGGTGCTCTTTATATGCAGCCCAGGTAACTCTGGATAAGCCAGAGTTTGGAATCTGACCTGAACTGCTGTGGCTAATCCCACAAGGCATGATCCGACACCCGGTCCCACCCTAAAATGACCCCTACCCACTTCCAACCTGCCCTCCGATCACCCTCTTTCTACTCTTGAGGTTAGGATTGCCCTGCTTATTCCTTTCCTTGATCCCACTGAAAGTCAAATATTATATCGGCAAAAATGCTAGACATTCCCAACTCTAATAGAAAAGGCAGTTCTTTCTTCCTATTTGAAAGCTTATATGATGGGTCTTACCCATGCGCACCAATGCAGGGTGACCATATAGAACGGAGGAGCACGTGCCTCCAGTGGTGGGATTCAAATAAATTAACAACAGGTTCTATGTCCTAATAACTGAAATTAACAACAGGTTCTATGTCCCATTAGTAACCGGTTCTCAGAACCAGGCACTCATTAGCAAAGGGTTCTATAGAACCTGTGAGAACCCCCTGAAGTCCACCACTGTGTGCCTCTACCTTTAAGTATTGCATAGAATAGGGAATTTAGGTAGGATGGGGCTGCAATCCTCCATTCTATATGGTCACTCTGCATTGGTGCATATGGGTAAGACCCATCATATAAGCTTTCACTTACACTTTCCTGGGAGTAAGACCCATTGAACACAATGGGGCTGACTTTTGAGTAGATATGGTTAGGGTTGTACTGTTAGCACAACATAGAAGGGTTTAAAAAGCAGCACCAGCCTAAATCCTCTATTCTATAAAATGCTTAAACATAGATGCAGTCTGTCCTCCATTCTATATGGTCACCCTGCACCAATGTGGCTGTGCATCTTTCTCTGGCATTGTAACAAAAACTGGAAGACTTACCATATTTACTTGAATCTCATGTTCACTTCTTCCAGCCAAAATATGGGTGCAATCCAGAGTAACTACCAGGAGTCCTTGCTCCGACATAAGAACAATTTACTCTGGATTGCAAAATGAATTTCCCATAGGATTTCACGAGGTGGTGCCGTAACTATGTCGAAATAAATGTCGCCTAAGTAGTTACTCTGGATTAATCTCCAAAATCAGGATGCACATTACATATGATGGTGCATTAGATTTGAGTAATTACGGTATTTTGACAATATAGAGAAGGTTGAAGAGAAGCCGTATGAGGAACAGGTTATTTCTTTCTTTGTATATTCTGCATCACTGAGCTTGGAAGTTTCCTGGTATTGATTCAAGATGGTTAGCATAGCTCGATGGTAAAGTACATCGATGGTAAAGTACATCCCTTGCAGGCGGAAGGTCTCAAGTTCAAGGCCCCTCGAGGAACGCTGCCAGTTGCATCGACAAGAGCTGGATCAAAGGTCTGATACTGCAGAACACCGCTTTGTATATTCATAAATCCAACTGTCTTGACATAATAGCAAGGAAGGGTAAAGTGAACTTCAGCTGGTAAGGATTTCCAGAGACTCAAATGCTATTGTCAAGAGTCATCCATGACACCACTGAGAAGCAATGCATCCAGAATATATCCCTTTTATTCTGCATCAAGATACCTGGTTTTTGGAAGAGCGGGGCCAATTCCACATAGGGTTCTTGCAAGGGGTCAATTGCCCCAGGTACCACACCAGGCTTGATCTCCACCTCTCTGGTGATCTTCATCGCTCATCTCTGAATGTGCTCCAGCAACGTCATTCATAAAGTCAGGTGTCCAGAATTGGACACAGTTGTAAGTTACAGGTTCAACCTTGTTATACACAGATTTTTTTTATATGCAAATTTGACTCAATACCACAAATCACAGTTTAAAAAAACTGCTTTTCAATTCCTGTAGAGAGTCCGTCATGCAAGCAATCTTTCCATTTTTTAGTACTAGAATCAAACTCCTGCAGATATTGAGGCATTACCTCAATACACCCCATTACATTAGGCCCCATTACAATTGGCTCAATAGAGGAGCAAGAGACCTGGAAGTAGCCCTACAATCCAGAGTAACTACGGGAGCACGTAAGAGACATTACATGTACCCGTAGTTACTGCATCACCTAGTGAAAACCTATGGGAAATTCATATTGCAATCCAGAGCAAATTGTTCTTACACCGGAGCAAGGACTCCCCGTAGTTACTCTGGATTGCACCCTAAGTCTTTAAGGGCACAATCCAGCGTAATTAAGGGGAGTCCTTGCTCTGGTTAAGTACAATTTACTCTGGATTGCAATATGAATTTCCCATAGGTTTTCATTAGGTTGGTGCAGTAGCTATGGTTGCATGTAATGTCTCCTATGTAATCCCATGGTTAGTCTGGATTGTAGGGTAAACCTATTTTTCCATTTTTTTTCTTTATACACTGATTTTTTTTATCCATGGGAGGTTCCGGAATGGAACCCTAGTGGATAACGAGGGATACTTGGAGTTGTAATTTAAACCCGTTTGTCCTGATACTCTACTTGGAAGCAACCAGACAAAACCTTCTCCGTTGTCCACCTCTCCCACCCTTTCAATTCTATTGTACCGCACTAAAGCTTTTCTTTCTTGAAGTGATGATCGCTGGTCCCTCATCAGAAATCAGCATCGCTCTGCATTTTTTATGGATGCATTTGCAGTCATTGGGAGTTTCTTGATGTCCCTGCATCTGGAAACCAGCCAAACTCAAACAGACCTCTCTCGGCAATGGGGGAAGCAGAAAGCGAGTCTCTGCATTCATTAACGCTGCCGAGTTTTTCCTAAGGGAGACTTGGAATTGGACCAGGCAGAGTTAAAACGGCCTGACCTGAATAGATAAGAATGTCAAGACCGCCTCGTGTTCGGCGCGAGTCAAAAGTGTAATGAGAGGTGAGGCTAGTTATGGATTTTTTCTAATTGAATTGCTACTGTATATAGCCATCATTATGTACACCAACGGCATCTCCTTGACTTGACATCATATAGACTTTCCCATTACGCTGTCTGAGAACTACATTTTTTGCACTTTGAAGGGTAGGAAGAAAGTCTCGGAGAACAAGGGAAATGGCAAGGAACACTTTAAAGATTTGCCAAGTATGTTGGCAGACGTTCGGGTCTACGTGGCACAAATTTATCTGGCAGAGACACAGACGTTGCTGTAACGCAGCCTCAAACCGGTTGGCAGCACCATGTGGGATGTGCACCTGTGCGACTATGCTGTATGTAAGGCACATTCGGTCGACTTTAAAAATAGAAGGATTATTTAGAGGAAAAGTTGGGAGCTCATGAGTATTCTGGGAAGCCCAAAATTCATCACGGGAATGTGGAAGATCATGCTTTACGTGCCAAATGTAGTGCTTTAAGTGCCAAATTCAATTCTAATGAGAGATGTTTGTCTAGGAAACACTTGTATTTAAGGGTAGGACATGCAGGCAAGGTAGGCAGAGCCCCAAAAAGGATAAAGATCCAACAAGTAAATAGAAATTGTAGCTTGCTTTTTTGCTCCTCTCCTTTTTTCTCCAGCACAGTTAGTGAGTTTGGAGTCTCCAACTTTTAAATGATGGGAACTTTCAATTTTCAGCTCATGTTAGGGTGATCTGTAGAGACTCAGGGCAAAATCTAGAGTAATTCTGAGGATTCCTTGCTTCGGGGTAAAAACAACGTTCTCTGGATTCCAATATGAATTTCCCATAGGTTTTTGCTAGGTGGTGCAGTACTACAGGTGCATGTAAAGTCTCTTACATGCTCCCGTAGTTACTCTGGATTTGGGGGTCAGTGTGGCCTGGCATCATGTGGTCAAAGAGCTGGGTTCAGTATTTATTACTTGTTTAATATATACATGTTTACAAATATTCTTTCAATTTTACTCCCCCAGTGGCCATCCCCCCAATGTGCATCAACCCCCATGCACATCATCCCCTATGTGCATCCACCCCCATGCACATCTACCCTCATGCGCATCAGTCCCCCGTGTACAACGTCCCCCATGAGCATCATCCCCCCATACGCAGGAACCCCCCATGCAGGATAATTCGACTCCTGCAACACGGGTACGCTTTTCGCTAGTTCCACATAAAGTGGAATAAAACCTTGACTGGACTGCATTGGTTGTCTCCTCATCAGCAGGTGAGGATGCTCAGTTGGCCACATGATGGGACTCTGTGGGAAGGAGAAAACTCTCTTGCAAATTTTTGCAAGACACAAGAAGGCAGTGCCCAAAACTAATGCCAACACCTTAGCTCTTGTGACATTTGGGTGCCTCAATTTTGGATCTCAAGAGATTACAGGAGATTTGGATGACATCTTGCAAAATTTCTTGAGTTCCAAAATGGTGATGCATGGCTGAGACAGAAAGGAGATAGAGACACAGGGCACAATCCAGAGTAACCATAGGGAGTCTTTGCTCCAGTATAACAACAATTTACTCGGAATTCCAATATGAATTTCCCATAGGTTTTCATTGGGTGGTGCAGTAACTACGGGTGCATTTAATGTCTCTTACATGCTTCCGTCGTTACTCTGGATTGTAGGGAAAGGGGATGTAGTGATACCTGTAAATTTGGGAACCGCCTTAAGGTAATTTGGTACCAAAAACTTGAAGTTGTGGCATCCCTAGGGGAAGCTGGGGGTATCCCTGGGCCCTGGGTACCATCATACGTGGGGTGACACACTGGGATAGGGTTGTCATAATTTTCTTCCACAAACCTGGGAAAATGGCAGCCCTATACTGGGGGTGACCAAAATCACAAAAATTGCTAAAATCACTAATGTTGTTCAGTATATCACCATCAAGTCAATATGGTTGTATATGTATTTTTCAGCAGAATCCAATGCAAAAAGCAGCTTGGTAATACCTTGTTCCTATCAAAAGTTATGGCCAACAAACTGAAAAAATGCACATAGCCCTATGGAAAGTGAAACTGAGCCATATTGCGCCTTTACTTATGAGTAGGCAAATGTGCCGTAGGCCCATATCCCAAAGTCACTGTGTGGATCCGTGACTGCTAAGGATTTTGCCCCATGTCCATTGGAAAGGGCAGACTGAGAGAAATCATATGACCAAAGAATGGTCCTGATCCAATGAACGTAGCCCCCACAAATCCACCCAGAAGGACATCCCTGATAATTGCATTGAGCCCTACGGGAACTGAACTATACAGCTGAATTTTCTCATGTGTAAGCAAAGTAAGCCTTGGCTTGTGTTCAGGTCAGGCACAGAGGAATGCAAGGCTACCAGAATGGTCCCAATCCAGTGACAGTGGAGCTCTAGATGGCAACCCAAAAAAGAATAAAACAGAAGCTTAATTGGTATGGTGATTTTTAAAATAAGAAAATATTAATTAATTGTATTAATTAATACTGATAATGATAATTAATTTAAAAAATTTTGCAGTATAATTTTTGAGCCGTGCTTCCCAAATAACCTAGGTACGCCTCTGCCTTGAAGGCTTTGAAATTAACCATTGGGATAAGCAATGTTGAAGGATGCAATCCTAACCCAGGCAGCACAACTCTTCCACTTCCTCCTCCTCCTCCTCCTCCTCCTCCTCCTCTTCTTCTTCTTCTTCTTCTTCTTCTTCTTCTTCTTCTTCTTCTTCTTCTTCCTCCTCCTCCTCCTCCTCCTCCTCCTCCTCCTCCTCCTCCACTCTTCCAAAAATGTGCCAAACCTCATAGCTGAAAACTCCAATTACTCCAAGGCAATTACTCAAAGTCTATCACTTTATGAAAGAAAGAAAGAAAGAAAGAAAGAAAGAAAGAAAGAAAGAAAGAAAAGAATCACATATTATTCTTTAATTAGCTAGTTTCAAATGAAGCTGTTGCCTTCCTGTCTTGCTAGCTGAAGCATGTATATTTTTTGGTTCCTTTCTCTCCAATCCCTATCCATGAACTTCCTATAATTATTTAACAGTGGGATTTGGCCTCCCAGCTATTCATCAGGAAATATCCTGGGATACCTCGTCAGTCTTCAGGCGGTGGTTCGTTTGTGGGGAGGAAATAACATGCTGATTTGCAGTTATAATTGAGGAAAATTGCTTAAGAGGCCTCTGACAGTACAGAAAATAGGGCAATTAGTTAACCCGCTTCTCTCCTCTGCGATGCGCGAGTGTCGCCATTTAATTTTGCTGTCACTTAGGAAGCAAAGTTAAGAACGGATTGGACTCATCGCATCCTCCTTTCATTTTTTATTTTAAGCGGAGTGGATGTTCTGAGAATCAAAAGACGTTCACTTCTTTACTTAACTCTTCCTTTACATAGCGTATAATTAAAACCGCTAGCGTTGTTCGTTTTTTTTTTTACATGCAAAAAATGTCTCCTTCCAACGCATCAAAGATCTCTGGAGAGTTACATAAGAATGCATTTCTTGTCGCAACCGATGACTTTCTGGTGTCAAAATTGCCATGTGCAAGGCTGATCTCTTTGGGGAACGAGTGTCAGAATCCATGAATTTGGAACAAGGATCCCTGGAGAGGGGTTTGAAGAAGCTAAAATGCTCACTCCATCAAGCACACGAGGGAAGTACAAGGAATAGACCGTCAATCTTGGAAGACAGAGATGGATGGCATGGCACCTGGATGGGAGAATCAAAGAACAGTTTCGTCAAGAAAGAACAACAGAAGGAATGGCACCACAGCTCTACGTCACATCCAGCTACCATCCAGCTTTGTCCATCCCTATAGCTGCAGTCCTATCCCGCAATTAGACCAACCTAAGCCCTGGCCCAAGTCCTGTACTGACCTGGGGGTGTCACAAAAATGAAATTGCTATCATAGAATCAGAGTTGGAAGGGACCCAGTGGATCATCTAGTCCAACCCCCTGCTTGTAGCAGGAAATCCTTGTCTTATGGGGACCTGGTCTCGAACCCTGGCCTGTTGGTTAACAGGCACAGTGTCTTAACCACTTGTGCCACCAGTGAAATTGTCATAAGACACTTGTGTGCCACTCCTGTGGGACGGTTAGGCCATTGCACAGACATGCGTTTGCCTCCCAACATCATCACGGGAACAGAAAGACTCATGAGTTGTACCGGCCTAGGTTAGGATTACACCCAATGAAATATATGTTCATGTGTATTTTAAATGAATTTTATTAAAGTGTTTTGTTTTTATTGCTAAAATTGTATGGTTTATTATTTTATCTCTTAAATGCTGTAAGTCGCCTTGAATTCCCTTTTGGGTAGAAAGATGGGGTATACGTCAATAAATAATAAATAATACTTCAGGGTAGACATGCATAGGATTGTGCCCACTGTCAGCAACCAACGCAAAAGGAGAAGAAGGAGGAGGAATAGAGAAGAGGAAGAGGGGGGAAGAAGAAAAAGGTGGAGGAGGAGGAAGAGGAAGAGGAGGTAAAAGAGTTGTGCTGCCTAGATAAGGATTGCATCCTTGAACATTGCTTATCCCAATGTGTTACAGGCATATCCCACAACATTATATGGGCCTGTCCCACAACATTATATATATACAGCCCCATTATATAGGGCTTTGGATCAGTAGTGTGTGTTATAGGATGTAATCCTAACCTAGGGTGGCACAACTCACTGGTCTTTCTGATCCCGTGGTGGTGTAGGGATGAAAGCACATATCTGGGAACTGCTCTAACCCTCCCCCAGGAATGGAGCAGATGTGCCACTGCACTCTTGTGACACCCCCAAGCCAGTACAGGATTTATGCCAGAGCTTAGGCCAGCCTAATTGCTGGTTGGAATTACAGTCTTACCCTACAATCCAGAGTAACTACGGGAGCACGTAAGAGACGTTATATGTACCCATAGTTACTGCACCACCAAGTGAAAACCTATGGGAAATTAATATTGCAATCCAGAGCAAATTGTTCTTACACCGGAGCAAGGACTCCCCGTAGTTACTCTGGATTGCGCTCTTAATCTCCAGGCAGTTCATCACAACCTGAGATATGGTCTTGGAAGGTCTTGGAAGATATGGTCTTGAATAAAGGACTTATTGTACATCAGTATCATCATCATCATCATCATCATCATCATCGTCGTCGTCGTCGTCCTTCTCCTCCTCCTCCTCATCATCTTCATCATCATCATCAGGATAGTTAAAGGAAAGCTGAACTGATATTGTGCAGGAAAATAAGAGTCAGATGAGAAGATGGGACAACTGTGGCATGAGCAAACATACACTAATTAGCTCCTATATCACGCTAAAACATAACAGGAAAATACCCTCATAATACCCTCATATCACATATTTAACATTTAGGTTAAATATAAGATTTGTTTTCTCCCAGTCTTGAGAATATTTGGGGAAGAAATGAAGAATCCTTTTGGGGGTAACGCTGGAGGCAAACGACAACAGGTGCCGTGTGAACACCCCAGGAATAGACAATCCAACTTGGGCATATGGAACAATCTAATGGCATCTCATTAACAACTGTAAATAGCAACAGCATAAGCTGGATGTGGAGTTACTTTCACGGGCCATAAATGCTTAACGTTTATTACCAATAAAAGTCAAAGGAGCATTTAGTAAAGTAGTTTACCAAACAAACATTAAATACTTTAATGCATTAGCTTCAGTGGACAGAATCACGTTATTTAATTAACAGTGAGTAATTTGCTAGTTTTTTGTTGTTGTTGTTGTTTTAAAAAAAATTGCCATAAAGGATTTTCCATTCATCCCCCCCGCCCAGCAGACAATCCCATGAGTACAAGTGGGGAAGCGTAAAATGGTAATTGAAAGATAAAGGGGAGAGAAATTTATTGGGATGATGAGACTTCATTTGGTTCTGACATTCTCCTGTTCTGGATTATGGACTAAGTCCTACAGAAGGAAAAACTGAACAGAAAATACTAGGGAGGAGGCTAAGTCCGAAAGGGAGGACTCTTATATATAGGATTGAAGGATGGATGGATAGATAGATAAAAATATTTATTTATTTATTTATTTATTTATTTATTTATTTATTTATTTATTTATTTATTTATTTGAGATTTCTATCCAGCCTTCCTCTGTAGCAGGTGGCGAACAATGATAAACGCACACACACACACACACACACACACACACACACACACACACACACACACACACATTAAAACACCTTTAAAAGCATTAAAATTACTAATTAAAAACAACACTTTTATATATTAAAAGCACCCTGGAGCAATTCATATGTCCCTCCTCCACGTTAATTAAAAAGCTTTAGTCCATAAAATGTTTTTAGGTCCCCCTCAATAAATAAATAAATAACTTCATTCATTAGTTAATTCCTTCATGTATATTCTGCCTCACTTCCTAAAATGTTTTAGGCCCCTCATAAATAAATAAATAAATAAATAAATAAATAAATAAATAAATAAATAAATAAATAAATAAATCCATCTATCCATCCATCCATCCATCCATCCATCCATCCATCTTCTGCTTTACTTCCTAATAGGAAGGATACCGAAGGTTGCTGATCCCAATCCAATGGACACAGCCCTCCAAAATCTCTGGAAAATGGGCAACTACTAAGCAGGAGTTTCTCAAACTGGGTGTCACACTCTGAAGGTACTCTTTGTACTACTAATATTGGTACTAAGTAATCAGGTAGAACTACTACCACCTTCAAAAAACCCCAAATTCCCCTGAAATCTTGAAAGACCTCAATGATTTACCAGGCTGCTTGCAGGTAGAAACATCCTCAATTAATTACTCAGTGTGGGCAATTGAACCCCATTAAATAATTTTGCCATGAACCCCACCCGATCCCAAAACATGGCACACATCCATTTCCCTGAAACTATTGTAGTGTATTCTGTAATATATGTATGTATTCTGTAATACATGTAATATACATATCTATTACATATATATTCTGTAATATCTATATATATAAAAGAGAAAAGTCACTCACTGACTGACTCACTGACTCACTGACTGACTCATCACCACCCTGCCAAAACCACCGGGCCTAGAAGCGTGAAAATTGGGGTGGGTGTTCCTTCCGTGACGGAGGGGTGCACTAAGAACCGGTTTTCGGAAATTCCAACTGGAAGGGGATGAAAGGGGGCGCAACGTGTTTTCCTCCCTATACTTTGCATTGAGAATTGCTGACTCATCAACATTCCGCCCCAACTGCTGGGCCTGAAGCATGGAATTCTGGGAGTTCCTTCTGTCACCTGAACACCCACCAAGAACCCATTGGAGAAATTTAACCCTTCAGGGGCTGAAAAGGGGGCAACGTGTTTCTGTCCCATACTTAACATGGGAGACTGAACAACATCCAGCCAGTTTGGTGCTCAGTGCCTGGTGCACTGGGGGATGGTGTTCGGAGGAAGAGGTTGCACTGGAGAGGATGCTGCGCATGGGGGAAGTTGCGCATGGGGGATGATGCGCATGTAGGAAAGATGCACATGGGGAAGTTGCGCATGTAGGGAAGTTGCGCATGGGGAAGTTGTGCATGGGGGAAGTTGCGCATGTAGGAAAGTTGCGCATGTAGGAAAGTTGCGCATGTAGGAAAGTTGCACATGGGGGGATGATGCGCATGTAGGAAAGTTGCGCATGGGGGAAGTTGCGCATGGAGGGAAGTTGCGCACGGGGGAAGTTGCACATGGGGGAAGTTGTGCACGGGGGGAAGTTGCGCACGGGGGGAAGTTGCACGTGGGGAGAAGTTGCGCGTGGGGGGATGATGCACATGGGGAAAGTTGGGCATGGGGGATGATGTGCATGGGAGAAGTTGCGCATGGGGGATGATGTACATGGGGAAGTTGCGCACAGGGGAATGTTGTACATGGGGGTAGGTTGCACATGGGTTGTTGATGCGCCATGGGGTTTGTTGTATGGGGAAGTTACTCTCACAATGCGGGTACGCTTTTTGCTAGTGTAATATACATGTATTCTGTAATACAGAATGCTTGATCAACATTTTAAGCTCAGCCTCCACATCTAGTCCAGAAAATTTTTCTTGTCCTGATTATAGATTTTATTTTTCTATACTAGTGTTCTTTGGTTAAGAGAAGATATAAAAGTAATATAGATATCCTCCGTTTTTTGACTGTTTTCTGATGATCCACTCTTTCATCACCTTTCAGTTATACCCAGAACTCATTCATTCAACACGTGTTCCATTCTTTCCACATATCTCTGCTGTTCTAATGGCTAAAATTGCCCATCCCCATGTTGGAGCTCCTGGTCTTATCCCATTTCCGAAGCAGTTAATGATAATCGGTGTGCAGAAATGTTTGTGTGAAAGCAGGAATTTGCAAGATAAAAGGGACATTTGCAATTTGCTAGTTTAAAAAGCATTGGAAGCAACTAAAAAAGTTTGGGTTCCACTTTTCAATGGTTTTCACTTTTGGATGGTGCTCCGGTGCATAACCCAACCAATAAGCGGGGAGGGGGTGTGCCTGTATTGCCTACATCCACTTGTTGCAGGATGCATAATGTTCTTTATGGACATTAAATGTCCATAATCTTCTTTAAATGTCCATTTGCACTGACCTGTTGAATGCAAGAGAAGGGGAACTACTACTGCAAGCTTACAAGATTTGCACACTATCAATATTTCTTATTTAAAAGGTCTGTCCTAAAAATAAGAATACCCAGACTGTATAAAGGTAAGGCTACATCAGACCAGGGCTGGTACGGTCAGCCAAGGTCCTCTGATTGCTACCTGGTGGCCAAAGACGAGCTCGTTGATAAAAGGTAATTAAAACTTGAGCTTGTTCCTGAATTATTACAGCATAGGATGACCTTATTGTAGTAATTACAAAACTGGATACCCCAAAATTTAGGACACCCAAGAAAAATGTAGGACAAAACAAAATAAAAGTCCAGAGATGGGCTTCACCACTGGTTCCCTTGAGTTCAATGGGGGGCAAAATCTTCACCTACTCTATAGAACCTGTTGTTAATTTATTTAAATCCCACCACTGGTTAAGCCACTCATATATATTGCTTTCATGCACTTCATTTAAATACAACATCATTTATTATTAAATTTAAAATTATTACATATAATTTATTAATTACAAGAAGGCCACATGATGCCATCTACTAAGGAAAAGGAGGACATTGAAGTTTTCCCCCAAGATATAAGGCTAAAATTCAGGACATGTCCTGGAAAAAGAAGACATAGGGTCACCCTGTAACAGCATCTCTTAAAAAGACACCCCAGGATCATGGCTACCTTCAAGAAGTCTGTGCCAATAAATAATCTAAACAATAAATAAATAATCTAAACAGTCTAAATAAATCTAAATCTACATGTGAATCCTGCTTCCTATTAGAGCTCTGTCTGTTACCCTCCTCCACTGTGCCAGCTGACTGCAGCAAACGTCTGCTCCTCCAGGCATGTTTAGTAGGCACTAAGTCAGTGGCACCTGTGGAGGGCTTGCTCCCGAGGAGACCTGCCTCAAATCATACTGAACAAGGAACAGCTGTGGTGGCTGCCTTAGAAGGAACCAGTAACAGCTGCAGCCTGAGACTGCTGTACAGCAGTACTTGGAGAGGAGAGTGGATGCAAGGGGATTATTGGAGTGGGTGGCTGTATCCAGAGGTTGGTGGGTTGTTGGAGTTGTGACGTATCCTGAGGTTGAGAGGCAGGGTAGGCTGGCCAAGGACTCAAAATTTTTGCCAACACTTGTATTTTTACTCCAGTTAATCATGGAGTACAATCGGGTCTACTCAGATTTGGAGCTGGAAGAGGACATTTCTGCCCTGGAAACAGGTTCTGGATACATCCTAACTGTTCTAGGCCATGCTGAACATGCTATCAACATGCCTCTCCTGAACTGCCTAAGCTGGCGCAGCTAGGACAGCCCAGGTCCTTCTGTCTTGGGCCAATCCAGACTAACTACAGGGTGCAATCCTTCTGGTCCTTCTGTCTTGGGTGCAATCCAGAGTAACTACGGGGAGTCCTTGCTCCGATATAAGAACAACTTACTCTGGATTGCAATATGAATTTCCCATAGGTTTTCACTAGGTGGTGCAGTAACTACGGGTCCACATAAAGTCTCTTATGTGCTCCCATAGTTACTCTGGATTTGGGGGTAAGTTTACTTACGCTGGCCCAAGCCTCTCTGGTGTAACTGGGCTATCCTATCTTGGAATTAGTCCAGCCCAGCAATAGCTAGGCTAGCCCAAGTCCACTTCAGAATTGCAGCCCAAAGAACCATGGCAAGCAATGAACTGGCATTAAAATGGGACTGATATATTTTTCAGTCCCCTTCTGATTGCAGTGTCTCCCCCACACCAAAAATTAAAAACAAAAATCAGGTTTAGAGTTCTCAAGAAGTTTTATTTTTTCATACAATACATGGAGAACAACATAGGAATAAGAAGAAGATGAAAAAGACAGAAAAGAAAAATAGAATCACAAGCACAGATCTTTCAATCAGACCTAAATAGCTCAAGTTAGTAGAGGATAAGATTATTTTAAAATAATTTATTTTTGGGATTTGTTTTAGGAGGTTTCAGTGCCCGGATTTGCATTTGATAGTGGTTTACAATCACAGTAATCATCGTACTAATGGTCTGTAATTCAATTATTGCACAGCAGCGTGCATTCGCAAATCAGAAAACACAGTGGGGCAAACTAGTTAAATTCATATTTTAGCATTATCAATATTAAGCCGACTGCGTAATTACCTCTGTGAAGTTGCCACTTAAGACAGAGCAAGTTGGGGGAATAAATGATGAAGATAAATGGCATGGCTAATTCAGCATCACGTGCAGGGAAAAAGAGGTAAGAAAAAGAAACAGAATTAAAACAATCCTTTTCTTTTTAACCCCTCCATGTCATTTGAGATGGAAATGTATATTTTGCTTGAATATATATATATATATATATATATATATATATAGATATAGATATAGATATAGATATATATAGATATATAGATATATAGATATATAGATATAGATATATATAGATATATATAGATATATATAGATATTCTGTTCCATAAGTGCCTTGACAATTTTAATACTTTTTCATTGTGAGATGAAGGTTGAAAATCACTGTGTTAGAGTGACGATTAACCCCTTGTGTTACTATGGGCAAAATCCAGAGTAACTACGGGAGTCCTTGCTCCGGAGTCAGAACAACTTATTCTGGATTCCAATATGAATTTCCCATAGGTTGTAACTTGGTGGTGCAGTATCTACAGGTGCACGTAAAGTCTCTTATGTGCTCCCGTAGTTACTCTGAGTTGGGGGGTATATTCCTCTCTACCCAAAGAAGAAGGAATTACACACATTAAATAATTGATGTATGGAATTCATTGCCAGTATATAGCTATCTGCTTAGATGAAAAGCTGTTCTATAGATCTTTAGATGTTCTATTTATGTTTAAATTATGGGCGCAATCCAGAGCAAGTTCAGCCTGCTCTGCCCTAACTGTTCTCTCCTTTCTGTATCCAGAGCAGAAAGTTATGCTGCATCCAGAGAGTCAGGAAGCCTGGGCTGCCCTAACTGCTCCAGAGCATGCTAAGTCTGTGACAGCTGGGGAAATAATTGACACAAGGGGAAGACTTGCTCCTGAGGAGACACCCCTCAGATCACACTGCAGAAGGAACAGCGGTGGTGCCTACATTATAAGGAAGCCCAGCAGTTCCTGACAACCAGTTACAGCTGCAGTTCTTCTAGTGCAAGATGGATGCTTGGAGTGGCCTGCTGTATCCTGAGGTTTGTGGGCAGCCGTAGTTTGTTCCATATCCTGAGGTTGAGAGGCAGGGATTGCAGATAGGCTAGCCAAGAACTCAGATTTTTGGTCAACTCTACCATTCTTATTCAGGCCTTATCATGGACCCCTATGGGTCTACTCATTACTATACCTGCTCCTGAGGTGGTATATCTCTGAGGAACTGGAAGAGGGCATTTCTGCCTTAGGCTCTGGATTCAGAGTAACTGCTCTGCCCTAGGCAATGCTAAACTTGCCCTCAACTTGCCTCTCCTGAGCTGCTTAGGCTGCCCCAGTTAGGGCAGAGCAGGTCCACCTCTCTTAGGGCACCCTATCTTGCCTTGTTCTGCCCTAAGCCTCCTTCAGAGTAACTGGGCTGGAGCATCTTGCAGTTGCTCCACCCTAGTGATAGATAGGGCAACCCAAGGGCTCTTATGTGGACAGATTAGTTGCTCTGGATTGTGCTGTATGTTTTAATGTGAGCCACCTTGAGTTGGTCTATGACCCCAGAAAGGCAGGATACAAATTTTTATAATAAAATTGAAATTAATAATAAAAAGAGATTATTTAATAAAGTTCATTTTAATAGAGCCACTTGAAGAGGGGCTACTAGCGGTATATAAATACTGTAGATACATACATGCAGTCATACATATAGTCAGACAGACAAACAGAGAGTAAAATCTATCTATCTATCTATCTATCTATCTATCTATCTATCTATCTATCTATCTATCTATCTATCTATCTATCTATCTATCTATCTATTTCCTTCCTTCTTACAGATCCAAGGCAGCCTGGACAGAGAGAGAGAGAGAGAGAGAGAGAGAGAGAGAGAGAGAGAGAGAGAGAGAGAGAGAGATAATGGCTGTACACTAGCTTAAGGTTCAATGGAATGTTGGGTGAAATCCAGAGTAACTACGGGGAGTCCTTGCTCCAGAGTTAAGAACAAGTTACTCTGGATTGCAATATGAATTTCCAATAGGTTTTCATTAGGTGGTGCAGTAACTACGGGTGTACGTAATGTCTTTTAAGTGCCCCCTTAGTTACTCTGGATTGTGCCCTATATCTCAGAATACCAGTTATAAAGGAGATCTGGGGAGCAGTGAAACACTTTTATCTCTTCCTTATGAACTTCCCAGTGGCATCTGGTGGGCCACCACATTAAATTTTGGACTAGAAAGGCCTTGGACTCCATCCAAAATGTTCTGATGCTCAAAACCAATATACCACTAAAGAGATCTTACCCAGACTGCAGGCAATTGAGGCCTTGATGGAGCACAGAAGAGAGGCAGTCTCTTAGGTATGGCTTATCCAGAGCTCGTTCAAAAAAATGAATTGATGAAAAGAGCGTCCATCTGTGGCTACTCGATTGATCTCTAGATGCAACAGCAAGTACAAAGTTCCACATGCTCTACAATGTAGTTTTAAAGTCCACAATCCTAATCCCCAGTTAGACCAGCGTAAATCCTGGTACACCCCTGGCATGGGATGGCCACAAAGTGCTGTACAAGTGCTGTAAGGCACTTATGTGCCACTGTAAGGCACATATGTGGCACTTATGAGAGGTTAGTTAGGCATCTAGCCTCAATGCCTTTAAGAAGGGTTTGGACAAATTGTTAGAGGAAAGGAACATCACTGATTACAAGCCATGAGGGGGTACAAACTCCAAATGCCAGATGTAGGGGAGAGCACTTGCATGCAAGTATCAAATGTGCTCCCTGAAGCATCTGGTGGGCTGCTGTATGACACAAGAAGTTAGACTGGATCAGCCTGTGGCCTGATCCAGTGGAGACTCTTATGTTTTTATGGCTGCAATCCTAAAGATGCTTTCCTGGGAATAAGACCCATTGAACACAATTGGGCTTACTTTTGAGTAGACCTGGTTAGGATTGCACCCTAAGTTCTTAGGTTGCCCTGATGACCAACTTTAAGGATAATGCTCATCCCCATATCAAGGCTGACAGGCCAGCACCTTCCAAAAATGCCTCTGTGGTCATGCGGCCAGTTCCAAATGCCATAGGCGCATGGAACAGTTGCTGTTCCACCAACAGCACTCCATGCGCCTTTTGTATTGGCAAAGTGATACCTACTGATCTCAATGCATTGACAAGTTTTTAAAATGCTAGGTTGACAGAAGTTGAGACGAATGATGGCAGCTCAGTCTGTTGCATGGTCCTCGGGTCTCAAACCACCAACCTGCTGACCTTCAAGAAGAAGGTTGAGAAGGTTGACTTTCAGAAGGTTGACTTTCAAGAAGAAGGTTGAGAAGCGCAACATCTTTAACCATTGAGCCACCGCAGTCTTTGCAGGTCTTGAATCACCTTCCAACATTTGGATAGATTACTTCATCTTTTGAGCTGTCGTTGACGTCAAGTTCATACCAAAAGTGGTGTCAGATATTGCTGTCTTATTATAATAAAAAAGTAACAAAATTGATTTGGTGACATCTTTTCCACTCCGCACCCTGGAGGCCTTCGGAGGGACGCTCGTCACCTTCAAAGTGTCAGGCCTCCCTCGAATCTGCCAGAAATTCTTATTCAACTCAATGTCAGAATAAATTGCATGATTGATATCCTGATCTACTTCTCAAGGAACTCCACAATTCCATTTAACAAAAATCAATATTGGGAACAAAAACAAATGAAAAATATGGGTTTCATCAATGTATTAAAAATTGCATCCAGAGCCCCATCTCTACTCGATGTCTGTGCCTCCCGGCACAATATCACAATAAAAGACTAGTCAGTGGCACACCAAGATCATTTAGAACCATTTAATCCAATAGGATTTACTCCCAGGGTGTCTTATTTATTTGTTTGTTTATTAGCATAAGCATAAGCATTACCTTTATTGGCATCATTCAAACATTCATTCAAATAAATTAACATAAATTCATTCAAATAAATAAACAAACATAAATTTATTTATTTATTTATTTGTTTGTTTATTTATTTACTTACTCCCAGGGTGTCTTATTTATTTGTTTGTTTATTAGCATAAGCATAAGCATAACCTTTATTGGCATCATTCAAACATTCATTCAAATAAATTAACATAAATTCATTCAAATAAATAAACAAACATAAATTTATTTATTTGTTTATTTATTTACTTACTCCCAGAGTGTCTTATTTATTTATGTTTTTAGTGTATATGTGTTTAGCTTATATGTTTTAATTGTTTTTAATCAAATGTTCTATTTATGTTTTTAATGACGTTTTAATGTGAGCCGCCTTCTGTCGAACTATGACCCGAAAAAGGCGGGACACAATTTTTTTCAAATAGATAAATAGATAAATAAATAGATAAATAAATAAATAAATAAGACACCCTGGGAGTAAATCAAATTGGATTAAATGGTTCCAAATGATCTTGGTGTTCCACTGACTAATTATGTTTTAATGCGGGCCTCCTTCAGTCGGACTATGATCCGAAAAAGGCGGGATACATTTTTAAATAAATAAATAAATAAATAAATAAATAAATAAATAAATAAATAAATAAGACACCCTGGGAGTAAATCAAATTGGATTAAACGGTTCCAAATGATCTTGGTGTTCCACTGACTAATTATGTTTTAATGCGGGCCACCTTCAGTCGGACTATGATCCGAAAAAGGTGGGATACATTTTTAAATAAATAAATAAATAAATAAATAAATAAATAAATAAATAAATAAATAAGACACCCTGGGAGTAAATCAAATTGGATTAAACAGTTCCAAATGATCTTGGTGTTCCACTGACTAATTATGTTTTAATGCGGGCCACCTTCAGTCGGACTATGATCCGAAAAAGGCGGGATACATTTTTAAATAAATAAATAAATAAATAAATAAATAAATAAATAAGACACCCTGGGAGTAAATCAAATTGGATTAAACGGTTCCAAATGATCTTGGTGTTCCACTGACTAATTATGTTTTAATGCGGGCCACCTTCAGTCGGACTATGATCCGAAAAAGGCGGGATACATTTTTAAATAAATAAATAAATAAATAAATAAATAAATAAATAAATAAATATTTACCCATTTATCCATTTATTTATTGATTTGATTTGATTTGTACCCCGCCTTTCTCCTCGAAGGGCACCCAATGCGGCTACCCATCTACTGTGAGATGATACCGTTAACGGCCAACTTGGGCATACCAGCCCTATTGGCATCCAAGTGGAGAATGAGCAAGCATTATTAAAGCGCATATCTGGCATCAGTTCTCCACATTTCCTGTGGTTAAGGAAGCGAAACCGACACAATTAGTCAAAGATATCATGCATAAAATATCTACCGAAACAACAACCAACTAAATCAGACTCTTGGCAATGAGGTTTCATTTTAACAGTACAGCTGAAATGTTTCACCAAGCATAGCCAGCTATCTTTTTTTAAAAAAGAGGAATAAAATCAAAATAATGTGTGAATCATTGACTTCCAAGTACCAACAGGCATTTACATATATTCCAACTGACTTGTTTGCTGATGAGAATCGTACTTACTTAAAAATACCAAGATCTTAAAAGTTTTGGGGTATTGGTGTCACCCTCCCTTTGTGCATGTCACCCAGTGTGGCCCACACTGATGCCATGGGGCAGGAACCCCAATTTTTGATACCTTTTCAAAATAATTTAAATTTGGACTCCAGTATGTGCAGATACAGTGGTGCTTCACAAAAAGAGCTTAATTCGTTCTGGAGGCATGCTATTTAAGTGAAACGCTCTTTAAGTGAAGCGGATTTTCCCATAGGAAATAATGGAAACTCAGACGATTGGTTCCACAACCCCCAGAATATTCATATAAAAATATGAACTGGATGTAAAAATGATGACAGAACACTGGAATTGAATTCAAAACGTGCATTCAATGTGCAGGATCCTATAAAGTCTACTTAGGCTGCAATCCTAAAGACACTTTCCTGGGAGTAAGCCCCATTTAACACAGTAGGGCTTTCTTCTGGGTAGACATGGTTAGGAACTGCAATCTAAGACACTTTCTTGGGAATAAGCCCCATTTAACACAATGGGGCTTACTTCTGAGTAGACATGGTTAGGAGGCTGCAATCAAAAACATTTTCCTTGGAGTAAGCCCCATTTAACACAATGGGCTCACTTCTGAGTAGATATGGGTAGGAGGCTGCAATCAAAGTTACTTTCCTGGGAATAAGCCTCATTTAACACAATGGGGCTTACTTCTGAGTAGACATGTTTAGGATGCTGCAGCCAAAGACACTTTCATGGAGGCTTACCTGAGCTTCTGCTGGAGGTTCAAGATGGCCGGTGGGGGCACTTGGGGGCACTCAGAGGCAGCAGAGCTCTTTTAAAGAGCCTCCACGTGGCAGTTCATGGCTGCATAGCGCAAGTGCCCATAGCACGCTTGCTTGTTAAGTGGAACTTGTTATGTGAAGCAAGATTTCATGGAAATTTATACTTGTTATGTGAAACGCTTGTTATGTGAGGCACTTGTTATGAGAGGTACCACTGTATTGGCATCATATAGTGTATCTGGGTCCTAATGTCCTTTTTGGGTTATCCTGGTATTCTTAAGCCTGCCTTTCGACTTTGCATAGCCCTACATGCTTGTAGAGATGACTTCTCAATAGTTATGGTCGCAGGGAATTTACAGTTAGTGACAACTGTGGGTGGGTTCGAAACCCCTTAGATCCCCGTGACATCTTTCACCCATCTCTGTAACTACAACCATCACTATTCAGAGTAAGTTAAACCTCCTCAAAGCTTATCAGTTCCCTCGGATAAAACTCCTTAAAGCTGATTTTGTGTGCAAAGGAATCCTTTGACTCTGAGCCTTGTCAGGACTTGGAGATGTGAACATTGGCCCATCGGTAATGTGCGCAGCGCCGTCTGAATGACAGATTAAAGAAATCTGTATTTTAAACACTTTTCTGTTCTTTAACAATGCGAATCCCATAACTCCTCTCTTATCCCTTTTAATAAGCCGCACTTTATGCTGATCTAGTAACGGAACATTTGATAAGGATTATAAAAATATGTTTCGCTCATGTTAAATCACTAATATTGCTGCTTTGAATCCGGCGGCAGTGAAGGTACAACGAGAGAGATCAGTTTCTTTCCTTGGCCACTTTAAGAACCGTATTGTATGAAGATTAGCTCTGCCATCAAATCTCCATTTTGCTGGATTAGCAATCTGCTCAGGGGTCAAAAACGGTGACATGTTTCTCCTAGTATGTTCTTGGCGCTACCTTCAAGCTCCCCACCCCTATTGGAAAGGGACCTAAAAGATGCTTTATACCCCCTAATAAAATTCTGAACTCCCTAATAAAATTCCTTTTGGAGACCCTGATTGACATACCCTACAATCCAGAGTAACTACATCAGCAGGTAAGAGACATTACATGCACCAGTAGTTACGGCACCACCTAGTAAAAACTTATGGGAAATTCATATTGCAATCCTGAGTAAACTGTTCTTACACCAGAGCAAGGACTCCCCATAGTTACTCTAGTTTGCACCCATAAAGTCCTTAAGTATTATTGTACGTATTTTTGTTTGTTGGATGTTTGGTTTACTGTACTGGGTTTACTATATTATACTGTGTTCCTTGGGTCCAGTTGTTTGGTTTACTGTATTGGGATTACCCTACTGTACTTCGTGTCTCAGATCCAGGTGCTTGGTTTACTGTGCTTGGTTTACCCTACTGTACTGCGTTCCTGTACTGGGAACGCAGTACAGTACAGTTAGGCTTACTTGACTGGGTTTACCCTACTGTACTGGGCTCCTCAGATCCAGATGTTTTGTTTAATGTATTGGGTGTACCCTACTGTACTGCATTCCTCCGATCCAGATGTTTGGTTTACTGTACCGGGTTTACCCCTACTGTAATGGGCTCCTCAGATCCAGATGTTTGGTTTAATGTATTGGGTTTACCTGACTGTACTGCGTTCCTCAGATCCAGATGTTTGGTTCACTGTACCGGGTTTACCCTACTGTAATGGGCTCCTCAGATCCAGATGTTTGGTTTAATGTATTGGGTTTACCCTACTGTACTGCGTTCCTCAGATCCAGATGTTTGGTTCACTGTACTGGGTTTACCCTACTGTAACGGGCTCCTCAGATCCAGATGTTTGGTTCACTGTACTGGGTTTGCCCTACTGAACTGGGTTCCTTGGATCCAGATGTTTTGTCTACTGTACTGGGTTTACCCTACTGTACTGAGTTCCTTGGGTCCAGATGTTTGGTTTACTGTATTGGGTTTATCCTACTAAATAGGGTTCCTTGGATTGAGATGTTTGCTTTACTGTATTGGGTTTATCCTACTAAATAGGGTTCCTTGGATTGAGATGTTTGGTTTACTGTATTGGGTTTATCCTACTAAATAGGGTTCCTTGGATTGAGATGTTTGGTTTACTCAAATCTAATGCACCATTGAATCTAATGTCAGAACAGAATCAGAACAGAATCAGAACATCACATTTACTCCAGTCTAATTAACCATTGAATCTAATGCACACCCTTATTTTGGAGACAAAATTTGACTGAAAAAGGCGAGTGTTACATTCAAGTAAATATTTAGCGGCTGCAATGAAAATTCATAAAGTATTGATAACACAGGCGTCTAACTATAAATTTTAAATGACTTGGGACCTATTGTAATGGCCATATTTTACAGCTGCTGATTTTATGTATACAATTGACAACAAATGATATGACATGTCATGATATGTTTTAGTATTTGATGTTTATGATTTTGCTGTTTGATCTTGGATCGTAAATAAATAACTAACATTCAAGTAAATACAGTAATAGGATTAATGAGAACTTTGAAGCAATCATATTTATCTTGAACCTGTTTCTTTGCAAAAAGTTTATTCTCTGCTAACTCTTACTCTTTTGAAACTATGGGCACAATCCAGAGTAACTACGGGAGCACATAAGAGACATTACGTGTACCCGTAGTTACTGCACTACCTAGTGAAAACCTATGGGAAATTCTTATTGCAATCCAGAGCAAATTGTTCTTACACCGGAGCAAGAACTCTCCATAGTTACTCTGGATTGCACCCAATTTCTGCTGTATATTTTCAGTGTCATTCTGGATGGTTTTTTATTGTAGTGATTAATAAAAGGATATCCTGGAAATTTATGGCAAACTAAAGAAGCCAACCTTGTTTCCCTCTGTTGAAGAAGGCAGTACAAAACTGTGAAAAGGTCAAACTCCCCCCCCCCATTATTCTCCCCCCTGTTAGCAGCAGATGCCCAGGTTAGAAGTCAGGGTATTTGGATGCAATCCTAAAGAGATTTTCCTGGGGGTAAGACCTATTGAACATAATGGAGTTTACTTATGAGTAGACATGGTTAGGATTGTGCTCAAAATCATGTACAAAGTGCTTTGCAGCCTTTGTGATAATTTCATCAATAAGAAAGAATCAAATAATTATGCCTTTTTGAACAAGTCTCTTCGGGCGCAATCCAGAGTAACTATGGGGAGTGCTTGCTCCGGTGTAAGAACAATTTGCTCTAGATTGCAATATTAATTTCCCATAGGTTTTTACTAGGTAGTGCAGTAACTACGGGTATATGTAACGTCTCTTACATGCTCCCATAGTTACTCTGGATTGTAGGGTTCATCTATATTTAAGCTGTGCTAAAAAAATTAGGGAAAAAATAAAAATAAAAACTCTGGACAGTTCAGTTGCAGAGTTGAAGGCAAACTTACAAAGCTGGTACAAAGATGGTATAAATTCTCAAATTTAAAAATTGCATGAATAATTTAATAAAATAATAAAATAATAAAATAAAATTAAAATAAAATTAAATTAATAATTAAATAAAAATTTAATGAAATGAAATTAAATAAAAAATGCATTCAGTCGTTATCTATCCATGTATTTCAAAGATCACCCCATGAAGGCAGATAGGAATGTAGTCAAAATAGAACCATCCCAAAAGATGGTGGATGTTTCTGGGTACAGTTGCCATATGTCCTGAAAAACATATGGACAAACACGATTTTTGGGGATTGTGTTCATACTGGCAAATGGGACATAAGGTCCTGTCCCAATTTTGTGGAAGAGAATTATGGCAACCCTATTTCTGGGCATTCACATAGGTTTGCAGATGTAGACATCTGTTAAGAGGGATAATCATGGTGGGGGGCAAATAAGACCCAACAACACTTTTCTTCAAGGGAGACAGAAACTTACTCCAAAGCAATCTAACTCCAAAATAATCCAACTGATGCCATTAGGACTTAGAGTGCAACCCTAACCATGTCTATTCAAAAGTAAGCCCCATTATGTTCAACAGGTCTTACTCCCAGGAAAGTGTCTTTAGGATGGCAGCCTTACTAATGGAAAGAGTTGTACTGCAATTGGATGTAAAAATGCTTCGAATGGATAATGTCCCATATTTCCTAGCTGGAAACATATTCTGTTAATTCAGAAACATTTAGGAAATTCAATTCAGTTAACCCCCAAATCAAGAGTAACGACAGGAGCACGTAAGAGACTTTATGTGCACCCTTAGTTACTGCACAACCTTGTGAAAACCTATGGGAAATTCATATTGCAATCCAGGGTAAGTTGTTCTTACACTGGAGCAAGGACTCCCTGTAGTAACTCTGGATTTGCCCAAAGTTTCTGAGACAAGGACTGCTCCTTTGTAAGGAGATTTCTGCAAAAAAGGATTATTATTAATGAAAGTGTTTTGTTTATGTGGAAGGAGGAGTACACCTACAGATTAATTAAAATACCATTTGTATTATTAATAATCTGATTTTCAAAACTAAGTACTCAGCTAGTTCTTCATTCAAAGATTAATTGCAATGAGGTCTCATTGTATATAATGAGTTCTCATTGAATCAACCTGCAAGGAAGACTGACTTTCAGAAACTTATAATGGAGGCACATTGATTTAAAAAGTACATCATTGCAAATGGATCAGGTCCCTTGTTTTGCATTCATTTATCTGTGTTTGTGGCTTCAATTCTACATGGTCCATCAGCGCAACCCACCTTTATTATTATTATTATTATTATTATTATTATTATTATTATTATTATTATTTTTAAAGAGTTTTCCTCATCCTTTCAAGCTGTAGAGAATACACTTTCTATAAATTTTAATAGGAATTGTGTAAAAGAATGCCAAAATATTTTTTCCCCCCTAAATATTTAACAGGCGTCTCTCAATTATTTAGACTTGATTCAAACTTTTTGTGAAACTTTTATATACTTTTTTTAAAAAGGTACAAAGTCAAAAAATATAAATTGAAGCCAATAAAACAACAAAATGCATGTTTGAGCATCTGAGCTTGTTACAGTTATATTTTGTGACGGTTAAAATAAGATAAACACTAATAAATGGTGCAAAGAGAAATATCCCCTACAATCCAGAGTAGCTACGGGAGCACGTAAGAGACATTATTGGTACCCGTAGTGACTGCACCACCTTGTGAAATCCTATGGGAAATTCATATTGCAATCCATAGCAAATTGTTCTTACACCAGAGCAAGGACTCCCCATAGTTACTCTGGATTGCACCCAAATGTGTTATGCTTATGTTATGCTACTACAAACTGTCTCTTAAATATATGTGTCTGAACCAGTGGTGGGCCCGGCCTGGCCCAAGAACCGGTTCCCTGGAAGTGGGTGGGGCCAATATGGGTCAGGGGTGGGGGCGGGGTCAGGGGGCGTGGCCACAGTCAGGGGGCAGGGCTGGGGAGGTTTTTAATTTAAAAGATTTTTAAAAATTTTTAAAAAATTAAAATTGGTCAGGATTGGGCTCTCAGGCTGCAGTGCCAGCCACACTTTCCTGGGAGTAAGTCCCATTGACTGTCATGGGACTTACCTCTGAGTAGTTATACATAGGATTGGGCTCTCAGGCTGCACCCTGTCCACATTTTCCTGGGAGTAAGACCCCAGTGACTGTAATGGGATCTACTTCTGAGTAGACCTACCTAGCCTTGCTCCCTGAGGATGCACCCTGTCCACACTTTCCTGGGAGTAAGACCCAGTGACTGTAATGGGATCTACTTCTGAGTAGACCTACCTACCCTTGCTCCTTGAGGATGCACCCTGTCCACACTTTCCTGGGAGAAAGACCCATTGAGCACAGTAGGGCTTACTTTTGAGTAGACATGGTTAGGATTATAGTCACCAGGCTAAGAAAAGAGATCTATCTGGAAAAGAGGCAGGAATCATAAAAACACTTTCCTGGGAATAAGTCACATTGAGTGTCATGGGACTTACTTCTGAGTAGTCAATATAGGATTGTGCTCTCAGGCTGCAGTCTTAGCCACATTTTCTTGGGAGTAAGCCTTTCCTTTAGGTGCCCTGAGGAGCGCGCGGGGGCGACTCTGAGCCACTCCAGCCGGTGGGGAAGGCTTCAGGGCGCCCTGAGGAGCACACGGGGGAGCCTCTGAGCCCCCCAGCTGGTGGGGGAAGGCTTCAGGGCACTCTGAGGAGCGCACGCGGGCGCCTCTGAGCCCCCAGCCAGCGGGGGAAGGCTTCAGGCACGCCGAACCAGTCTGCATGGTTCTGCCCCCCCGCCCCTTCCAGTTCGCCAGCGGCTGGGGGATCGGAAGATCCGGTCACCCAGAACTGGACAGAACCAGCCTGGGCCCACCTGTGGTCTGAACCACATAATGCAAGATGTGCTTGCATCCCCAAGGAGGTAAGGAAAACATGGATGGTGCAGAACAGCAGATTAAGATTGACAGAGAACTGGGTCGAAACCACTTAACTGGCCTAAATGAATTCAAGTCATTTGGACCGGATGAGCTGCATCCTCGAGTTCTTAAGGAACTCGCTGATGTCCTTGCAGAACCTCTATAGATCATCTTTGAGAAATCCTTGAGGAGTGGAGAAGTGCCTGGACTGGAGGAGGGCAAATGTAGTCCCAATCTTTAAGAAGGGGAGAAAAGAAGACCCGGGAAATTATAGACCAGTCAGTTTGACTTCAATCCCGGGGAAGATATTAGAGCAAATCATAAAACACACAATTTGTGCACATCCAGACAAGTACTTGGTGATCAAAACAACCCAGCATGGATTTACCAAGAATAAATCTTGCCAGACAAATCTGATCTCCTTTTTTGATCGGGTTACGAGCTTACTGGACATGGCAATGCT
Source organism: Cryptoblepharus egeriae (assembly GCA_030015325.1). Lineage (NCBI taxonomy): Eukaryota > Metazoa > Chordata > Lepidosauria > Squamata > Scincidae > Cryptoblepharus > Cryptoblepharus egeriae. The sequence goes on along the minus strand of JAREYC010000016.1, from coordinate 17,403,703 downwards.
GTGGATGTCATTTATCTTGACTTCAGCAAAGCATTTGACAAGGTTCCACATGACATCTTATTGGGAAGTTGGAAAAATATGGGCTAGACGAGGCAATTGTTAGGTGGATCCGCAACTGGCTCAACAACTGCACATAAAGGGTTTTCATAAATGGTTCTGTGACAACCTGGAGGACGGTTTCAAGTGGGGTACCCCAGGGCTCTCTCTTGGGACCGGTTCTCTTTAACATTTTCATCAATGACTTGGAGGAAGGGATACGGGAGAGCCTGATCAAATTTGCAGATGACACCAAGCTGGGAGGAGTAGCAAACACATCAGAAGAAGGAGAAACCTCCAGGAGGATCTGGATAAACTGGAATCCTGGGCTGTAACAAATAGAATGAATTTCAAGAGGGAGAAGTGCAAGGTTCTGCACTTAGGAAATAAAAACCAAAAATACAGGTATAAAATGGGGGATACTTGGCTTGGCAGCACAACATGTGAGCGGGATCTTGGAGTCGCCGTGGATCACAAGCTGAACATGAGTCAGCATGTGATGTGTCTGCAAAGAAGGCAAATGCCATTTTAGGTTGCATTAAGAGGGCTGGAGCTTCCAAGTCGCGAGAAGTTCTCGTTCCTCTTTATTCTGCATTGGTCAGACCTCACCTTGAGTCCTGTGTTCAGTTCTGGGCACCTCACTTGAAGAAAGATGCAGCCAAACTGGAGCAAGTCCAGAGGAGAGCGACAAGAATGATCAGTGGGATGCATCTTTCTTCAAGTGCATCTTTCTTCAAGTGAGGTACTATAAACTGTCTCTTAAATGTCTGGGTCCTAATCATGCATTTTGCAAGGTTTTCAATCTTACGAGTTTGAAATTAAGTACAGGAAAGCAATATTGAGTATTTTTGCTTTATTTTAACATGTCCGACATGTGTCCTACATTTTTGGGGTGTCCTACAATTTTTTTAAACGGGTAGGAATTTTGGCTCGGGGTAGGATTTTTGGCCTGGGGAGGGGGGGGTAGGAATTCTGACCTTGGGGTTCAGAAATTTTGAATTTGGTATCTGGTCATCCTGGCCATAGACTGATTACATCCTCTTCTTCAAATCCCTGATGGTCCTCCTCAACTCATCCTCCTTCTCAATTCCCTCCTCAACTCCCACCAGTCCAAGAGGTCGGAGGAGGAACAACAGAGGTAAGTCTGCACATGAACATGAGCACCCCCTTCCAACAGTTCCTGAGCCAACTGTCTCAATTGGCCTCATGGCTGGGCCGGCCGTGGTCAGTCTTGAAAAAAAATGAGATACAAATATCAGTGCAACAGGGGATGGTTCAGCTTTGGATTCAGTCCTGGACGTCTCTAGAGATTTCCTCCCAACAGTTAACAGAGCCACCAAGATTAGAGGGTCAAAGTGAGAAGCGGTGACATTTAAAGGGAGAAAAACTTGGCAAAGAAAGGATTCTGATGGACAATTTCGTTTCGTTTAACCCCAGCACGAAGAATTCACAAAGGACACCATGGATAGCACAGAAATGTCATATGATTGACATTATGCATAGGCCACCTCGGTGCAGTCGTTGGACTTCTGTATTTTCAATACTGTGTTGAAATTTTATATACAGTGGTGCCTCACATAAAGAGCTTAATTCGTCCCGGATGCATGCTCTTCAAGTGAAACGCTCTTTAAGTGAAGCAGATTTTCCCATGGGAAATAATGGAAACTCAGACGATTGGTTCCTGAACCCCCAAAATATTCATATAAAAATATGAACTGGATGTAAAAATGATGAGAAAACACTGGAATTGAATTCAAAACATGCATTCAAGGTACATGATCCTATGAAGTCTACTTAGGCTGCAATCCTAAAGACACTTTCCTGGGAGTAAGCCCCATTTAACACAATGGGGCTTACTTCTGAGTAGACATGGTTAGGAGGCTGCAATCAAAGACACTTTCTTGGAACGCTTACCTGGGCTGCTGCTGAAGATTCAAGGTGGTCAGTGGGGGCACTTGGGGGCAGTTAGGGGCAGCTGCCTTTGGCACCCCCAGGCAACTGCCCCCAAGTTGGGGGCAGCTAGAGGAAGCAGTGCTGGCTAGCAGTCCTTTTAAAGCGCTTCCATGTGGAGCGTCAGGGCTGCATAGCACGCGTTCCCATAGCGCACTTGCTTGTTAAGTGAAGCGAAACTTGTTATGTGAAGCAAGATTTCTTGAAAAGTTTTGCTTGTTATGTGAAACGCTTGTTAAGGGAAGCGCTTGATAAGCGAGATACCACTGTATTTTCAATTTTATATATTTTCAAATATATATTTCTCCCTGATAAATATGTCTGTAAAGGCAGGATGACCATATGTCCAATTTCCCAAGGACACGTCCAGTTACGTAGCTTTGTGTCCTGGAATAAATTTTTGTTGTCTTGCAGAGCAGGCAGCATGTATATTTCTTGCAAGTAATAAATATATGTAATAAATTATAAGCACAATCTTAACGTCTACGCAAAAGTAAACCCCATTGTGTTCAATGGGTCTTAGGTCTATATCCTAAAGTGAAATTAAGCCCCTTGCTCCAGAGCAGTTAAGTTGACTTTCGATAAGATAACACTAGAGGATGACGTAACTGCGTAGACCCATAACTGCTATGAATTTTGCCCATAGGCTGCAATCCTGAACAAACCTTTCTGGGAGTAAGGCTGCAATCCTAAACAAACTTTCCTGGGACTAGGCTCCATTGAATACAATAGGACATAATTTTGAGTAGACATGCTTAGGATTGCACTATACGAACCACAGAACATAATGGGGTTTACTGTGAGTAGACATGTTTAGGATTGTGCTCACAATCCCAGGACAGTGTCTTTGGGATTTGAACCTATATGTAATAGTTTTAAATGTAATAATCTATATATATCTATATATATAAAAAAGAGAAAAGTCACTCACTTACTCATTGACTGACTGACTGACTACTGACTCATCACTACCCTGCCAAAACCACTGGGCCTAGAAGCATGAAATTTGGGGTGGGTGTTCCTTCCGTGACTGAGGGGTGCACTAAGAACCGGTTTTCGGAAATTCCAACCTGAAGGGGGTGAAAAGGGGCGCAACGAGTTTTCCTCCCTATACTTTGCATTGGAGAATTGATGACTCATCAACATTCAATGAGTATTCAATGAGTCTTACTCCCAGGAAAGTGTCTTTAGGATCACAGTCAAAATCACTCTATAATAGTTCTTTTTAGCTTTTATTTTGTTATGTCCTACCTTTTTTGATGTCCTACATTTGGGGGGGGGGGGAGGTCCCCTGTCCTCTTTTTCAGTTATGGCATATGGTAACCCTACTGTGCTGAGCTCCTCGGATCCAGAAGTTTGGTTTACTGGGTTTATTCTACTGTATTGGGTTCCTTGGGTCCAGGTGTTTGGTTTACAGTACTGGGTTTATCCTACTGAACTGGGTTCCTCAGATCCAGACGTTTGGTACTGGTTTTACCCTACTGTACTGGGTTTGCCCTACTGTACTGCGTTCTGCAGATCCAGATGTTTGGTTTACTGTACTGTGTTTACCCTACTGTACTGGGTTCCTTGGGTCCAGACATTTGGTTTACTGTACTGGGTTTACCCTACTGTACTGCGTTCATCAGATCTAGATGTTTGGTTTACTGTACTGGGTTTACCCTACTGTACTGGGTTCCTTGGGTCCAGGTGTTTGGTTTACAGTACTGGGTTTATCCTACTGAACTGGGTTCCTCAGATCCAGACGTTTGGTACTGGTTTTACCCTACTGTACTTGGTTTACCCTACTGTACTGCGTTCATCAGATCTAGATGTTTGGTTTACTGTACTGGGTTTACCCTACTGTACTGGGTTCCTTGGGTCCAGATGTTTGGTTTACTGTACTGGGTTTACCCTACTGTACTGGGTTCCTCGGATCCAGATGTTTGATTTATTGTACTAGGTTTACCCTACTGTACTGGTTCTTGGGTCCAGATGTTTGGTTTACTGTACTGGGTTTGCACTACTGTACTGCGTTCTGCAGATCCAGATATTTAGTTTACTGTACTGTGTTTACCCTACTGTACTGGGTTCCTTGGGTCCAGATGTTTGATTTATTGTACTAAGTATACCCTACTGTACTGGGTTCTTGGGTTCAGATGTTTGGTTTACTGTAGTGGGTTTACCCTACTGAACTGAGTTCCTCAGATCCAGACGTTTGGTTTTTGATTACCAAACCCCTGGATCACCCTACCCACAGATCTTCCCAAAGTGACTGGAGAGAGAGAGAGAGAGAGAGAGAGAGAGAGAGAGAGAGAGAGAGAGAGAATATTTCAAGTAGAAAAAATGGAGAAATCTGTTTTCTAGATGGGAACAGAAGGGGGGTTGTGTTGGAGGTAAGTCTGACAGTTATGGATGCCAGACACTAAGCAGTGTCATATCAAAACAACCTTGAGCAGATGGAGAGCAAAAAGTGTGCATTGAAGAATGTTGTTAATTGAGTGACCAGGGATTACGGATACAGTTTGGGGGAAAAATTACACTGAGGGAGAAAGAAAGAACTGCTATGGGAGCCACCATGATTTCAAAACTCTGAACCCGCCAGATGGCCTGCAAAGCAAAAATTGAATTAAATCGATGATTTTGGGGTCCTTTTTTAAAAAGAACTGACATATGTAAATAATAGTTTTTTTTTAAGATAAGGTGAAAGGGGAAAGATTCCTCAAATAAATGTTTTGTGTTTTTTTTTAAATCTGGAAATGGAGCACTCTGTATTGTTTTCTAGGTTACTGTACTGCTACTAGGTTTGGCGGTTTGGGCTGGGCGTGGGTGAGTGAGTGAGTGAGTCAGGCAGTGACCTTTCAATTTTAGAATAGCATTAGTATCAAAGTTTGTAGAATGGCTCGTATTAATTTGCAGGGTGGTGAGTTCTAATGCTGGTTGGAACACATGCTGGTATCATGGGGTAATGCCCAATATGGGGCGACACCAGTGGTGGGATTCAAATAAATTAACAGGTTCTATGTCCTAATAACCTAAATTAACAACAGGTTCTACGTCCCATTAGTAACCAGTTCTCAGAGCCAGGTGCTCATTAGCAAAGGGTTCTACAGAACCTATGAGAACCCCCCGAAGTCCTCCACTGATCCTAAGGCTGCAATACTTGGAGCACTGATCCTTGGAGCACTGATCCTAAGAGCACTTTTCTTGGAGTAAGCCCCATAGAACTCAATGGAACCTACTTCTGAGTAGACACAACTAGGATTGCACCCTAAGTTTGCTTGCCTTCTTTCTTCTTCCTTCTACCATTTTTCCTATTCATCTTTCTTCTTCTATCTCACCCTGTTTAAATTTATTCTCTCTTTTGGAAAACTTTCCTATCCTTCCCATCCCCAACTGCCAAGGGTTTTTCAATGTTTCTCCAGTAATGCTCTGTTCCTGGAGTATTGGCAGGGGTTACCCAGAGAGTCAGGAAGAGAATGGCTGAATCACAGCAGTTTGAGATTGCCGAGGAAGACTCCTGGGGGTCCATTTCAATTTCAGATAAAACAGACTCAAACACAACGAAACAAGCTTGAAGCAAAGATAAGGCTGAATCCAAAACTAGCCGTAGCAGTGATCAAGCTGTTAGCAATATTTTGCCGAGGGCTTCATAGTTTGTATGTATACCTTTCAGAACTATGAGACCCAAGAATCCGGTAAAGTAGGGCAGAAAAATATTAAGGCTGAAATGCTGGCAACTTCATTGTATAAGGAAAATGAAAGGTATAAGAGCCAGACTGCTATTGACAGCTCTCAGTCCCAATCTGGATTTCGTAGAATAATGGCATAATCCAGTGATTTTCAAGTCCTATATCACAGGGTGACCACCATATAGAATGGAGGACAGAAAGCCTCTACCTTCAGCATTAGATAGAAGAGGGAATTTAGGCAGGTGGTGCTTTTTAAAACCCTTTTATGTTGAGTGACACCTGGGTAAATTCCCTCTTCTATGCAATACAGTACCTCGCTTAACAAGCGCCTCGCTTAACAAGCGTTTCACGTAACAAGAAAAAATTTCCAAGAAATCTTGGAAACAAGTTCCGCTTCACTTAACAAGCAAGTGCACTATGGGCATGCGTGCTATGCAGCTCTGACGCTCCGCATGGAGGTGCTTTAAAAGGACTGCCGGCCAGCGCTGCTGCCTCTAACTGCCCCAACTTGGGGCAGTTGCCAGGGGGTGCCAAAAGCAGCTGCCCCTAACTACCCCCAAGTGCCCCCACCGAAGTGCCCCCACCCAAGTGCCCCCACCTTGATCCTCCAGCAGCAGCCCAGGTAAGTCTCCCAGGAAAGTGTCTGATTGCAGGAGATTGCAGTCTCCTAACTATGTCTACTCAGAAGTAAGCCCCATTGTGTTAAATGCGGCTTTCTCCCAGGAAAGTGTCTTTGCTTGCAGCCTCTTAACATGTCTACCCAGAAGTAAGCCCCATTGTGTTAAATGGGGCTTACTCCCAGGAAAGTGTCTTTAGGATTGCAGCCTAAGTAGACTTCATAGGACCATGCATATTGAATGCATGTTTTGAATTCAGTTCCAGTGTTGTGTCATCATTTTTACATCCAGTTAATATTTTTATATGAATATTTTGGGGGTTGTGGAACCAATCGTCTGAGTTTCCATTATTTCCTATGGAAAAATCTGCTTCACTTAAAGAGCATTTCACTTAAAGAGTGTGCCTCCGGAAAGAATTAAGCTCTTTATGTGAGGCACCACTGTATTTAAAGGTAGAGACACTCTATATGTCACTCTATATGTCCATTCTACATGTCCATTCTATATTTGTCCACACTATATGTCTTTCTATATGTCCATTCTATATGGCCACCCAGCATATATAGTCAAGATATCAATCAAGGACCATAAAAGATCCGTACTTTTTCAACCTTCTCAACCTTGTGCCAGTGTGCCTTGGTACCGTTGTTGTCCTAACAGATAGGATGCCCCAGTTGCTCTTCTTACTGGAAAAGAATCTTAATCCTAACCATGTCTACTCAGAAGTAATCGCCATTGTGTTCAATGGTTCTTACTCCCAGGAAAGTGTGTTTAGGATTTCATGTAGAACATACGTTGGTTCTTGCTGCTTCTTCATGATTAGGGCTGCAAACTTAACCATACTTTCCTGGGAATAAGTACTATGGAACACAATGGGATTTACTGTTTTGTAGACATGCTTAGGATTGTACTGTAGGACTCGGAAATGGCAAGGTGACCATATGTCCCGTTTTTACAGGATATATCCTGAATTTTAGCCTTGTGTCCCAGAAAAAAACTTTGAAGTACTACTTTTTCTTGTAAGCAGGCAGCATGTATCCTTCTTGTAATTAATAAGTTATATAGGATTGTGTTCTGTTAGGATTGTGTTCTATGTAATAAATTATATGTAGTAGTTTTAAATTTAATAGTAAGTAATATAATGTTTAAGTTAAACACATTAAAGTAATATACGAGTGTATATGAGTGTTTTTAGCTTTTATTGTGTCATGCCCTACATTTTTTCTTGGATAGCCTACATTTTGGAGGTTCTTGTCCTCCTTTTTTGGTTATGATATATGGTCACCCTTGGAAATGGGAGTCTTCCTCATATGGTCAATATGTCATGTGTTGACATCTCACCAAGATCTTTGCACTAGCATCATGGAAGTAGTGGAAAATCTGGTGTTTCAGAGGGAGATGCCAAGAGGACAACTTCTCTGCATTTCAAATTTCCCAGAGCTGTACCTTCTAGGATGGCAGCTCTGAGATATCAATCAAGGTGTCACCCACTGGTGGGTTTCAGGCAGTGATGGGCCCAGCCTCCCTGAAGATCCGGTTCGCCGGAAGTTTGGGGGCTGGGCCGGGGTCAGGGGGCAGGGCCGGGGTCAGGGAGCGGGGCAGGGGGCCGGCCCTAACAAGGCCGCACTACGCATGAGCCAGACTTGGCGCATGCGCAGTGCGTCCCCTGAAGTGTCCTTGGTGCCAGGGCGCCAGGACGCTTAGTGCACCTGCGTCCAGCTGGACGCAGGCACACTGAGCGTCCTGGAGCTCGGCGCCAAGATGCTTAGTGCGCCTGCGTCCAGATGGACGCAGGCGCATTAAGCTTCCTGGCGGCGAGCCCCAGGAGACCTAGTGCTGGCAGACGCTGGCAAACCCGTCCCCTTGGCTCTTGCAGCTGCGGCTGTGACCGGATCGCCAACATCCGCCCAGGGGGAAGATCCGGTTCTGGCAAGTAGGCCCAAACCGGCATCTGCCCACCTGTGGTTTCAGGGGGTTCTCACAGGTTCTTTGCTAATGAGCGCCTGGTTCTGAGAACTGGTTACTAATGGGACATAAAACCTTTTGTTAATTTGGGTTATTAGGTCATAGAACCTGTTAATTTATTTGAATCCCACCACTGGTGTCACCCCATATTGGGCATTACCCCATGATACCAGCATGTGTTCCAACCAGCATTAGAGCTCACCACCCTGCAAATTAATACGAGCCATTCTACAAACTTTGATACTAATGCTATTCTAAAATTGAAAGGTCACTGCCTGACTCACTCACCCACACCCAGCCCAAACCACCAAACCTAGTAGCATGAAATTTGGAGAGGGTGTTCCTTCCATGACAGTGGCACCTACTAAGGACTGGTTTTAGGAAATTCTAACTGGAAGGTGGTGAAAAGGGGTGCAATGTGTTTTTGCCCCTACACTTTGCATTGAAGAATCGCTGACTGATCAACAGCCTGCCCCAACCACTGGACGTAGAATCATGGAATTTGGGGAGGGTATTCCTTACATGTTGTTAGGACCATCTGAGAATGAAATTTGAGAAATTTAACCCCAAAGGAGGTGAAAAGGGGTGCAATGTATTTTTGGCCCTATACTTAACATTGAAAACTGATCAACCCCAACCCCCTGGGGGGATTGTGCACGGGGGGGGGGGAATGGCGCATATGGGGATGGCACACAGGGGGATCGAGCACAGAGGGGATAAAGCACAGGGGCGGATGGTGCACAAAGAGGGATGGTTCCCTGGGGGATGGTGATGCACAGCAGGTTGTTGCATGGGGGTGTTGTGTGGAGGGGTGCTGCATGGGGGATGTGGGATGTGTTGCATGGGGTGTGTGTTGCGCAGGGGGTTTTGCACAGGGGGTATTGCATGGGTGTGTGTGTTGCAGGGGTAGATAGTGGTGCATGAGGGGGTTGCACAGGGCTTTTGTATGAGGGGAGTTGCCTGGGGGTGTTGCACGACGCTGTTGTGCGGAGCATACGGGGTGTTGCATGGGGGTGTTACCCAAAGGGATGTTTCATGGGGGGGGGGGTGTTGCACGGCAGTGTTGCACAGTGGGGATGGTGCATGGGGGGTATTCTTGAAATTTTACTCCCGCAACGGCAGTTAAATTTTGCTTGTTATTTTCAAATCCTGAAATCTACTTCTTGAGATACCGAATAATAAGCACCTAAGGAAGCGTTATAATTATGAATTTAAGAAACCCTGGTTTTTTTCTTCTTCTCCCTCCTGGTATATTTTAGGTGCAGCATCAAGCTAATAAAATTAATGAGATTTAAGATTTTTTTTCCTCTCTAAGTTTTTATGAATACAAATGCATGCCTTTCCTTTGAATTAACATAGTTAACAAATAGAGAAAGGAGTGAAAAATAATGCTCCTGCTTGGATAGTGATTAACGGTGTTGTGATGGAAACTGAGGTGGTTACATTTTATTTTGTACCAAAGATTAAGTCCGCAATCCTCACCTCCAGTTAGACCAGTTTAAACCCCGGCATAAATCCTGTGTTGACCTGGGGGTGTCACAAAATACCATGACACTTCTGTGCCACATCTGGGGGAGGGTTTGGACAGGGTTAAGACATGCGTTTCCTCCCGATATCACGACAGGAATGGGGAAAACTGATACGGTTTGCCAGCCTAGGTTAGGATTGCACCCTATATCACTCTCCCCAATAGCAGCACACAAACAGTATTTTTTCTCAACTGTGAAGACATTTAAATTTTTTTCTAAAGATGTGCTCTTGGCAAAAAAATAAAAAAGAAAAATTCCCATATGAATTTCCCATAGGTTTTCACTGGGTGGTGCAGTAACTATGGGTGCACGTAAAGTCTCTTACATGTTCCCGTAATTACTCTGGATTTGCGGGATAGTGTATTTTAATAAAAGCTCACTGGTACACCATTTACTGTGCCTGCAAAAAAGATCCCCGATTCCATACTGGGTATACCCATACTGGGTATAGGTAAAACCAAGATGACAAGATGCTCAAACCTCAAAAGGAGGACAAGGTCTTGGATTCCTCTCAGCCTGGTCCTTCTGGCGGACAACGGCACATTTGCCTACTCATAAGTAAAGCCGCGATATTGGGTACTTTCACTTTGCCATAGAGCTCAATGCATATTTTTGATGTTTAGTTTTTTGGCCATAACTCTTGATAGGAAGGAGATATTTCAAAACTGATTTTTGCATTAGGTTCCACTCTTCTAATCTGCAAATCCTTTTCATTGCATAGAAAAAGGTGCTTCTTCTTTAGGCAGGTGTTGCTTTTTAAACCTTATTGGGTTGAGCTCAATCTGCCTGAATTCCCTCTTCTGTGCAGTGCTTAAAGGTAGAGGCACCCTGTTCTCCATTCTATAGGGTCACCCTGCTCTGTCCATTTTCTATGGTCATCCTGTGCATGGTGCATTGTATTCATGAGCACCTCCAATGAGCACCTTCAGCTCGGACAGTAAAATCACCCCATGGAAATGCCAGGATTTCACATGTTCATTTTATTTTACGTTTTTTGATCCCCAAAGCTGTGGGTGGCGCAAGTGGTTAAGACACTGTGCCTGTTAACCAGCATTCCAGGGTTCGAGACCTGGGAACCTACAAGACAGGGCGAGCTCCTGTCCTTAGCCCAGCTCTGCAGCGCAGTTGGAACCATTTGATAGGATGCTGAAAAAGCAGGCCTCCGTCAGTCTTGAAAGACTATGGTATTGTGCTGGGCGCTGCATACACTGCATGCGAAGCACGAAAGCCTGGGTTGGACTGTTATGGAGGATAGGCTGTTACCCAAGCAGCAAATCCCCCCTCTCCACGCCACTGAATTAGTCCAATGGAAAGGCAGAGCCAATATGATTGGATCCAGCTGGTATTGCAGAGCTGGGCTAAGGACAGGAGCTCACCTTGTCTTGTGGGGCCAACCTGGGTCTCGAACCGTGGCCTGCTGATTAACAGGCACAGCCTTTTAACTGCCTGCGCCACCCACAGATGGGATGCTGTTTACACAGATAAGCATGGTTGTCTTGCTTTAATACTAATAATACTTTTATTGTCATGGTACACAAGTTAGCATTGGCATCCTTCAGTTTGGAAAGACTCTGGTATCGTGCTCTGATTGGAGGTCCTGAAACAGCATCTAGTGTGGCTAAAGAGGCCAACTCGAGAGTGTCCATCCCTTCCACACTGAGGACAAATAAATTCCATCCCCTGCCCAGGCCCAGGTATCGCTGCTTTCGGGTCTGTCTCTGCTTCAGCCTGCCGAACAAGTGTCTCTTCCAGTTGGAGAAGGCCATGCTGGGTCTTTTGCCTCCATGCTGAATGGTCAGAGGTCAAGGTTTCCCAGCTGTTGATGTCCATTCCCAAGGCCTTTAGATCCCTCCTGCAGATGTCCTTGTATCGCAGCTGTGGTCTCCTTCTTGGGCGCTTTCCCTGCACTCATTCTCCATATAGGAGATCTTTTGGAATCCGACCATCAGCCATTCTCACGACATGCCCAAGCCAGCGTAGACGCCGCTATTTCTGAAGTGTGAACATGCTAGAGATTCCAACACGTTCCAAGACTGCGTCATTTGAGACTTTGTCATGCCAGGTGATGCCGAGAATACGTCGGAGATAGCGCATATGGAAAGTGTTCAGCTTTCTCTCCTGCCATGCATAAAGGGTCCAAGACTCACTGCAGTACAAGAGTGTGCTCAGGACGCAAGTTCTATAGACCTGGATCTTTGTGTGTTCCGTCAGCTTCTTATTAAGCCATACTCTCTTTGTAAGCCTGGAGAATGTAGTAGCCACTTTACCAATATGTTTATTCAGCTCAGTATCTAAGGAGAGAGTGTCGGAGATAGTTGAGCCAAGGTACACAAAGTCATGGACAACCTCCAGTTCATGTTCAGAGATGGTGATAGAGGGAGGTGGATCCACACCCTGACCCATGACTTGTGTTTTCTTCAAGCTGATTGTTAGTCCAAAGTCTTGGCAGGCTTTGCTAAAGCAGTCCATGTAAATGCACCCCCCCGTGACTGATACACCAGGGGCTTCAGCTTGTGACTCAGTAAGTTATCTGACACACACAGGCCTCATTTGGGTACCGAGTGGCAAGGAGCACTCGTAGGAAAAGAAAACAAAGTATAGCAACAGGAAATCTTGGTCTCCGGTCTTGGAAAATCATTTGCATTAGTAAGCAGCAATGAAAGAATAAATGAATGGTTGCATCCCTGGAAAAATCAGATGAGTTCTTAGTGCTGGCAAAATGGCAGGAGACAAGAATATTTCCAACCAGTGCCTTTGATCTCCCCCCTAAAGCTGTCACTGGTATCAGGGTGCCTGAGGACAAACGTCAGCCAAACCTGAAATCCCCTACAGCCAAATCGAGCACATCTTTCGTCTTTGCCATGTTCGGAACAGAGAAAGCCGCCTTGCCCTTGGTCCACCTTGCAGCAGCACACCAGGTTTTCAGAAAGGAATTTTTTCTTCCCGACTCTACTTGAAGATGTCAGGGATTGAATCTGAAATCTTTTCATGGGCTCTGCCATGGTACAGCCCCAATCCTTTGCAATCCATAAAATAAACCATAGTTTCAGTTCTTGTCCGGGGATGTGCAAAGCCACTTCCTTGAGTCTCAAGTCGAGTCTCAGGTCTCTGCTCCTTGACTTGAATTGCAAATGAATAATAACAAACAGGGTGACTGTACATTAAAAAAAAAGATATGGCCTCCAAAAATGTAGGACACCCAAGAAAAATATAGGATATAACAGAATAAAAGCAAAAAAATACTCATATACAACATACGATATACTCTTGTACATTGCTTTGGGGGGCAATCCTAACCAAAGCCAGCACAACTCATGTCTTCCCATTTCTGTGGGGTTGTAGGGAGGTAAGTGCATGTCTGTGCACTGGCCTAACCCTCCCCCAGGAGTGATGCAGAAGTCTCTTATGGCATTTTTGTGACACCCCCAGGTCAGCACAGGACTTCTGCCGGGACTTAGGCTGGCCTAACTGGAGATTAGGTTCGCGGTTTGATGTCGTTAATTTAAACACTGTATTACTCATTATGAAATTTAGAGACATTATTTATAATTTGTTACATATAATTTATTACTAGCAAAACTTAGCTACTATTGTGTTAGTAAAATTTCAAGAATATTTGTGGCCTGGGGACGGCTGGGCATTGGCGGCACTGCAGGGCTACATTCCCTCCTGTGCATATTCCCTCCCACGTGTACCAGGCACTGAGTACCACCAGACACCAAATCAGTTTGTAGTGAGTCCTCACATCACAGAAGGAGTATGCTCCCCAAATTTCATGCTTCGAGGGTTGGAGCTGGATGTTGATCAGTCAATGTTAAGTATAGGGACAAAAACATATTGCATCCCTTTTCACCCTCTTCCAAATTTCACGCTTCTAAATCTGGTGGTTTTGGCTTTGTGTTGATGAGTAAGTGAATAAGCCAGTAAGCTGGTCAGTCAGTGATATCTATATCTATATCTATATCTATATCTATATCTATATCTATATCTATATCTATATCTATATCTATATATATATATATCTATATCTATATATATATATATATATATATATATATATATATATATCTATATGTATATATATATATATATATATATGTATATATATATATATATGTGTGTGTGTGTGTGTGTGTGTATAAAGACAGAGGCCTGCTTTTTATAGATAGATAGATATAGATATAGATAGATAGATATAGGGCGCAATCCAGAGTAACTACGGGGAGTCCTTGCTCCGGAGTAAGAACAAGTTACTCTGGATTGTAATATGAATTTCCCATAGGTTTTCACTTTCTAGTGTAGTAACTACGGGTGCATGTAATGTCTCTTATGTGCTCCCGTAGTTACTCTGGATTGTAGCCATAGATATAGATATAGATATAGAGATAGAAAGAGAGAGAGAGAGAGAGAGAGAGAGAGAGAGAGAGAGAGAGAGAGGCAGGCAGAAGGCTGCAAGCTGCCTGATCACAAGGAAAAGGAGGACAATGAAATTTTTCTAGGACACAAGGCTAAAATAGAGGACATGTCCTGGAAAAACAGTACATATATTTACCTTGCATAACGGGACCATCAATACACTTCCAGAGTTTTTTTAGTTACTTTGACAAATATTATTTAAAAAAATTAATGAGAAATATTAATAAAAATATATTCTACTGGGGAATACCTGGAATTAAAAATGTTGTCAATGAAAGGAAGCCGCAATCCTGTGCACTTGCTCTCTGCGTAAACCTGCTTAGGATTGTGCTCCATCTATGGCAATCTCATTCCCTCAATCTACTGCAGCTCACAAAAAGCCAGGATTTAATGGACATCATTAGAGGCCTGCCAAAAATTCATACTTTTTTCAGAGACTTTGAGAATAACTAGGGGAATGAGTCTGGCATCAGAGAAAGCCTGCTGTCTAGCTAAGAAAAAAAAAATAAAATAAAAAGTGGGACATTAAAAATATATAAAAAAGCATTTTGGAGTACCTGTTATTTCTTCACTTTGAGATCGGAAGGCAGGTTGGCAAATCCATCTGATTCCTGAGGTGCGCTTTAATGAGTTTTAACCTGCTTATTTTTGCTACACATAACAGCCCCACATCTCTCTTCCAGCACTAGGGAAGTGGGGGCATTGGCCAATGCGCAGATTGCTGCGGAAACCACTTTGCAACGTCCCTGCGGGCTCCAGTCCCATTAATACTGATGCTGAAGCCTTTCCCACCCCTTATCAGTGGAGCTTGTGAAAAAATTTCACTTACCCTACAATCCAGAGTAACGATGGGAGCACATAAGAGACATTACATGTACTCGTAGTTACATAGTGAAAACCTATGGGAAATTCATATTGCAATCCAGAGCAAATTGTTCTTACACTGGAGCAAGGACTCCCCGTAGTTACTCTGGATTGCGCCCTAAGTTTGTATTTCTGGGACATTCATATGAGGAATTAATCTAGCACTGTTGTAACATTTGAGGAGCAATTTTTATTTCCTTTCCATGATAACCCCTCCTGCAGTGGCTTATCTAGGGAAAATGGTGCCCATGGCAAGGACTGAATGGGGTCCCTCTCCAAACAGATAAGGGGAGACCATGGGGTGGAATCCCATCCCATTAAGTGAATTTATGCACAATCTATAGATGCAAACCTCCCCTCCACTGGGAAAAAAATGAAAATAATGTTCATTTACTCCTTTTTTGGAGATCCCCGGAAATTGGTGCAAAAATGCACCATTGGTTCTGGTGCGAAAACGCTTTAGCTGCCAAGGAAGGGGTGTCCAGCGTAGGGCAAAATCCAGAGTAACTACGGGGAGTCCTTGCTCCAGAGTAAGAACAACTTACTCTGGATTCCAATATGAATTTCCCATAGGTTTTCACTAGGTGGTGCAGTAACTATGGGTGAATGTAAAGTCTCTTATGTGCTCCCGTAGTTACTCTGGATTTGGGGGATAAGGCTCAGCACAATCCTACAGAAGGCAACAGCACAATCCTACATAGGATTAGCGGTCTGATCTCTTAATAAACAGCTGGCACCATATTTGTCACATTTTCTAGTATCCCCATTTGCACTCCTGTCACTCATTTTTTACCCTTCAAAAATAACTGAAGGCCAGGCTACTAAAAATGGCATATTAAATAATAATTTTAATATTCAGAGCTTGCATCAAATAAATTGTGGCAAAATTCAATTTCCTTTTCCTTCACTTTTTACTGCCTTAAAAAAACACAAGACTATCCTTTTAGGATTTAAAGTAATTGGCTCAATTGCATTTTACAGTTAATTATGTATTTTTGATTAATATACCCTATTTTGGAACCGTTTCCTAAGAATATCTGATTGTGATTTCATTTCCTCATTATTGCTGTTCTTCTCCAACTTCAAGAAAGGGTTTATGCATTGCGAGACCTTTGCGTTATGGATGACAAATATTGTGATTCAATATAAATTGTGATGTTAATTAGCCAGGTGTCTGGTTTTGTTTTGTTTTAGTTCTGGTAGTAACAAATCCAAAGTTCTTATTACTAATAATATTAGTAGAGTGTTTCACATAGAAAATCCCAGCTCCAATTACTGGTACTTCCAGTCAAAATGGAATGGAATAACCTTTCCTGAAATCTAAAATAAACATTTTTTCAAGGCCTATACTGGGGAGAAGGGTTAAGGATGGTCCAAGGATGGCACCAATGCAGGGTGCTCATGCAGGTACCAATGATCAAGGATGGCACCAATGCAGGGTGCTCATGCAGGTACCAATGATCAAGGAGGCACCAATGCAGGGTGCTCATGCACGGCCCATCTCATCAGGCTATTGCTCCAAACCAGAGACTTGTGGTTCCATGTACAAATCATGGTACCTAGAAATATTTGGTGGTGATGTAGCATCATAACTACTTCTGGGAGGACCAAGGTCAAAGACTTCCAGTGGAGGGCAAGCAAACCTACACATCACTCACCACACTATACTCCAAAGGGACATCCCCACATCACACCAGTGCGTCTCCCCCCTCACCCAACATCACATTATATAACATTTTATACCATAAGGTTGGCCTTGGGAACAATTTAACATCTGGCTGAAAAAAGTCAAGAAACATCGCATGCACCATATTTACTCAAATCTAATGCGCCATTGAATCTAATGCACACCCTGAGTTGGAGACTGAATTTGGATGGAAAAGGAGAAAGTTATTTTTGAGTAAATACAGTATCATGAAGAAAGGTTCATAGATTCTACGGAAATGTTCAAGTGAGGTTATCGAGAACAGTATACATTTTACATACATTAGCTCTGGGTGTGTTTATAATCAGCCCAAGTCTCATTTCCATTAAGGCAAGTTCTAAAAACAGCCATGTGTGAGTTAATGTATATTCCCCCTAGTATCATGGCCTTGATTATCACATGGCACGAACCTAAAATAGCTGAAGGGATGGGTTTGCCTGTGCAGCGAAGACAAACTGTAACATCCCTGGAAGAGAAATGTGAGATGCACACAGTTCTTTCTATTAGTTTTTATTCGATAATAAACTAGCCCTTGAGTCAGAGGAATATTCATTAGATCGCACACAGGTGCTTTCTGAAAGCAATATAATGAATATTCCTCCAAGTCAAGGGTTAAGTTAGGGTTAGAGATGGGTATATTAGGAATAATATACTGCATATCTTTTATATTATATATGAATATTAGGATATTATTAGTATATTAGGAACTAGTGAAAAGCGTACCCGCGTTGCGGGAGTAAAGTTCCCCTATATGCCATCCCCCATATGCATCAACCCCCCATGCAGAACTTCTCCCATGCAGAACTTCCCCCATGCACTTCAACCCCCTTGCGCAACTTCCCCCATGCACAACTTCCCCCATGTGCATCAACACCCCATGCGCAACTTCCCCCATGCACTTCAACCCCCTTGCGCAACGTCCCCCATGCACAACTTCCCCCATGTGCATCAACATCCCATGCGCAACTTCCCCCATGCACTTCAACCCCCTTGCGCAACGTCCCCTATGCACAACTTCCCCCATGTGCATCAACATCCCATGCGCAACTTCCCCCCATGCGCATCAACCCCATGCGCAACTTCTCCCATGCACATCAACCCCCATGCACAACTTCCCCCATGTGCATCAACATCCCATGCACAACTTCCCCCATGCACTTCAACCCCCTTGCGCAACGTCCCCCATGCACAACTTCCCCCATGTGCATCAACATCCCATGCGCAACTTCCCCCATGCACTTCAACCCCCTTGCGCAACGTCCCCATGCACAACTTCCCCCATGTGCATCAACACCCCATGCGCAACTTCCCCCATGCACTTCAAGCCCCTTGCACAACGTCCCCATGCACAACTTCCCCCATGTGCATCAACATCCCATGCGCAACTTCCCCCATGCACTTCAACCCCCTTGCGCAACGTCCCCATGCACAACTTCCCCCATGTGCATCAACATCCCATGCGCAACTTCCCCCCATGCGCATCAACCCCATGCGCAACTTCCCCCATGCACATCAACCCCCATGCACAACTTCCCCCATGTGCATCAACATCCCATGCGCAACGGGGAGCCTGATCAAATTTGCAGATGACACCAAACTGGGAGGAGTAGCAAACACATCAGAAGATAGGAGAAACCTCCAGGAGGATCTGGATAAACTGGAATCCTGGGCTGTAACAAACAGAATGAATTTCAAGAGGGAGAAGTGGAAGGTTCTGCACTTAGGCAATAAAAACCAAAAACATAGGTATAAAATGGGGGATACTTGGCTTGGCAGCACAACATGTGAGCGGGATCTTGGAGTCGCCGTGGATCACAAGCTGCACATGAGTCAGCATGTGATGTGTCTGCAAAGAAGGCAAATGCCATTTTAGGCTGCATTAAGAGGACTGGAGCTTCCAAGTCACGAGAAGTTATGGTTCCTCTTTATTCTGCATTGGTGAGACCTCACCTTGAGTCCTGTGTTCAGTTCTGGGCACCTCACTTGAAGGAAGATGCAGCCAAACTGGAGCAAGTCCAGAGGAGAGCGACAAGAATGATCAGTGGGATGGAAGGGAAGCCCTATGAGGAAAGATTGGGGGAACTTGGGATGTTCAGCCTGGAGAAGAGGAGGCTGAGGGGAGACATGATTTCCCTCTTCAGATACCTGAAGAGCTGTCATAGGGAGGAAGGGGCTCATTTGTTCATAGCTGCTTCTGAAAGCAGAACTAGAACCAATGGGGACAAACTGCAAGAGAGGAGATTCCGGCTGGAAATCCGGAAAAAATTCCTGAGGGTGAGGGCGGTTGGGCAGTGGAAGAGATTGCCAAGGAAGGTGGTGGACTCTCCCTCACTGGGGATCTTCAAGCAGAGGCTCGATGAGCACCTGTTGGAGATGCTCTAGGGGGAATTCCTGCTGCAGGCAGGGGGTTGGACTAGATGACCTACTAGGTCCCTTCCAACTCTATGATTCTATGATTCAACCCCCTTGCGCAACGTCCCCCATGCACAACTTCCCCCATGTGCATCAACACCTCATGCGCAACTTCCCCCCATGTGCAACTTCCCCATGTGCAACTTCCCCCCATGTGCATCAACCCCATGCACAACTTCCCCCATGCACATTAACCCCCATGCACAACTTCCCCATGTGCATCAACACCCCATGCGCAACTTCCCCCATGCACTTCAACCCCCTTGCGCAACATCCCCCATGCACAACTTCCCCATGTGCATCAACATCCCATGCGCAACTTCCCCCATGCACAACTTCCCCCATGTGCATCAACACCCCATGCGCAACTTCCCCCATGCACTTCAACCCCCTTGCGCAACGTCCCCCATGCACAACTTCCCCATGTGCATCAACACCTCATGCGCAACTTCCCCCCATGTGCAACTTCCCCCCATGTGCATCAACCCCATGCGCAACTTCCCCCATGCACATCAACCCCATGCACAACTTCCCTCAGCGCAATTTCCCCGATTTGCATCAACCCCCATGCGCATCAACCCCCATGCGCAACTTCCCCCATGCACATCAACCCCCATGCGCAACTTCCCCATGCGCAACTTCCCCCATGTGCATCAACTCCCCATGCACAACTTCCCCCAGGCACAACTTCCCCCATGTGCATCTTCTCCATGCGCATCAACCCCCCATGCACAATTTCCCCCATTCGCATCAACCCCCATGCGCAACTTTCCCCCATGCACAACTTCCCCCCAGTCGCATCAACCCTCATGCACAAACTCCCCCATGTGCAGCTTCCCCCTTGCGCATCTACCCCCCCCATGCGCAACTTCCCCCATGCACATCAACCCCCATGCGCAACTTCCCCCATGCGCAACAACCTCCCATGCACAACTTCCCCTATGCGCAACTTCCCCCATGCACATCAACCCCCCATGTGCATCAACCCCCCATGCACAACAACCCCCCATGCGCAACTTCCTCCATCTGCATCAACCCCCCATGTCCAACATCCCCCATGTGCAAAGTCCCCCATGCGCAACTTCCCCTGCGCATCAACCCCCCATGTGCAACTTTCCCCCTTGCACAACTTCCCCCATGCGCACCAACCCCCCCCCCCCACCCTTTTGTGACACCCCCAGGTCAGCATAGGACTTGTGCCGGGTCTTATGCTGGCCTAACTGGAGATTAGGATAAGAGATTTAGGGCACAATCCAGAGTTAGGGCAGTGAGGAGTACCCTATTTGGGCTGCCCTATCTATCTATTCTGAATCCAGAGCAGAAAATTATGCTGCATCCAGAGACTCATGAAGCCTGTGCTGTGCTAACTGCTCAGAGGATGCTAAGTAGGCACCAAGTCAGTGACACCTGGGGAGGGCTTGCTCCTGAGGAGACCCCCTCAGATCACACTGAACAAGGAACAGTGTGGTGCCTGGCTTAGAAGGAGTCATTGACGAGACTCCAGTACAGTCTCCAGTGAAGACAGGAAATTATTGGAGTGGCCTGCTGTTTCCCCAGGTGAGTAGGCTGCCATAGTTGTGCCATATCCTGAGCTTGAGAGGCAGGGGTTGCAGCTGGGCTGGCCAAGAAATCAGATTTTTGGTCAACACTGCCATTCTTACTCTAGCTTATCATGGACCCCTATGGTTCTACTCATTACTCTACCTGCTCCTGAGGTGGTATAACTCTGAGGAGCTGGAAGATGGCATTTCTGCCCTGGAAACAGGCTCTGGATCCAGAGTAACAGCTCTGCCCTAGGCAATGCTCAACATGTTAAATTGTCAAGGCACACCATCAATTGTTTTTACCATTGACAAGGCACACCAGACTTCAAATCCTCCAGTTTTCCTATTAACGAATGTCAATCCCCAAATTCCCGCGGCACACCTGAGTACGATCTGCGGCACACCATGCACACTGGTTGAAAATCACTGCCTTAGAAAGTAAAAGAAAAACCCTACTCCAAGAAGGATACTGGAGATTGATAAATGTTCACCAATGTGTTTTGTACCTGATCTAAGTTACTTCTGAATACAAAATGCAGTGCAAATGGGTTTGAATGGGCAGGCAAATGTTTGATGAAGATGCTGGGTGACCCTATAGGAAGATGAATATTATCCTTTTTGAGTGACCCGTTTCATAAAATCATGATCCAGGTCATGTGATTGTAATTGGTGGCTAAGCAGGGAGAGAAATTACATATTACTGTATTTTAAGCCTGGGTTCAGAATTTGCTGGCATTCATTAGACTTTTAAATAGAGTTATTAAGCAGGGTGGGTTAAATGATTAATTGGGCTTTACTGTTTCATGAAGTTAAAAAAACCAACTTCTCAGGAGAATTACCCCCAAATCCAGAGTAACTACGGGAGCATGTAAGAGACATTACATGCACCCATAGTTACTGCACCACCTAGTGAAAACCTATGGGAAATTCATATTGGAATCCAGAGTAAATTGTTCTTACTTCGGAGCAAGGACTCCCCATAGTTACTCTGGATTTTGCCCTTAAGCTCATAATAGGGCAGGCAACTTCTTTAGCATTTCTACTGTATGGTGATGGTGCCCACATATTGTGGATTGGAGTTTCATCCAATCCACGACGGACATGACATGGGGAAACCTGTTGCAGGGGCCTGTCACTAGGACGTTGCCTTTCCCACCGAAGTGGTCCCTATTTATCTACTTGCATTTCCATGCTTTCCAACTGCTAGGTTGGCAGATGTTGGGCTAAGGACAGGAGCTCACCCCATCTTACAGTACTTGGATCTTGAACTGCCATGTTCTAGTCCCAGTTTTCTTAACCACTGAGCCTCTAGCCTTCCTACAGATTTGGAAGAAAAGTCTATCACAGGTTACAACCTGTGATGGGTATGAGGAACCTCCTGGTTGGCGATCTCTGAATGCCAGATGTAAGGTAGTGGCAAGATCTCTTGCCTTGCATGCACCCAGGTTGGCCATGGTGAGATTCCATGTCTCAATCTTAGCCATGAAGGGTGAAATCCAGAGTAACTATGGGGAGTCCTTGCTCTGGAGTAAGAACAAGTTACTCTGGATAGCAATATGAATTTCCCATAGGTTTTCACTAAGTGGTGCAGTAACCACGGGTGCACATAATGTCTCTTACATGCTCCTGTAGTTGCTCTGGATTGTGCCCGAAGCTGGCTTAGATGAGCCCATGGTCTGATCCTACAGGGCTTAAATTCTAACATACTAATGGATGAAGAAAAAGTCATGGGAGTTAGTTTTCCATACCATTCAATCCTTGAGCATTTCCAAACATCTAGCACCGGCTTAATCATCTATGTTATTAACCAAAAGGTCTGACCTTTCCAAATGACAGCAGAATTTTTTTTTCGTTCAAGTCAGGCCTGACTTATTGCTTGGAGAACATTGCACCACTATTTGACACAAAACTACATTGTCATGCATGCCATGTCATACATGACATGGCGTACATGCTTCTTTGCATCTGGAAAGCCACAGGAAGGAAGCTGAGCGTCTGTCCAAATGGTTCAAAGCACCAGCTTTTACCTTTCGTATGATACCAGAGATATACTTTGAGGGAAAAAACATCTCTGTATTATATACAGGGTGATCATATATAGTAACCCAAAAGGTTATGACGCAAAATACAAAAATACTTCAAAATAACACAAATTTTCTTGTGTAGGATACACAAGAAAAAAGTAGGACACAACAAAATAAAAGCTAAAAGCGTTGATGAATATTGCTTTAAAGTGGTTAATTTGTACGGTATATCGCTTATTATGCTTATTATTATTGCTTATTATTATGGCTGTGGATGGCACAAGCGGTTAAGACGCTGTGCCTGTTAACCAGCAGGCCAGGGTTCGAGACCCGGGTCGGCCCCACAAGACAGGGTGAGCTCCTGTCCTTTAGCCCAGCTCTGCGACGCCGGCTGGATCCAATCGTATTGGCTCTGCCTTTCCATTGGACTATTTCAGTGGTGTGGAGAGGGGGGATCTGCTGCTTGGGTAACAGCCTATCCTCCATAACAATCCAACCCAGGCTTTTGTGCTTCGTATGCAGCGTACGCAGCGCTGAGCACGTTACCATAGTCTTTCAAGACTGACGGAGGCCTGCTTTTATATTGTTTATTCCATTTAAAATTATTACATATGGATTACAGGCAGGATACATGATACAGTGTAAAGGAGGACAATTAAGGTTTTTTTCCTCTGGGACAAAAAGAAGATATTGAAAAAAAGAGGATATGTCTGGAGAAAACAAGATATATGATCACTCTGATTATATAAAACAACAGAGTAAAAAGTAAGCATATGGGTCTGCTTGGCTCTACTTACAGTATATAGCTGGCACAAGTCCTCATTGACCTGGGTTGGGAGACTGACGCCAGGAAAGGGGTTTGAATTAAGTGGATGCCTCTGCCTCGAGAACTGTCCCCTTCCCAGTTCTGATCCATCGTTATTCCAAACCTTTAAAAACTGTAGGATTGTTTTGTTCCAAAAGAAAAATCCACAAAGTCTTGAGGTTATGCATGAAAAGTCCTTGAGTTCTGGGGAAAAAACCAAAAGGGTTAATGAGATTGATTGCTTGTAATCACATTTGCTCATCCCTTTACTTCAAGATCAGGTCCTATTTGCAAGCAAATGAGCGTTAAGAATCTCTTTTGTGGCTTCCAAAGGATTCAGTGGAGTTCCGTAACATGCGATAAAACCCAATCCAATTTGGGTTACTCCCAAGACTCTCCCAAGACGTCCCCACCATACATTTATGACACATACCCTCTAACTGTACTTATTTAATTCAATCCGTATTCTTAATACATATTAATGCACATTCTCCAATATATACTGTGTTAACTTGAATCTAACACTCGCCTTTTCCAGGCAAATGTAGTCTCCAAAATTAGGGTGCGCATTAGATTTGATGGTTAATTCGATTCAAGTAAATGTGGTATTTTGATTATGGTATAGGGTGCGCATTGGATTCAATGGCGCATTAGATTCGAGTACATATGGTAGTCTTAGTATCTGGCCTAGACGCACTTAAAAGTGATTTGTACACATTTATGGAGGAAAAGTCTATCATGAGTTACTAGTGGTAACCCATGTATGTGCAATCTCTTGGTTTTAGAATCTCATGCAAGGGCCTTTGCTCAGACCCAAGGTGTCCATATAGAATGGAGGACATTCTATATGTCCTCTATCTTTAAGCACTGCATAGAAGAACAAATTTACCTAGGTGTAGCTCAACAGAGAAGGGTTTAAAAAGCAGCAGCTGCCTAAATTCCCTTTTCTATCTAATGCTTATAGGTAGAGGCTCTCTGACCTCCATTCTATATGGTCACCCCGCTCCAAGCACACCCTCCAATCTCAGGGTGACCGTGGCTGCAATTCTATGCAGACTTTCCTGGGGTAAGCCCTACTGAATGTAATGCAAACTACTTCTGAGTACATATGGATAGGATTGTGCCCCATAACCCAAAAAAGAGGACAAACTCCCCAAAATGTAGGACACCCAAGAAAAATGAAGGGTGTGACAAAATAAAGCTCACATGTATTGCTTTCACGCGGTTAATTTAAAAATGATAAAATTATATATTATTTACTAAATATAATTTATGAATGCTCACGAGGAAAAGGAGGACAATTTATAAAAAAATTCCAGGACACAAGGAAAAAGAGAATATATGGTTACTTTTTATGGTCCAATCTGCTTTCCTTCTGGGTCCATAAAATGTGCACATTTACCCTACAATACAGAGTAGCACATAAGAGACATTATGAGCACCCGTAGTTACTGCACCACCTTGTGAAAACCTATGGGAAATTCATACTGCAATCCAGAGCAAATTGGTCCTACACCGGAGCAAGGACACCCTGTGGTTACTCTGGATCGTGCCCTTAGAGCACAATCCTAATGAGGTCTACTTAAAAGTAAGTCCCATTGTGTTCAATGAGTCTTACTCCCATAGGGTTGCCATATGTCCTGAAAAACCAGACACAACCCTGATTTGGGGGGATTCCGTGCACATACTGGCAAATAGGACAGAGGGTCCTGAACTGATTTTGTGGAGGAGAATTTCCTGCTGCAGAGACTAGATGACCTACTAGGTCCCTTTCTACTCTAGGATTCTATGATTCTATGAATTGCTCTGGATTGCACCCTTACTCTAGGAACAATTACTGATGATAAAAGGATTAAACAAATAAGCATCATCAGAATTTATTACTGATAATTTATTACATATTAATAATTTATTAATAAATAATTTATTATTAATAATAATAAATTATTAGAATTTATTAATATATGGACTTCTTGGTTGTTTTTTAATTTAGCAAATGCACTTTCTATTTTGACTCAGTTCAGAGGGATTCTTCACGTAGCTGTTATGTCGAGTCGACACAGTATAGAGCTGCGTTATTTAGTAAATCCTCTACAAAAGCCTATATGTTGACTGTCAGTGTTGACAGGTGTGTTTGTTATGACATTGTACTCCCCGGTGTGATTCTTTCAATAGCTCTTGTTTCCTTTCTCTATCGTTCTCCTCCTTCCCATTTCTGGATACCGAGGCAGACATCGTGAAGCCTTTGTTGGAACGAAGAAGCATCTCCTGTAATCATTTAATGTTGCCCAGTCTAGACTTTGCGGTAAGTTTCAGGGCGTGCGTGTGAGACGCATGCACAAGCTCCTATTGGATCTTCTTCTCTGAACCTTCACCACCAATAACTTAGTAATTCTGTCGCCCTGAGAATTCCTTTTTCATTTTGTTACGGAATGAAAACAGGTCGCCGCTGACTTGATTTGGATTATATTGATTAAAATTTATTTTCCCACAGTCGAGTCAAATTGACTTTGCTCACAATATTAATTCCGGCCTGATACAAAAGCGATATGTGAGATACCTTTGGAGCCAAAACTATAGGAATGAACCCAAATTAAGCCTTAATATACGTGAACATTTGTTTCTCTCACTGAACCAAATAAATAAAATGAGATCACTTTTGTTGAGCATGATATATAAAAGGCACTTAATGCTTCCCTCGGCGGGGGGACTATCATATTCCTTTATCCATACAATATTTTATCTGAATATTTCAGAGGAAAAGGGCCTTTTCTAGCCAGATGTGTAACAAGCCCAGGGCAACTGGTGTGTGCCAACATGTGGATTGGCCACAACTGGTCATGATGCTTGCCATTCAGTGATCTTCAACATCTTCTGGCCAATCTGCCTTCTAAATTCACCAGCGATCATATTTTCTTCCCTTGCTTGAGGTTTGGGAATATCTGGACCCAAAGATCACCAAACAGTAGGGTTGCCGTATACCCCCCTCCCCAAATAGGGACAGCCCCGATTTTTTAGATTTGTGTTAACAAACTGGCAACGTGACCGAGTGTCCTGTCCCAATTTTGTGGAAGTGCATAATGGCAACCCTACCAAAACAGAGGTGATCTGGAGGCAGGCATACCCCCAAATCCAGAGTAACTACAGGAACACATAAGAGACTACATGCATTCATAGTTCCTGCACCACCTAGTGAAAACCTATGGGAAATTCATATTGGAATCCAGAGTAAGTTGTTCTTACACCAGAGCAAGGACTCCCCTTAGTTACTCTGGATTTTGCCCTTAGTGGCATCACTGGAAGGTGTGGGTCATGCCATGTGACAGGCGTAAGGCTGACACCACTACAGGCCAAAATTTTTAAAACCTTGATATTTTTGTTTAATACCACTTGAGTAATATCAAGTGATTAATGATCGGTATCATTCAATGTGTATTTTATGCCGAACACAACAATGTCGAAAACCAGAATGAATGGGGCGATGCAACATCACAAGAATGTTCCATTACCCCAAAATGTTCCTTTATCCCTTATCTCTGGATCCACAGGATACTGAGGCCATTTCAGTGCCCTGAAGCTTAGGATCTGGCTGCCTAATACTATTGCAGCTCATTCCCGCCCTCCCCAGATCCTAGCCCTAGCTAGGTCCTCTCTTTTCTCTTTTAATGGTTCAACCACCCCATTGCACATTGCATGATTGCCGCAGTCATCAAGGGAGATTTTGTCCTTCATACAAAACAGGAAGTACTTTCCCCTTAAGCTTTTCATCATGGAACCATTAAAAGTTATTTTTCCCCCCTCCAAGCTTGTTCCTTCGCAATGCCGAGAAACTAATAAACTCAAATAGCAGTTAGAAGGAAAATGGTTGCTTTATTATTAAGCTCTTTCGGGATAAACGGAAATTAAAACAAAGAGATTTCTGGGTAATTGTATACTAATGAGCCTATGAAAGCCGTTCTCGGGGGGGGGGGGGGCCTTTCCGGTTCAAAAAGACGTAAATAAGTATCTTTGTGTCCTCATTAGTTCTGCCGGAGTAAGAAGATTCAACGATGTCGCGCTGCATTTAGTAGCCGCCTGTATTGCACATGGTAGCCACAAATTTTGTTTTCCTGTGCGTTAACGTGACTATTAAACTCAGAGCCCAATCCAGAGTAAGTGCAGTGAGGACAGCCATAGCTATGCGTTGTATCCAGAGAGTGATGCTGAATTCAGAGAGTCAGGATCTGAGGGCTGCCCGTAGCTTCTGTACCAGCTATGGAAGGCTACCTGTGGAGGGCTGCTGTACGAGTACAAGGTTGCTCCTCCGGGCATGCTCAGGAGGCACCCAGTAAGTAACACCTGGGCTGGAGTTGCTCACGAGGTGACCTTCCCTTACACTACCCTGAACCATAAACACCTGCACTGCCCACACCCTTCTGCTCACCTGGGCAACTAGCTGTCAAAGGTGGGGACAGAACCCCAGAATTGAAGGGACAGCACAACAGACCCAGGGTCCCCACTCACAAGGCCAGGGGAGAGGAAAGACCCCATCCGGGGGGCACCAGGATCAGGAAAGAGCCCCCATGCTGGCTAAGAAAAGGGGAGGGCAATGTCTCCCCAAGCAGCTGGCCAAGGAAGGGGCAGCTGTAGGAGGCTATAGGGGGGAGGGGGAGGCAAGGGGGGTGGTGAGGGGGAGGGGGCTTCCAGGGGCTTCTGTGGGGAGGGAAGGCTGGAAGAGATAATAGGAGCCCAACTGGGTCTGCCAGGGAGCAAAAGTACAACCTAGGGCAAAGGGGACCTAGGGATCCACACTAAGGCAGGGGGGCTCCGCCACCCACTCCTAGGCAGGGGGCAATCCCTTTGGCCCACCAATCTCCCCAGGGCACTTCTGACCTCAGTAGCTGGGCCAGGACTATTAGAAATGGGCCTGTGGCACACCTCCAATTGCCCTATAATCACCCCAGAGCCCCATGGACAGGCCTTGAGGATCATCATGGCATATGCAATGCTGCACAATATGTGCCTACAGAGAAGGATCACCTCACTGGAAGATGCAGGAGACAGCCAGGACCCCATGGCAGTCCCCCCTCCGGATGAGGAGGGGGAGCCCCATGCCAAGCAGGGCAAGATCCTAAGGGTGCATCCATCCATCCACAGATGTCTACTGTGGCCAGGAGCCTCAGTTGTCACTGGCTCACAGGAGGGGGGATTTGTGTCAGATAAATGTGCAACAGTAGAAACAGCATATCCATCACACTTTCCCGAGGGCAAGACCCAATGATCGCACCGGGACCCACCGTTGAGTAGACATTCCTGAGGTGGGCTCTGGCAGCCTCATGGCCCCACTGGTGCCTGGTGACAGCCATCATCTCCACCGCTGGATATTCCACAAGGTTCCCCAGGGTGCCCAGCAATGATATCATCGCGCAATGCAAGACCAGAGACTAGCCACATTGTTAGTTTCTGACGCGGCTCATGGCTGTGTCATTAGATTCCTACGCAGTGCATTACTGTGTCAGCAATGACGACACGGCTGACACCTGGGGGTTCTACTGATGCTGGGCTCATGGTGGGGGGTGGTTTCTGAAGCTGTGGGTACTTGGGTGGGCTGAGTGATCATATATCTCCAACTTTATTCAAAATGCTTTGCGTTGAGGAGAGTTGTGCTTGTCCAACTCATGAGTAGCTGGGATGGTGGGAATTGTGCTTTGGGTGGGTGATTGTGTCACATGTCTGGGGCAGGATGATCCACAGGCCCCCTGATAGCCACACTGGCTCTGGCCCTGTAAGTGGTTCCACCTTCCCAGTGGAATGGCAGCCTGCAGTGAGAGAGGGGGGAGAAAGAGAGAACATGTGCACACTGGCCTGCAGCCAGTGGACCTGAGCACCCCAGCTGCAGGTGCTGTAGCTGGACCTGGGCGCCTTCTGCCTGGGAGCCTCCTTACCGGTGGGACAGCAGCCTGCAAATAGAGAACGAGAGGGGAACAGAGCTTCAGAGGCAATGGTAGCACTCTTCTTTGTAGGCTTCTGCAGGACTCATGCTGCATAGGGCTTACTTGAAAGTAGGGGTGCAAAGGCACAGCTGGGTGTGGCAGGCAGTTGGGTCCCCCTTTGCAAGGGGGGCAGTCCTGCCTGTTGTGCAGAGGGGTTCCACAGCTACCCCCTCCCCCATTGTGGCTGGGTGCAGAAGGATTGTTCCTCTCATTGACTTACCTGGCTTGAGCAGATGAGGGACTGCAGCTGCAAGGAAAGCGTGGAGGAAACAACACACCTGCAAGGACTGAGAGCCATTCATGAAACTTGGTGGGTCTTTGTGTTGGGTTTGTGTTGGGTTGTGTTGGGTGCACCCCCCTTCCCACCCCATTGCCCCCCTCCCATCCCATTGCCACCCTTACCTGGAATACCTATTGGGAGGGCAGGAAAACCTGCATTGAGAACTCAGCGTATTTTCCAGCAAGTGTGCAAGCCCCTTCCCTGGTGGGGTGTTTGTGAGTGCAAAAGGTGCTTCCCCCCTGCAAACCCTTCTCACCTGGTTGGAGTACCTGCAGAGAGGGACAAACAACTTGCACAGGCATACAACTGGTATGGCTATCATCATCATTGTATCATCATCGCCCCTTCCTGGTGGGGTGTTTGTGAATGCAAACTGTATTTCACCCCCAACGAACCACTTACCTGGTTGGATCACCTGTGGAGAAAGATTAAAAAATATTGCAAAGTCCATACTCTATCTTTATTTCCATATCTCATATCATGTGCCCCTCATGCGTAAAGCGCAAGCCCCTTTGTATCTGTGCCTGGTGAGAGGTGTTTGTGTGTGGGGAGACGACAATGACGATGACTACTACTACTACGACTACGACTACGACTACGACTACTACTACTACTGTTTTCGTCTAGTAGTAGTAGTGGCCACTATTTGTTTGGTCTTGTAGTAGTGGTGATGGTGGTGGTGGTAGTAGGGTGGCCATATACATTGGAGGACACAGTGCCTCTTCCTTTAAGCATTGCATAGGAGCGGGAATTTTGGCAGGTGCTGCTTTTTTAACCCTTCTATGTTAAGGTCAACATGTTTAAATTCCCTCTTCTATGCAACGGTTAAATGTGCAGGCGTTCTGACAGCATATATTGTCACCCTGAGTAGTAGTTGTAGTCGTAGTACTAGTAGTACTAGAAGACCTAATTATGGTATTACTTCCAGTAATTACTACCAATGATATCTACTGGTAGTGCGAGTGGTAGTAGCAGCAGGTGGTCATAGCAGCAACGGGATGAGCTGTGCCGCCAAACCCATCTTCCTGTGTTCCCGGCACCGTCTTGTAGAAATCAGAGTCTGTGACTGTTTCCTTGCGTCTCTGGCGGCGCACTGTTTTCTAAGAAGCGAGCCTACATTTCAGATACATACAGAAGGTGGGGATTGACAAACTGCTAAGCCTTGCCTAACGCAACTGCTTTCGTATGCACATCACATCACGCCGGCTATACTGCAGGGAGCAAACGGTTATTGCACACGCGAGGCAGGATAAACACTCGGTTACTCTCTCGGCTTCTTCTGGGAGGCAGAGGAAATAAATGGGGGGGAAGAGAGGAGGCATTTCAAGTCACCTTTTAAAGGAGGAAGCAGTGACCAGTAGTGTCCCCCCCACATCTTACTAGAGAAACCCATGTTACATCTGCTATTAAGGAGAAGAGGATACATCTAGGTGTCCAAGAATGAAGGGCAGTGGCAACTTGGCTCAGGTAGGAAGCACTTCTTGGCATCTTCTCTATTTTGGGTACCACTTGTTTCCATTGCCATGACTGTGGTTGACATTTGGAGACTCCGATGAAAAGGACTTTGCAGGGGGTGGGGGAAGGACTTCATTTGCCATTGACCTTCATTCTACTCCTGAGGAGCGCAAAGTGTTTTCCAAGTCAGAAGTGTGCGCGTGTGTGTGTTAGTGTGTGTCCGGGGGTGCATTTTTTTTTTTTGCCTGACTGTTAAAAGGTTAGTATATATTTAACACCAAGGTTGCAGCTCGTGAAAAGTGTGGCTGTTTTTTACACCTAAATGAGCACCCACCACCAATGGAGTCGGAACTAGTTTGAAAGAAAGAAAGAAAGAAAGAAAGAAAGAAAGAAAGAAAGAGAGAGAGACAGACAGACAGACAGACAGACAGACAATGAGTATCTATTTACTGTATCTATTTACTGTTTGCATTCTTATTCCCCCTCCCCACCCCCCAAAATAAAATTATTACCATAAATTGATTTTGCACTGCCACGGAAGAAGTTGTGTTCTATAATGTATTCCACATGATGCTGAGAGTTAATGTATGATTGTATATTTTTCAGAGGTGGGCATGAATATTTTATGGTGACTTCCGTAAACTTTTTCTGGGGCAGCTCTGATTTGTGTTGTGTCTCCTCTTAACACTTACTAAATGAGTACTTCGAGTGGCATCCAGTTTCTGCCCAGTTTACAGTTAACTTTAATAATGGTGAACCACCTGAAAGAATGGGATGGTGCATATTTAAAAATATGGTTGTTTGGAAAGTTTTTTTGTCTGCATTTTCTACAGCAATATAGAGACTTATATTGCTTATAATTATAATATTATAATTTTTTTTTTCTTAATTGCTTTTTGTAAAATTGTCACAGTCTATGGAGCAATCTGGTGAACCAAGTAATCTTCCCTTCCCCCCTTTTTGGATCTGTCAGTGAGTGTGTGTGTGTGTGGCTACAATCCAGAGTAACTGTGGGACCTTTTACACCGACATAGTTACAATCCAGAGTAAGTGCAATCCAGAATAAGTGCCTCTTATGTTTTCCCGTATTTACTCTGGATTGTAGGGTATGTCTCTACAATCCATATTGTGTATACATACATACATACATACAGGGTGACCAGATGACCAAACCTCAAAAGGAGGACAAGATCTTGGCCTTTTTGGCGGACAATGGCACATTTGCCTACTCAAGAGTAAAGCGATATTGGGTACTTTCACTTTCCCATAGAACTCAATGCATAATTTTTTATTTATAGTTTTATTTGTAGTTTATTTGTAATTATTTGTAGTTTTATTCGTAGTTTTTAAAGTCTTTCTAACCTTTGATAGGAAGGAGATATTCAAAACCATTTTTCCATTGGAAGAATCCAATGAATCTTCAAAACGGGGCGTCCAGATTCCCGGAAACCCCAAGACAGGTCTGGAATTTGGCTTCCTGTCCGGCCTGTCCTGGCATGGGGTGGGCTTCTCTGGGGTTGGGGGGCTGCTCAGACCGGTGCGCGTCTACAGAGGCTGTCCGAGCACACCACATGCGCACAGCCTCTCTATCCCTGCATGCTGCGTTCTTCTACAAGTAGAGGCTGTGCACATGCGCACAGCCTCTACCTCTGTGAGACCGCCCGGTCTCTTCCCATAACACTTTCCCCTTTAAGCCTGGCTGAGGGCTGAGGGAAAGTACTTGAAGCCAGGTGTGCTTGAAGGGAGCAGTCTGCGGATGGACACTCCACCGCTCCATCTGAGAAGAGACCGGGAGGTCTTGCAGAGGTCTTCTACTTGTAGAAGAACGCAGCGGGCAGGGATAGAGAGGCTGTGCGCATGCACACAGCTTCTCTTTCCCAAGGTGGCTGGTCGGACGGCCACTGTAGACGCACGCCGGTCCGAGCAGCTTTTTAAATGGTTGCAAAGCAAACACAAGTCCCCCATCCCCGGAGAAGCCCACCCCCATCCCTGGACAAGGTAAGCCGCCGGGGAGTGATCTTTTTAAAATGTTGGACAAAAATGTAGGATGTCCTACATTTTGTCCTACATTTTAAAAAATGTAGGCCAAGGTCATCCCAAAGTCCGGATTTTCGACTGAAAATCTGAACTTTTGAGGACCGTTGTCCTACATTTGGAGGTGTAGCATATGGTCACCTTGCTTCAATATGAATCCAATATGATATGATGGGGTTCTGCACACTATTGCCAAGTTCCAAAATGAAGCCAAAATGGAACCCTTTTGGAGAACACCTGGACAGGAGGCTAAAAAAGAGGACAAATCCAGAAATATATATAATATTATCTTTGCCCATATAGTTTATTCCTCTTTTTTCTTTTGCATTTTGTGTGTGTTGTCCAAAAGTTTTGGGTTTTTTCAGCACAACATTTCAGGTCACCGACTTCTCTGTATCCAGTGATGCAGAGGTGTGTCCTCACTGCTACTTTGGGGCCCCAGATGTGCAGAGCTCTGGAAGTTGCTGCTCCTGCCTGTCACAGGTAACTATGGGCGCAATCCAGAGTAACTACGGGGAGTCCTTGCTCTGACGTAAGAACAATTTACTCTGGATTGCAATATGAATTTCCCATAGGTTTTCACTAAGTGGTGCTGTAACTACGTTGACGTAAATGTCTCTTACGTGCTCCCGTAGTTACTCTGGATTGTAGGGTATGGCTTAGGTAACTATGGCACAGTCCATAGTAAACCTTATGCCTGTCATAGGTAACTATGGCTTAGGTGACTATGGTCTATATCCTAAAGTGAAATTAAGCCCCTTGCTCCGGAGCAGTTAAGATGACTTTCCATAACACTAAAGGGTGACATAACTACGTGGACCCGTAACTGCTATGGATTTTGCCCTATGGCACTTATCCAGGAAAGGCCACCCCAGCTGCAGCCCTCTGGGTAGGACTTCTTGGAGGGGCCCAATGGTGTGGCATTGCATGTAGGAGAGCTGCATTGCAAATATCCTTGGCCGATGTATCTTTTTCCAGTTTCCCAGACCAACAATGTTTGAGCCAGCCTTGCTTCTAATTAACAGTGACTTTTCCCCCCTCCGGTTCAATGCAATAACTTGGTCTGTAGCTCACAGCAGGACGGAGTGTGCATTGACTTTGCTTCTTGGAAGTGAGGTGGACCTCTCAGCTGAGCTAATTAGGAACATCACAAAATATCCCATCTTGCCGAGCAATCGAGATGGATTTGGGTCAGCTTCTAATGAGTCTGTGCACAATACGCAAGGAGGCATGAAGTTTGCTTAAATTATTGTGCACACCCAGAAGAGATGAGTCCATGCTGGGAACTCTGCTGTTGAACCAAGGCCTACTGGTACAATGCCAAGAGCTTCACTCATATCCCCTGTCACCGTATTTTTAATTGACAGCTTCTATTTATCATCTCCTGCCAGTGATCAGCAACTAGGACAGTGATTTTCAGTCTTTTTCGTCTCGTGGCACACTCACAAGGCACTAAAATTGGCAGGACACAACATCAATGTTTGCTTTTTCTCGTACCATTGACAATGCACATGTTCAATGTTTGGAGGCTCAAATCCTCCAATTTCCATAATAATAATAATAATAATAATAATAATAATAATAATAATAATAATAATAATAATAATAATAATAACAACAACAACAACAACAACAACATCTTCTATGGTCTTAAAATAATATAATAATAATATAATATAATAATATAATAGTAATAATATAAGAATAATATAAGAATAATAATATGGTCTTATAATAATATTAATATTAGACCTTGGCAGGCACCTGAAAACGATTGGCATTGACAGAATATCACTCTGCCAACTGCAGAAAGCCGCTCTTCCGGGATCAGCACGAATTATACGCCGCTATATCACACAGTCCTAGACTCTTGGGAAGGGTCCAACTATTGGGAAGGGCCAGAGCATTACAGTCCACACTGCATGGGAAAAGGTCCATCATGCAGACGATATGCTGGCCTCCCACATCTGGTGATGCAATACCTACTGATGCCACTGAATCTTCCTGCCACCTGCATTTTATGGTAATGGGTAGCCTATAAGTGGCTTTATCAGACACTGAGTACAATCCTAACCATGCTTACTTTTGAGTAGACATGGGTAGGATTGTGCTCTATGGGAGCAATCCAGATTAACTATGGGGAGTCCTTGCTCCAGTGTAAGAACAATTGACTCTGGATTGCAATATGAATTTCCCATAGGTTTTCACTGGGTGGTGCAGTAACTACAGGTGCACGTAATGTCTCTTACGTGCTCCTGTAGTTACTCTGGATTGTAGGGTGGCCCTACAATCCAGAGTAACCACGGGAGCACGTAAGAGACATTACGTGTACCCGTAGTTACTGCACCACCTAGTGAAAACCTATGGGAAACTCATACTGCAATCCAGAGCAAATTGTTCTTACACCGGTGCAAGGACTCCCCGTAGTTACTCTGGATTGCGCCTTTAGTCTGCAAAAGCCACTTATTGTTTTCAGTGGGTCTAACTCCCAGGAAAGTGTCTTTAGAATTGAAGCCATTAATACCTTTTTTCTACTTAACTCCATTCTGCCTTCAGGTTGCCCTCCCACCACCATTTATTATTTATTTATTTGATTTGATCCTATCTTTTTTCCCCAAGAGGAAACTCATGGTGGTTAAGAGCAGATATTTAAAACAGAGAATAAAATACAATTTAAAAACTGGATAAAACAGTAAAAATCAAGTCAATAAAGTACCATTAAAAACTAGATAAAACTAGTAAAAAAACAAACCTTTTTAAAGAACAACTCTTGTGCCACAGCTGCATGAGATACTGTAGTAATAGCTGGGACGGGGCTGGTATCTGTCTGTCTGTCTGTCTGTCTGTCTGTCTGTCTGTCCATTTATCCTATCTAATCTATCCTATCTGGGCTGTGGTGGCACAAGTGGCTAAGACACTGTGCTCGTTAACCAGCAGGCCAGGGTTCGAGACCCGGGTCGGCCCACAAGACAGGATGAGCTCCTGTCCTTAGCCCAGCTCTGCAACGCCAGCTGGATCCAATCGTATTGCTCTGCCTTTCCACTGGACTAATTCAGTGGCATGGAGGGGGGGATTTGCTGCTTGGGTAACAGCCTATTCTCCATAACAATCTAACCCAGGCTTTTGTGCTTCGCATGCAGCGTTTGCAGCACTGAGCACGATACCATAGTCTTCCAAGACTGACGGAGGCCTGCTGCTATCCTATCTAATCTATCTAATCCAATATCCCTCTGTGCAGACAACAAAAAGGAAACTCAGGAAACAATCCAGAGTAACTTTGAGAGCATGTAAGAGACATTATGTGCACCCGTAGTTCCTGCGCCACCTAGTGAAAACCTATGGGAAATTCATATTGCAATCCAGAAAAACTTGTTCTTACTCCCGAGCAAGGACTCCCCGTAGTTACTCTGGATTTCACCCTCAATTGAACAGAAAGTCAGGATGAAGAGGAAGGAGGAAACTTCTACTGCCCCAGAGATAATCAAACTTTAATCAGCAGACCATTTTTGCTTCCTTTCTGTCTGCAGGATGATGATAGATGTTCCGATTAAAAACAGTAAATGATTCCAAAATGATATGGACAATAACACACAAATAACTGATGGTTGGAATTTTGATTGCTGGTTTTGTTTCTTTGTGCCTCTTTCCTTCCCTTGGTATATTTCAATACTAGTAAATTGGCTTTTTTAGTTTAATAAAAGGGTAGCTCGTCGACATTAGCCTTCTTTTTCAAAGGGATGATCATCCATTAAATTGGCGTTCTTGGTATTTGCCAAGTTACTGGAGGACTCTGATGAATCCTTCAGGATATTCTGGGAAATTCTCCAATTTTTTTTCGCTAGGTTGCCATCAAAATTAATAACATTTTTAGTGGGGCTTCAGGAAGTTCTCATAATTATCTTAGAAACTTTCTATGCAGCTGCCCTTAATCATTTTTGCACCAACAAAAATCCAAACGGCTGCATCTTCTGCTGAAGACTCAAAGATACTTACAGTGCAATCCTAAGCATGTCTACTCAGAAGTAGGTCCCATTGTGTTCAATAGTACTTACTCCCAGGAAAGTGTGGTTAGGATTGCAGCCTTAGACTGTGGTCCTAACTCCAAGTTAGGCCAGCACATGTTCAGGCACCTGTCCTAGGGGTATTGCAGAAGTGCCATGGAGGGCGGGTTATGCCATTACACAGACATGCGGTGGCCTCCCCACACTACCAGAGGATTGGGGAGATAGGTGAGTTGACCCAAATCCATCTCGATTGACCAGGAGTATGCCCTAAATCCATCTTGAGTTGACCAGGAGTATGCCCTAAATAATGCTAACCAGTAGCTTAGCCTGACTGGGGCACAGTATATAGGGTTGCCATATGTACCGAAAAACAGGGACAGTACCAATTTTGGGGGACTGTGTTCACATACCTGCAAGTGTGACAGAGGATCCTGTCCCAATTTTGTGGAAGAGAATTATGGCATCCCTAATAGCAGGCATCATGATGTGCTGTGTTAGTTTCCTCTCTCGTTTCCATCAGCACCATTCATGGCAGTGATGGCAACATGAAGGTTATATAGGTTATATAGGCACCTGATATATAGGTGTCCTTCATTATCCACTAAGGTTCTGTTCCAGAAACTCCTGCAGATTAAAAAAAAAAGTGGATAACAAAAAAAAAACATGGAAAAAATGGATTTAAAGACCTGCTTCCAGGTTTCTTCCTCCACCAATGGAATAAAGTAAGGCCTTAATATCTGCAAGGGTTTGATTCTTGGTCTGTTTTTATAACTGTGATTTATGGTGGCTATTTGTGTTGAGTAAAATCTGTGTAAAAAAAAAAGCCATGTATAACAAGGATCAACCTGTACTGATCACACATTGCCCCTCTTGGATATACTACTTTCAGCACCAAGTGGACAACAGAGCCTGAGTTGGATAATCTGAAGTCCAGCTCAGTCTTAAAATCTTCCTGGTGGTGGAACTAATGGATGAACCACCACAACACACTAACTAGAAAAAATGCTGTCATACTCCCAAATCCAGAGTAACTACGGGAGCACGTAAGAGACTTTACATGCACCCGTAGTTACTGCACTTACCCAGGGAAAACCTATGGGAAATTCATATTGGAATCCAGAGATGTGGATCACTGCACCCGAGCAGTTACGGGCAGAGGTAAGTTACAGGCACACATAAGTTCTCTGCCTCACACATAACTCTGTGTTTAGGATATAGCATAGTTAGGGCAGAGCAGTTAGGGCAGAGCAAGCAAAAGTTGCTCTGGATTGCGCTCTAAGTTGTTCTTACACTGGAGCAAGGACTCCTCATAGTTATTCTGGATTTTGCCCATAGTTAATAGTTAATTTCATTGCATCTACCTGGTAATGATATTTTGGTGCTCACCACACATGCATCAATAGCGCATCTAGCCGACTGAGTGATAGATCTGCATGGGCAATCAGTTGATAAAGATGTTTCATTTGTGTGATGGATAGACATGAATCTGGCCTATCCAGGATGCACAATAGAATTTTAAGCACCAAGGAATTAAAAGCATCACATTCTTGAACCTGCTATTAAGTAATTTCGGAATCATTAACTGGTGCCTTTGGTATCTTCCCAAGGCTGTCTAAATTGCTGCGGAAACTGCTCTGGCAACACAATTCGGGGGTTAGATCCATTTCACGATCCCTGGGAAAACTAAAATCTTTAATTCCTTTCATTTGTTTTCGCTGATGAAAGGGGAGCCGTTTGGACAGGCAAATTATGAAGGATTGCCAAGGCTTTTCCGAACGAGTAAATTGCAAGCTCCTGCTGGAAAGGTGAGTTCAGGAGTGGCCGCGAAGCCAAATTCAGGAACCGATCCCCTTGGCTTGATATCAGAACACAGAAAAGCGGCAATCTCCCTCAATATCCCATTAAGCAGCATGCCAGGGATGCAGTAGTTGCGCACAATGGAGATCAGGTACACGAGGTTTATGTCTCCATCTGTCGATGTGCGGCTGGTTGGTTTCATTACAACCAGGAGTATTTCCAGGAAAGAAAAAAGAAATGTCTTCCCAAGTACCACAAAAGTAACAAGAGAGTCATCTGATTCTGACAGCCAAATAAAATGTCGGGGTGCCTCCACGCTCAAGAAGATAGAAGGCAACTTAGTGGATTCGAAAGGAGCCACAACTTTATTAAATGTCACCAACCACAACTAGTCATGCATCCACCTCTCTTATCCACTGGTGGGGTGTGATGCTAGTTTGCTCCTTGTGGTGCACCCCAGTGTGAACCAAATGGCTAGCAAGGACTGGCAGCCAGACTACATTGAAGAATTGGCAGTTGGCAGCCAGACATCAGTGTGGAATTCCTGGCTCTCAAAATACATGGTAATAGAACATTAACATCTGATTTACCATAAGTATATGTATTTACCATATAGTAAATAAATAAAATCTGATGGTGGGTCCCATGTAGGGTTGCCATATGTCCTGGGATGGTCCTCGTTTTCAGTTTACTGGCAAGTTAGACAGAGGATCCTGTACTGGTTTTGTGGAAGAGAATGACGGCGACCCTAGTCCCGTGTTGCAGGCTGGGTTTCCAGGAAATTGAAAGGCCAAGGATGTCCTCTATGCAGAATGCTCATGATTGCTTTATCCAAACTTACCCTACAATCCAGGGAATCTACAGGACCACATAAGACACATTATGTGCAC
The DNA here is from genome assembly GCA_030015325.1 of Cryptoblepharus egeriae. Lineage (NCBI taxonomy): Eukaryota > Metazoa > Chordata > Lepidosauria > Squamata > Scincidae > Cryptoblepharus > Cryptoblepharus egeriae. The sequence continues at coordinate 17,363,733 of JAREYC010000016.1, read as the reverse complement.
CCATAGTTATTGCACCACCTAGTGAAAACCTATGGGAAATTCATATTGCAATCCAGAGTAATTTGTTCTTACACCCGAGCAAGGGCTCCCTGTAGTTACTCTGGATTGCACCCCCAATAGGACTGGGAAATCCAGAAATTCAGGTCATCCTAGTACCTGAAGGGATACATCAAATGCTTCCCATCTGATCTGGTGGTGCTCTAGTCCAGTGGTCTTCAACCTTTTTTATTTATGTCAACCTCACAACAGGTTTTGCAACTCCATGGCAATCCCAAGGTTGAAGAACACTGGTGTAAAGAATTACATGTGTTCCCCACATATCCATAGGAAATATCCACATGTCCACTGGGGCTAACGCCCACATTCGCAGCTCTAAAGATATGGAAATAATGGTTACAGGAAAACCCATGTGGGTTTAATGGGTTTAAATGACAGGTTTAAATTTAATGGGTTTAAATTACTGTTTAATTAAACCATGTTCATGTTCATGTGATGTTCAGAATGTGTTCTAGCATGAAGGCTGCCCCCTGCTTTGCTTAAATAAAAATGTTTAAGCAAGAAACATCTTGGATGGTTAGTAAAGAAAATGGACAATAATGGGCTTGGATAGGTGCAGGACACAGAAAACTGGATGAGTACTCTTTGGATACTGGGTTGGTGGATTTGGGGTATTACTATGCTTTCTGTATGAGGAGATTCACTTTTCTATGGGGAGATTGTATGGGTTGTATTGTTATACAGCGGTGCCTCCATAAAGAGCTTAATTCATTCCAGAGGCATGCTCTTTAACGGAAACGCTCTTTAAGTGAAGCGGATTTTCCCATAGGAAATAATGGAAACTCAGACGATTGGTTCTACAACCCCCTAAATATTCATATAATGGATGTAAAAATGATGACAAAACACTGGAATTGAATTCAAAACATACATTCAATGTGCATGATCCTATGAAGTCTACTTACACTGCAATCCTAAAGACACTTTCCTGGGAGTAAGCCCCATTTAACACAATGGGGCTTACTTCTGAGTAGACATGGTTAGGAGGTTGCAATCAAAGAAACATTCCTGGGAGAAAGCCCCGTTTAACACAATGGGGCTTACTTCTGAGTAGACATGGTTAGGAGGTTGCAATCAAAGACACTTTCCGGGGAGGCTTACCTGGACTGCTGCTGGAGGGTCAAGGTGGCCGGTGGAGGCACTTGGAGGCAGTTAGGGGCAGCTGCCTCTGGCACACCCAGACAACTGCCCCCAAGTTGGGTACAGTTAGAGGCAGCAGTGCTGGCCGGCAGCCCTTTTAATGAGCCTCCACATGGAGCATCAGGGCTGCATAGCGTGCGTTCTCATAGCGCACTTGCTTGTTAAGTGAAGCGGAACTTGTTATGTGAAGCAGGATTCCTTGTTATGGAATTGCTTGTTACGTGAGGCGCTTGTTACGAGAGGTACCACTGTACTTTGTGTTGCATTGTGAATCTTAACAGTTCTATGATCCGCTTCTTGGCTGGCATCTTTCCAATCTTCTCAAGTCAAATGATAACTTTTGCTGTGCTCCAATGTCCCCAAGAGAGCTCGATTTTGTGATTCCGGGAATAATGGCATTTTTTTAGAGTACAAAAAAATGGTTGTGGTTGTTGTTGTTGTTATTGTTCCTTGTCACTATAGTGTTCTGGGTTCCTCCCCCTCGCTGGGTTGAATTGGCACTTGTGGAATGCCGCATCTCCTCTCAGCAGGAGAAATCGGTGGTTGTGCCCGGGAAGGAGGAGCTGTTTTCATGAACAGCAATTCAGTTCAGCAGGAGACAAATGATGAGGGGATAAAAGGATGGAAGGAAGAAGAAAATGTGAGTGACACACTCAAAGCAGCGAGCGGGATAATTTGAGAGGGTTGAAAGGCAAAAAAGTAAAAAATGGATATTGGTTAGTATGAAACAGGCAAGTTTGGACCATCTGTGGTTGAATGTGACATTTGGAAGCTGTTTGTCATGCTTACAGTTGTATTTCAAGGGGAAAAAAGATTCTGTAAAGAGCAAATATTTCTTTACCCAGTTAATCTGTGGAACTCCTTGCCACAGGGTATGGTGATGATAGCAAGCCTAGGTGTACTGCAGGGGGACACTGGACAGATTTATGGAAGAAACGTCCTTCACGGGTTACGAACCATGAAGGGTATACAACCATATGTCCTGAAAAACAGACAGTGCAATCCAGAGTAACTATGGGGAGTCCTTGCTCCAGTGTAAGAACAATTTACACTGGGTTGCAATATGAATTTTCCATAGATTTTCACTAGGTGGTGCCGTAACTACGAGTGCACGTAAAGTCTCTTATGTGCTCCCGTAGTTACTCTGGATTGTAGGGTATCTCAATTTTGGGGGATTGTGTTCACACATGGGCAAGTGTGGCAGACAGTTTTGTCCTGATTTTGTGGAAGATAATTATGGGAACCCTATATATGCCCATGTATACATTTTATATTTCATGTATACCAGTGGTGGGATTCAAATAAATGAAGAACAGGTTCTGTGACCTAATAGAGGACAACAGGTTCTATGTCCTAATAACCTAAATTAACAATGGGTTCTCTATCCCATTAGTAACTGGTTCTCAGATCCAGACGCTCATTAGCAAAGGGTTCTATAGAACCTGTGAGAACCCCCTGAAGCACACCTGCTTTCTGCTGTCTCTGAGTCCCAGATGCAAAGAAGTGGAAACATATCATATCCTGTCCCCCTTCTTGAGCCCGATCCCCCTCCATGGATCAATATGGACTTGCACAACCAATATCACAAGGGGGAGAAATGACTCCAAATGACTTACAAATGACTTACTCCAAGGAGGTCTCCAGCAGCCAAAATTCTCCTGCAGGATGCAGTATAACCTGCATCCACACACAAGAATTCTTTTAGGATTGAGCTGTTAGTTGATCTCCGTCTACCGAATGTAACCTGGAGGTTTCAACCATCCTCTCAGTTGGGAAGAATTTATTCCAAGGCGTAATGAGTAACTGACGCGGTGACGTTTTGTGGAAGACAGATTTGACTCGAGTACTGATATCGAGGGGAATGCAAAGACAATTAGGCGCTTCTAATTGGGTGTTGTTAAACTCTTGCCGGCTAATGATTCAGTCCTATTAAAACAAACAAAACCCCTTAACAGTAAATAAGCAAAACAAAACAAGGCTTACCAAAGAAAGAAGATTATGTTCTTAAGAATTAAGAAGAATGGCTAATTATAGTCTTTTTAGGTCCTCTTTGACACCAGAACAAGAAGGTGCACCGAGCATTTTAAGTGCTCCGTTCCAGGATAATGCATTCATAGGAATAAATAGTGCTACAAAAATGAAAAAGAACCTGTAATTAATCCATTACATCCTATAAATGCTCAAATACAAAACACCGTCTTCTCAGCAATTTTGCCTGTTGAATCTCAATGATTAGGAGTCATCTAAAATAGTGGTGCAATCCATACTGGCGCATGGGTGATGCAGGTCCTTTGCGCCAGTCCGGAAGTGTTGCAAAAGTGCCGAAAGGCACTTTCGCACCAGTTGTGGGCATCAGAAGGACAGCACATGGACATGCAATGACCTTCAGAGGCCACATCTGGCCTCATGACCTTCAGAGGCCACCTCTGGCATCATGAACTTCAGGGGCCACCTCCGGCATCATGACCTTCAGAGGCCATCTCTGGCATCATGAACTTCAGGGGCCACCTCCGGCATCATGAACTTCAGAGGCCACCTCTGGCATCATGACCTTCAGAGGCCACCTCTGGCATCATGACCTTCAGAGGCCACCTCTGGCATCATGACCTTCAGAGGCCACCTCTGGCATCGTGACCTTCAGAGGCCACCTCTGGCATCGTGACCTTCAGAGGCCACCTCTGGCATCATGAACTTCAGGGGCCACCTCCGGCATCATGACCTTCAGAGGCCACCTCTGGCATCATGAACTTCAGGGGCCACCTCCGGCATCATGACCTTCAGAGGCCACCTCTGGCATCATGAACTTCAGGGGCCACCTCTGGCATCATTGCACCGAAGGAAAGGTCACTCCAGACATGTTGGGCTAGCAAGGGAGGTTTGGAGAGGGCAGAAAAAAGGGAAAACAGAGCTAGGCATACCCTGATAAGGCCACGACTAAGAAGGATCCTCATCCCATTCCAACACGGCACAGAGCCAGGCTTCTCAGATCTGGCTTTCGCATTTCAGTGCTAAAATGATGCACTACCTTTTTAGGTGGGACAGATCCAAGTAGACCCATTGGGACAGATGCCACATTACCCTGTTGATGAATGAATGAATTCATGAATGAATGAATAACCCCCAATGAATGAATTCATGAATAACCCCCAAATCCAGAATAACTATGGGAGCACGTAAGAGACTTTATGTGCACCCATAGTTACTGCACCACGTAGTGAAAACCTATGGGAAATTCATATTGGAATCCAAAGTAAGTTGTTCTTACACCAGAGCAAGGACTCCCCATACTTACTCTGGATACTGTCCTAAATAAATGAATTTATGAATGAAGGGGAATGAATTCTTCTTGCCCCAGGGCAAGGTGAAGTTGGTGGTGCTGCTTTGTGTGGTTCTACAGACGAGAACTGGATTCCTGCAATAGGGGATGAATCTTTATGAACATTCTGTAATATTACATTACTGGGGAACGTTCTCGTCAAAAACACTTTGATCACGTTCCAAAAAAAAGTCTATTTTTTTCCCTGATTACATTTCCTGAATTGATCTGGTGCCTTTTTTTCTCCCCTTTCCCGTCTCAGATATTTTCTCCCATTGCTTCCGTTTAATGAATGAGTTCCCTTTTAATGGATGGCGTTACAAAGATAACACATCTGTTTTAGACTTCAAAATAGCTTTGTTTCAAAGGCAGATGATGAAAGCGGGTAAAAAAATCAGACGCTTTTCTTGATAATAAAGCAGGCTTGCATGCTTTGATGTAGATATGGTGAAATTCATCTCCAACACTGATTTTTTAATTCAAATTTCTTACAGTAGCAATATAGGAAGACACTTCATTCTAAGGGCAAAATCCAGATTAACTATGGGGAGTCCTTGCTCCGGTGTAAGAACAAATTACTCTGGATTCCAATATGAATTTCCCATAGGTTTTCACTGGGTGGTACAGTAACTATGGGTGCACATAATGTATCTTAAGTGCTCCCGTATTTAGTCTGGATTTGGGGGTAAGTTTCCATCTAAGGGATTTCACATCCCCATCTCCGTCTGAATATCTTCTCCCAAACTTATTTTGCATTAATAATATTTCAGTGCTAAAATGATATGGGGTTTTTTTTTTTTGGCTTTTTCCTTTTTTTGCAACTAATACTTTTAGAAGATCTAATCAATCTGTTTAAAACTGAATCGGCTAAAGCTCCACAAGTTAAATCAAGTGAACACAACATTGTGTGAGCAGCAAGGCACAGAAACTATTCCAAACCATAACTGGGTTCCAAACCCAATTTTGGTTAAAATGTGAAAATGATCACTAGGTCCAAACCTTAAATGATGAAAAAATTTAACATTCAGATGTATATCTGAACGTGACAGACAGACAGACAGACAGACAGACAGACAGACAGACAGATAGATAGATAGATAGATAGATAGATAGATAGATAGATAGATAGATAGATAGAAGAGCAAGGGATGGATGATAGATAGATATGGAAGGAAATGAGAGAGAGAGAGAGAGAGAGAGAGAGAGAGAGAGAGAGATAGATAGATAGATAGATATGGAAGGAAAGGAGATAGATAGATAGATAGATAGATAGATAGATAGATAGATAGATAGATAGATAGATAGATAGATAGATAGATAGATAGATAGATAGATATGGAAGGAAAGGAGATAGATAGATAGATAGATAGATAGATAAATAGATAGATAGATAGATAGATAGATAGATAGATAGATAGATAGATAGATAGATAGATATGGAAGGAAAGGAGATAGATAGATAGATAGATAGATAGACAGACAGACAGACAGACAGACAGACAGATAGATAGATAGATAGATAGATAGATAGATAGATAGATAGATAGATAGATAGATAGATAGATAGATATGGAAGGAAAGGAGATAGATAGATAGATAGATAGATAGATAGATAGATAGATAGATAGATAGATAGATAGATAGATAGATAGATAGATATGGAAGGAAAGGAGATAGATAGATAGATAGATAGATAGATAGATAGATAGATAGATAGATAGATAGATAGATAGATAGATAGATAGATAGATAGGGAGCAGCTGAGAATGAGTCAAAGGGTGAAATCCAGGCTGAAATCCAGAGCAACTATGATTGTAGTATGAATTTCCCATAGGTTTCCACTAGGTGGTGCAGTAACTACAGGTGTACGTAATGTCTCTTTCGTGTTCCCATAGTTACTCTGGATTGTGCCCCAAATAGAGCACAATCCTAACCATGTCTACTCAAAAGTAGAACCCACTGTGTTCAGTAGGTCTTACTCCCAGGAAAGTGTGTTTAGGATTGCAACGAAAGAACTCAAGGTGAAGGAAATAAACTCTCCCTTTCAGCCTCTCGGCTTCATTTGGCTAGAAGGCAGAAATACTTTGGCTTGAGATGCTTTATCCGTTATCATGGATAATATTAATTAATAGTAATTATTACAGAGGCAGCCCTTTGTCAACGTATATGATATCAGTCATAGTGTCCGAGGTGAGGCCAAGCTATTTTATCACACAGGCCAGATGTCATGGCCTGCATTATTTTAATTATGCCATAACTTCATAATGTCAAAGTACAGAGAATATTGGGAAACATTTGTTCTTGTCCTTGTAAATTCATCCTTATGGCCGCTGTACCTTTCCGAGGGTTATGGCTAAAGAGACTATTAGGTTGAATTCTAATTATCCCCTATGAAGTATTGAAGGATTTTTTTAATCTAAAAAACCTTTATAATCCATGAACTATACACATCCATACATTTCCATCCATACATCACATCCATACATTTCCCCCAAATCTGCACATCTTTGTTGGAAAACATCCAGAACCTCCATCTTTGTCATTCTGGTTTAAAAGAATTTAAATTATATCAAATCACAGGGATATCATATTAATTTATTTTGTTAAAAGGCTTTTGGCAAACTCCACCTGATAAGATTATAGGGGGAAAAATGTCTTTTTTAGGCAGTTCCTGGGATGATAAGTTTTGTGATATTAGACTATTATATCTTTTATGATTATGACTGACGTTCGAAGAATCAGATTTTAAAATGTAACTTTTGGGGGGGGGGGGAATTGCATATTCAAAGACTGGTTCAGGAGTTGGCAGAGTGGGTCTGCTGTGTTGCATCCACATAATTTTGGATTGTTACTACACTACTATGGGACAAGGGGAAAGTTTTCCCCATACCCTGGGTAAGAGGGCAGCGGCCCCAATGGGTCTACTTGAACAAGGAGTAGGGTTGCCATATGTCCCGAAAAACAGGGAGTCCTGATTTGGGGGGATTGTGTTCACATACTGGCAAGTGTGACAGAGGGTCCTGTCCAGATTTTGTGGAAGAGAATTATGGCAACCCTAACTTGTCCCCAAATCCAGAGTAAGTATGGGAGCACGTAAGAGACTTTACATGCACCCATAGTTACTGCACCACCTAGTGAAAAGCTATGGGAAATTCATACTGGAATCCAGAGTAAGTTGTTCTTACACTGGAGCAGGGACTCCCCATAGTTTCTCTGGATTTCACCCATAGAACCACTTTTTAGAATGACAGTCTGGAGGGTGTCATTGACCTGCAAGTTATCAATCAACAATATTTATATACCACTTTTCAACAAAATGTTTGCGAAGTGTAACCAAATATTGTTGATTGATAATAGTGTCAGACATTATTATGTCATTTAAAAATTTGAGATGTGAAAAATGGATCTGGACCACTTTTATGGAGGGGGAGGTTAATTGAGCTAAATTTGCCATATGGTTCAATTGTAATTATGTTTTAAATTATGTATTCTCGTGTATCTGCTACATCCTTTCTGTTTTAAGGTAATTTACTGTCTAATGGCTGCAATCCCAAAGACACTTTCCTGAGAGTAAGGGCAAAATCCAGAGCAGTTATGGGTTCACGCAGTTACGTCACTCTCTAGTTATCTTATGGAAAGTCACCTTAACTGCTCCGAAGCAAAGGTCTTAATTTGACTTTAGGATATGGGCCTAAAACCCATTAAACACAATAGTGTTTATTTTTGAGTAGACTTGGTTAAGATTGGCCTCAATGTTTTCTGTATATTGGACTTGACAATCCAGAGTAACTACGGGGAGTCCTTGCTCTGGTGTAAGAACAATTTGCTCTGGATTGCAATATGAACTTCCCATATGTTTTCACTAGGTGTTGCAGTAACTACGGGTACACGTAATGTCTCTTATGTGCTCCCATAGTTACTCTGGATTGTAGGGCTAGGGAGGGATCTCTGTCTGCAGAAGAGACGCGTATTGCAGAAAGTCCTGGAAGCTTTAGCTGAATGTGAAAATTGGAAACCTCTCCTACAACCAGTCATGAAAACAGTGCCAAAGGGGGGGGGATTGGATTCTGCCCCTTTTTTGCACGATCCTTTTATGGCAACTGGAGAAGGATAAAAAAGCCTTGAGGGGTGAGGGCCCCCTGAGCTTTACACCTATAGATTTCCCCCATTTGCACAGCTTACTGGGAAAATAAGAGAATATATTTGCCTGCAGTGTCAGAAAGGCATTTTCTTGGCAGCTAAGCAGTATATTTGTGGGAAAGGCTCTATTTCTTGCTACCTTTGCATCCAAACCCGAAAATTACATTTTAAGGAAAACCCTTGATCTTCCTCCTTATGAGTCATAACATCTTCCTTCTTTACAAATCCTTTTGCGGAGGAACAGGAAAGCCTGCAGTGCATGGAAATCCCACCAGCTGTGTTTCATCACGCTAGGAAGTCGACCAGATTTTTGCTCCTACCTGATGCAGGAATGCCTTCATTTAGGGCACAATTCAGAGTAACTACGGGGAGTCCTTGCTCCGGTGTAAGAAGAATTTGCTCTGGATTGCAATATGAATTTCCCATAGGTTTTCACTAGGTGGTGCGGTAACTACGGGTGCACGTAATGTCTCTTGCGTGCTCCTGTATTTACTCTGGATTGTAGGGTTACTCACTTTCGGTTTTCTCAATTCACCTTCATTTATTTGGGGAAAGAGACAAGCCTCTTGGTGCAATTGAAAGTGATACTCACTGAGGAACATACAGGAACATTCAAGTAAAACTGTTATCAGAAGACCATCAGTTACGCGGTTTCAGACAACTAACCCAAACTCTGCCATTGGGAATGAAGCTGGTACACCTTGCAGCCCCGGCTCACTTTACCCTCTGCAGAACGCTGCAGAGCCCGGGCAAAATGCATTGCAGTCATTGGCTGCAGAAGGGCCTGGGGGGTGGAGCCCGGCTGTTACCGGGCTTGTTCTGCCTGGGGAAGCTCAGTCGGGCTCCAACAAGCATCCCCCCCTTCCTCCCTGTAGTGCAGCTTAGGATTAGCTGGTCGCGTCGACCAGTGTAAGAACAACTTACTCTGGATTCCAATATGAATTTCCCATAGGCTTTCACTAGGTGGTGCAGTAGCTACAGGTACATGTAAAGTCTCTAATGTGCTCCCACAGTTACTCTGGATTTGGAGGTTAGACTGGATTGGTTAGACTGGATTTGGAGGTTACTCACTCATCTCCTTGCATTTTGATTAAAAATATAGGTCAGTTTAACAGTTATACAGTTTAATACATTGTAATTAAAATAAAACATAAACGCATTGTTGAACAAAGTAGTTTAATTATGTAAAAATCATAACATAAGCCTATTGCCTTTTTATCATTATCATAATAACTCATTGTTATATGCAGTAAAATTAAATTTTGTGCCTGCTTTGCAGCTGCGCATTACAATCACCAGTAAACCTTTTTTTCAACTCAAGGCTATTAAAATTAGGGTGCACATTAGATTTGATGGTATATTCGATTTGAGGAGATATGGTATTTGTGACTGCAGGAATTTGCAAGATAAAAAGGCATTTGCAATTTGCTCACTAAAAAAGCATTAGGAACCAACATTTGTAAACATGCCCCCAAATCCAGAGTAACTATGGGAGCACATAAGAGACTTTACGTGCACTTGTAGTTACTGCAGAAGACCTCCGTCAGTCTTGGAAGACTATGGTATCGTGCTCGGCGCTGCATACGCTGCATGTGAAGCAGGAAAGCCTGGGTTGGATTGTTATGGAGGAGAGGCTGTTACCCAAGCAGCAAACCCCCCCTCTCCATGCCACTGAATTAGTCCAATGGAAAGGCAGAGCCAATACGATTGGATCCAGCTGGTGTCGCAGAGCTGGGCTAAGGACAGGAGCTCACCCTGTCTTGTGGGGCCGACTGGGTCTCAAACCCTGGCCTGCTGGTTAACAAGCACAGCGCCTTAACCGCTTGCGCCACCCACAGCCCACTAATAACTATGGGAGCATGTAAGAGACATTTAAGTCAACATAGTTATGGCACCCCCTTGTGAAAACCTATGGGAAATTAATATTGGAATCCAGAGTAAGTTGTTCTTACACCGGAGCAAGGACAGGATTTTACTCTGGATTTTGCCCGAAAAAAATGATTGAATTCTGCTTTTCACCACTGCTCTGATCTTTAACCTGTGAAATTAGCAGGGGACACATGAACTTACTAAAAGTGAAAGCAAGTTCAGTCATAGCTGTGCATTGTGCTGTCATATAGGACCCATAGGATTTTCCATCCCTGAGATAACTTCCTCGTGTGGAATATACTACTGCAGAACCGAGAAAAGTTGTACTCGGTTGTGAAACCGCTTGGGGGAGGGATGGGGAATAACCTTCACTTTTTATTAAAATCTTTGTTTTTGCTGCGTTTACAAGTTAAACCAGCTGTGAAAGTTGCAAGCGCATAGTTTGTATTCAACAAAGATCTGTCATCTCATGCTTACCGCAAGGCAACCGTCTCTGCCAGTTGGGGCGACGATTTATCACGCTGGCAGAGTGACAATTTTCATAGCGACGGAAAATTTATCACGGCGAGACATTTTGGGTTTGGGAGAGTTGAGTTTCTTCTTGGGATCCGACTCTTTTATGCTCGGGCTCATCAAGGTGGCAATTATGAATCCTATTAACCTGCCAGGCAAAGATCATTGTTGTCCCCGAAACCTTGAGAGCCTCTTCCCGACAAAGATTTATCGGTTTGATTCCATCGTGGGTTTGTGGCTTTCAAGAGCAGATGTAACAACAAAACTGCCTGTCCCTAAAGAATAATGAAAATGGCATTTTATTCCAGTTGGGAGGGCAAAGGGCCTCATCCTCAGACAATAATAGAGTTTATATTCTTCCTTGCTTTACTTCTTTAAGAAGTGCATAAAATGGTATACTTTACGGAGAGGTCATAGGAATTGCAGGCGTTCTCCACCTATTGAACGGATAGGGAACAGGAGTTTCCAAAACTGAAAAGTATCCAGAAGTGAAACCCACATCCCAATCCTAACCATATCTACTCAAAAGTAAGCCCATTGTGTGTCTTTTGGATTGCAGCCGAAGTTAATTTGGGGACGGCAGCCCCAATCTTTTTTTATCTTGCAAATGCAAAATGGACACCAAAAAGACCTAAATATCACTTGCAAAAGCCTAAATAATATTTATTATTTTTAATATTTATTTTATATTTTGTTATATATATATTTATATTTATATTTTATTTTATATTTATTAACACAGAGCCAAAATACATACAAATTACAGTAAAATGAATGAAGCCATGTGTGGTCAATGAATATCTTATGTATTTGAAAGATGGTTTTAAGGAAATGCCAAAAACAGTCTGATCACCACAACACATGCAAATCAACACCAGGGAAGGCAATTTTGAATGGAGTCTTGAGTCCTTAGGAAATAAGGTTTGATACAAATAAATTAATAATTTTATTTATTTAAAAAATTTATATCCTGCCTTTCTCGGCCCATTAGCCTGACTCAAAGCTGCTTACATTAAAACATAATTAAAACATTAAATAGAAACATACAATTAAAAACAATTTTAGCCTTAGAACAGCAGAGAGAGGTTGAAAGAGTGGAGCATGTGTTGAGTCCAGTGTGTAACTGAAAGGTGTTGAAAGAGAGGAAAAATCTATCAGAATGGGGGATGCCTGTACCTTAGGGTCACAATCCTAACCATCCCTACAATCCAGAGTAACTACGGGAGCACATAAGAGACATTATGTGCACCCGTAGTTATTGTACCACCTAGTGAAAACCTATGGGAAATTCATAGTGCAGTCCAGAGCAAATTGTTCTTACACTGGAGCAAGGACTCCCCGCAGTTACTCTGGATTGTGTCACATGTCTATTTAAAAGTAAACCCCATTGTGTTCAGTAGGTCCTACTCCCATAGCAGGGATATCTAAACTTTTTGGCCAAAGGAATCACATCAAATATCTGGCACAGTGTCGAGGGCTGAAAAAATTAAATATAAAATTTAAATAAATTGAGTAGAGCTGGATATTAAATATGAATTTAATATGAAATTAAATCAATGAATAAATGGGCTCAAAATTTGCAGGATTTCTGCAAACATAAACACACAGTATAGAAATAAAGTATACATTTGTATGGACCCCCATTTCCCCCACCCCTCCATCACAGATCCAGGAGTGTTTGGTCAACTGAGTCAAAGGCTCTTAGGGGACCACATACTGGCAACAGGCTGGTTATAGGCTCACTACGGGCTCTTCTGACCCCAGGGTCGGGGTTTAGAGACCCCGACTCCAGAGCATTGCAACACACCGTGTAGGGCACCCCAGGAGTTTAGAACCCACAGAAGATTCAACAACCCACTGCAAAAGTTTGAGTGGAAAAGATATTTATGGCTTAATGAAAAGAATGGAGCTATTTTTCATTGCAGACTTTCTTTGTTAAGGGATGAATTGAAAAGCGTACAGTAGGAACAAATTGATCTCCAGTTTCCTCCGTCACTTCTGTGTACAGACTTGTAGTGAATTCAGGGTTGGAAGATTTTGGCTGCATTCCAAACCACACTTTCCTGGGAGTGAATATATTGAACACAACGGAACTTACATCTGAGTAGACATGCTTAGGATTTGGCTGCACACTTTCCTGGAAATAAGCCCTATTGAATGCAGTGAAGTAGACCTGGATATAGGGTTGTCATATGTTTAAAAAATGGGACAATCCCAATTTTCGGGGATCGTGTTCTCATATTGGAACAGAGGGTCCTGTCCTGATTTGGGAAGAAAATTATGGCAACCCTATCTGGATAGGGTTGTGCCCTTAAATCCTACTATTTACCCAGGTGTGCTTCTTTTCTCCTTTCTTCCATGCCTTTACAAATAAGAATCAGGGATTTGCTATTTTCAAGTGTTGACCCTTGAGTTTCTGGTTTCCACTGAGAGCGAGACCTCAGAGTCATGCACAGCCCGTTTTGCGGCACTCAAATAAATATGTACCTTGCTGCAGAGAAGCCACACGCCCTGAAAGCCAAGATCACTGAAGCCGAACCGATTTATGTTATTGCTTTTGAAAGGCAGAGTAGAAGCAAATCAATGTTGTTCTCCAAACCATGGTCTGGTTGGTGAGAATATTGAGTCTGGTCTCCGCATGTCAATGGCAAACCAGTAAATATATACCCTACAATCCAGAGTAACTACGTGAGCACATAAGACACATTACGTGCACCCGTAGTTACTGCACCATCTAGTGAAAACCTATGGAAAATTCATATTGCAATCCAGAGTCAATTGTTCTTACACCGGAGCAAGGACTCCCCGTAGTTACTCTGGATTGCACCCTTAGGGTAAGAAAGTGATTTTCAACCTTTTCATCTCATGGCCCACTGGCAAGGCGCTGAAATTGTCAAGGAATACCATTAGTTATTTTTTACCATTGAAAAGGCACAACATCAGGATGACCGTATGACCGGATTTTTCCGGAGTTGTCCTCTTTTTTAGTCTCCTGTCCATGTGTCCTCCAAAAGGGCTTCATTGTCCTCCATTTTGGCTTGGAACTGCAACGGTGTGCAGTACCATCCTGTCATACGTCATTGAATTTGCATTGAAGAGCAGAATCCAATGCAAGAATCGGTTTTGTAATATCACCTTCCTAGGGTAAAGAAAAAACAAAAAAAATACGCATTGAGCTCTATGGGAAAGTGAAAGTGCCCGATATCGCAGCTTTACTCATGAGTAGGCAAACATGCCATTGTCTGCCAGAAAGGCCAGGCTGAGAGGAATCCAATACCTTGTCCTCCTTTTTAGCTTCAGGAATCCGGTCACCCTGCACACCATACCTTTAGGGGGCTCCCAATTATCCTACTAACTCCTACAGCACACTTGAGGACTATCCATGGCACACCAGTGGCACACTGGTTGAAAATCACTTGCTTAAGGCCTGAGATCTAATGCTGATTTCTTCCATGAATCAGTTCCCCTTATTATTCAGCAAAACTACTTTTGTCCCATATTTGGAAATTCCTGCAAAATGGGTGGCTAACCCTACAATCCAGAGTAACTATGGGAGCACGTAAGAGGCATTATGTGCACCCGTAATTATTGTACCACCTAGTGAAAACCTATGGGAAATTCATATTGCAATCCAGAGTAAATTGTTCTTACACTGGAGCAAAAACTCCCAGTAGTTACTCTGTATTGTGCCCATGATCAACTTTAGAAGGCAGTGCCACTCAAATGTATTTTTGCCCAGCAGGATAGAGGACACAAAGAAGATATAGAGGCTTAAGTGCGATTGCCCAGTAGTTGATCTAGCCCTGCAGTCTGCCATGTGAGGGGCAAACACCTTGACTTGGCAGGTTAACCCTACAATCCAGAGTAACTACGGGAGCACGTAAGAGACCTTACGTGTACCCGTAGTTACTGCATGACCTAGTGAAAACCTATGGGAAATGCATATTACAATCCGGAGCAAATTGTTCTTACACTGGAGCAAGGACTCCCCATTGTTACTCTGGATTGCACCCTAAGTGAATCAGAAACCATAAATTATAGGGAAGTAATTCACAACAGCTGCTCTCCAGCACTGCATAGGAAATTTGGTTTTGTTGCACTGCATTTGCTGCTTGTAAATGGAAACTGGAATATAAGGTAATGGGGAAGCCACAGTATATGTTCATGTGCTGTGCCTGGGCACAGTTTAACCCTTAGGGTACCACCTTTTTATCACGTATGACCACCAGGGGCCAATGGACCCTGTACTATAGTTTGGTGCATAATAATGAATAAATGTTGCATCAAGTTTTAGTACAGATAGAAAGATAGATAGATAGATTCTTTATTAACAAAGACCAGCAATAAAGTTTTAGTATAATTATTTTATACTAATTTTAATTGTGAAATATTGTGAAAATATGAATTTTGATTATAATTTAAGCTAGCAAAATATTGAATAACTAGTGAAGAGCAACATGGGTTCGATTGCTATATTCGATGCTATAATTTGAGTTTACAGAAAAATGTAAATTCAAAACATTCATGCTTTTGGATTCATAACTGTCTAATTAGCAGTAAAAAAAGTCATAGGTTCTTGTCAAATAATAATAATAATAATAATAATAATAATAATAATAATAATAATAATAAGAAGAAGAAGAAGAAGAAGAAGAAGAAGAACAACAACAACAACAACAACAACAGCAACAAGAACAAGAACAACAACAACAACAACAACAACGCTGCTACATCACACAGTCCAAGACTCTTGGGAAGGGTCTGACTGGTGATGTGAATGAAACCAGCACGAAATTGTTTGCTGTGCATTTATGTTTGATTTTCAATAATAATAATAATAATAATAATAATAATAATAATAATAATAATAATAATAATAATAAATACCATTAAAAAAACACAACACTAACGTCTGAAATGGTGCAAACGACTCCGTTGGGACCCAAAGGGTTAAAGCCCTTCGGGAGGAACTAGATGAAATAAATAGCAGTGAAACAATAAAAGGGAACTTTGGGCGTAGATTGCCATGAGAAATATACTGTATTTACTCAAATGTAATGCTCACCTTTTCAAGCCAAATTCAGTTTCCAAAATCAGGGTGCGCATTAGATTAGATGTTTAATTAGATTTGAGTAAATACGGTATTTTGATTATAAGTATAGGTTGCGCATTAGATTTGGTGGCGCCTTAGATTCAAGTAAATATGGTATTTTATTACTGCTATGGTATTTTAACTGTTTTTATATGATGTTTTTAAACTATGTCTGTTTTATTTTTGTGAGCTGCTGTCTTTTATAGTAAAAGGACAGGATATAAATCAAGTAAATAATAATTAAATAATTAAAATAATTAAATGGGTGTTCTGGAAGTAGTTGGTTGTGCTGTTCTATTGCATCTACATTCACCCTAATCCTGTTTCCAACCTAATAATGAGGTTTACTATTAATATCTGGAAAAAGTAGAATCTCCCTGGGTTCAAGAACAGTAGTTTATAATTCCCGTGTGGAAAATAGAAGTCACATTTTTCTGTAATGAATTCCATAGATGTATTTTTAGCTACGGGGGAATAAGATAATTTTAATATGTTATTCCATCCTGAACATAACCTCCTTTTGTGGCACTGAGGTTTTATGATATATTTTAGCAGGAACAATAATATTTGTCTCTGTGTTGGGGGACTATTATCTAAAATATGATCATGCCAACGTGTAGTGCTGCAATTTATTTGCTGCTAAAAATGTCCTTAAATAAAATACAACACTTGCTGGACTTCTGCAATCTGTGGGAAAAAATACTATATGCTGGCAATTAGATCCACTAAAGTGTGGGCAATCATTTAAGAAAATATTATCTACCAAAGTATTTCCACTGATATATAAGTGATCTCGTGAGCCATATTGGAATGTGATGAAATTTGTTCTTCTCTATTATTCATGAAAAGGAATGTAGATGTAGTGTTCTGCTTTGAAGACACACACAGAGAGAGACATATATATATACATACATACATGCATGCGTGCATATATATATATATATATATATATATATATATATATATATATATATATATATATATATACACACACACATACATACATGCATGCATGCATGCATATATATATATATATATATATATATATATATATATATATATATGTCTTTTGTGCCTTTTGTGAGGCACCACTGTACATGCGTGTGCGTGTATATATATACACACGCATACATATATACATATATATACGTTTATATACACATACATATATACATACACACACACACACACACATACATACATATATATATATATATATATATATACATATAGATAGATAGATAGATAGATAGATATATACATATAGATAGATAGATAGATAGATAGATATAGATATAGATATATACATATATATATATACACACACACACACACACACACAGTGGTGCCTCACAAAAGAGCTTAATTCATTCTGGAGCCATGCTCTTTAAGTGAAACGCTCTTTAAGTGAAGCAGATTTTTCCAGAGGAAATAATGGAAACTCAGACTATTGGTTCCACAACCCTCAAAATATTCATATAAAAATATTAACTGGATGCAAAAATGATGACAAAACACTGGAAATGAATTCAAAACACGCATTCAGAGTGCAGGATCCTATGAAATCTATTTAGGCTGCAATCCTAAAGACACTTTCCATGGAGTAAGCCCCATTTAACACAATGGAGGTTACTTCTGAGTAGACACAGTTAAGAGACTGCAATCAAAGACACATACCTGGGAGGCTTACCTGGGCTGCTGCTGGAGGTTCAAGGTGGTCAGTGGGGGCACTTGGGGGCAGTTAGGGGCAGTTGCCTCTGGCACCTCTGGGCAACTGCCCCCAAGTTGGGGGCAGTTAGAGGCAGCAGTGCTGGCTGGCAGCCCTGAGGAGCTACGTGCCCATAGCTTGCTTGTTAAGTGAAGCAGAACTTGTTATGTGAAGCAAGATTTCTTGGAAGTTTTGCTCTTTATGTGAAACGCTTGTTAAGCGAGGTCCCACTGTCTGTGTGTGTGTATATATATGTAAATGTATATGTATAGGTGTGGTGCGTCTGTGCTATAGTGTACATACAATATATATGTGTGCTATATTGTATATATACAATATATATACTGTATATATATATTACAGTGGGTTTAGAAGAATAGAATAGAAGGCTTTGGGTGGCGCAAGTGGCTAAGACACTGTGCCTGTTAAGCAGCAGGCCAGGGTTCGAGACCTGGGTCGGCCCCACAAGACAGGGTGAGCTCCTGTCCTTAGCCCAGCTCTGTGACGCCAGCTGGATCCAATCGTATTGGCTCTGCCTTTGCATTGGACTAATTCAGTGGCGTGGAGAGGGGGGTTTTGCTGCTTGGGTAACAGCCTATCCTCCATAACAATTCAACCCTGGCTTTCGTGCTTCGCATACAGCGTATGCAGCGCTGAGCACGATACCATAGACTTCCAAGAATGACGGAGGCCTGCTTTAATATTGTATATTGTATATTGTAAGTATTTTAAAATAGGGAATTACTTTTCAATCACCCTGTACAGTGTGTGTGTGTGTGTGTGTGTGTGTGTGTGTGTGCAAACTTCAGGAACTTAAATGCTTACAGGAAACTTAGCAATTATCTTGCAAACTGCAAATGCTGAACTCTTTGCAGGATAATTGGCAGCTACAGTATCTGATCTTTGAATTATAATTAATATAATTAATTAATAGTTGTTAATTCAGGATAATTAATTAATTAGCAGTAATTAATTATCAGAACCTCCATCACAGCTGGACAACCCAGCAAAAATCTGGTTGCAAATTACTAGTGGGTCCCAATCCACAATTTACGAATCTCTGTTCTTGAGGGATAGGCTATTTCCAGCAGCATCTATTTGTTATTTATTATATTAAATAAACTAGCAAAATGCGTACCTGCGTTGCAGGAGTAACATTTCCCCATACGACACCCCCTGGCACATCAACACCCCATGCACATCAACACCACATGCGCATCATTCCCCATGTGCAACTTCCCCCCATGGGCAACTTCCCCCATGCGCAACTTTCCCCCATGCTCAACTTTCCCCCATGTGCAACTTCCTCCCATGCACAACTTCTCCCATGCGCAACTTCCCTCCATGCACAATTACCCCTCATGCACAACTTTCCTCCATGCGCAACTTCCCCTCATGTGCAACTTCCCCTCATGCGCAACTTCCCCATGCACATAATCCTTCCATGCGCATAATCCCACCATGTGCAACTTCCACCATGCGCAACTTCCCCATGCACAACTTCCCCCATGCGCAACTTCCCCCATGCACAACTTCCCCCTTGTGCAACTTCTCCCCATGCGCAACTTCCCCCATGCACAACTTCCCCCTTGTGCAACTTCCCCCCATGCACAACTTCCCCATGCGTAACTTTCCTCCATGCACCTTTCCTCCATGCCCAAGTTTCCTCCATGCGCAACTTCCCTCCATGCGCAACTTCCCCTCATGCGCAACTTCCCTCATGCACAACTTTCCTCCATGCGCAACTTACCTCCATGTGCAACTTCCCCATCCACATGATCCCTCCATGCTCATAATCCCACCATGTGCAACTTCCACCATGCGCAACTTCCCCCATGCGCAACTTTCCTCCATGCGCATCTTCCCCCATACTCAACTTCCCCCATGCGCAACTTTCCTCCATGTGCATCTTCCCCCCATGCTCAACTTCCCCCATGCGCAACTTTCCCCTATGGTCAACTTCCCCCATGCGCAACTTTCCCCATGCACATAATCCTTCCATTCGCAACTTCCCCATGCGCAACTTCCCCCATGCGCAACTTCCCCCATGCGCAACTTCCCCCCATGCGCAGCATCCTTGCCAGTGCAACCTCTTCCTCCGAACAACATCCCCCCCAGTGCACCAGGCACAGAGCACCAAATTGGCTGGAGGTTGTTCAGTCTCCCATGTTAAGTATAGGAGAGAAACACGTTGCCCCCTTTTCAGCCCCTGAAGGGTTAACTTTCTCCAGATGGTTCTTGGTGGGAGTTCAGGTGACAGAAGGAACTCCCAGAATTCCATGCTTCAGGCCCAGCAGTTGGGGAGGAATGTTGATGAGTCAGCAATTCTCCAATGCAAAGTATAGGGAGGAAAATGCGTTGTGCCCCTTTTCACCCCCTTCCGGTTGGAATTTCCGAAAACCGGTTCTTAGTGCACCCCTCCCTCACGGAAGGAACACCCACCCCAAATTTCACGCTTGTAGGCCCAGCGGTTTTGGCAGGGCGGTGATGAGTGTGTGAGTGAGTGAGTGAGTGAATCAGTCAGTGACTTTTCTCTTTTATATATATAGATTTACATCCATTCTTGGGCCAATGCCAAATCAAGGCAGCTAACAAGTAAAATTTGAAAACATTCCATAAAAAACGTAAAACGTACATAATTTAAAAACATATCCTTCCTTGGTTTCCATTTTAGCCTAATTCTTCTACCTTGCCCCATTCTTGTTATAGGGTGCATTCAGGACCACCTTGACAAACCTTCAGGGAGGAGAATATAAAAATGTATATAACGTAAATATAAAATGTATGAAACAATTCACAAAAAAATTAAAGCCACCAAGGGCAATCACCCCATAATAAAAGAGTAAAACAGCAGAGCATATAATACAAAAGAGCAATAAAAGGAACTCATAAAACCCGCAGAACATCTTGTACTAAAATGGCCATATTAAAATCAGAAGGCTAATCTGAAAAGGAAATGTTTCTTTTTGGCTGGGATATAAAATTTCTAAGGCTACTCTCCTTTTCTCAACCTTTTCCTCCTTTCCAGTATCGTCCACCATGAATTTGTCCAAGAGGTATTTCAGATTCTTCAATTATTGAGCTGCTTACTGCATTCCACAGACTTTGTTCACATATAAACCACCATCCCCCCCCACTGGGCAATGCATCATCCCCTCCTGCACATCATCGCCCATGCGCAATACCCCCATGCATATCATCCCCCATTCGCAACACCCCCTTACAACATCTCTCCATGCACACCATCTCCCGATGCACATCATTCCCCCATGCGTACCATCCCCCCATGCGCACCATCCCCATTCACACCATCACCTGTGCACCTTCCCTCCCAGTACATCAGCTGGATGCTGATCAGTCTGTCTTTAGTGTTAAGCATAGGACAAAAACATGTTGCACCCCTTTTCAGCCCCCTAAGGGTTTATTTCTCAACATCAATTCTTGGTGGGTGTTCACGTCACAGAATCCTATGCCTTTCTACTCAGAAATAAGTCCCATTGGAGGCAGTGGAGCTTACTCCCAAGAAAGTGTGAATATGATTCCAGCCTCAGAGTCCAGTCCTATGCCTGTTACTCAGAAATAAGTCCCATTACAGTCAATGAGGCTTACTCTCCAGTAAGAGAGAATAGGATGGCTTTGTTGAGGACCACTGCCTTAATAAACCTTTAAGACTCCCCTAGGCCAGCACTGGATTTTTTGCCCGGTCTTATGCCAACCTAAATGGGGGTTAGGATTGCAGCCCCACACCCTTAGACCTCCATAATGGTTTACGTTCCTGTTTCAGTAAAGTTTATCCAATTATTTCATCTCATATTATTGCAGTCATGAGCACTACAAATAAAATCTCCCAATTTCAAGATGAACTCGTCTCGTAATCAATGGCTGCCATCCTAAAGACACTTTCCAGGGAGTAAGACCCATTGAAGACAATGGGGTTCACTTCTGAGTAGACATGATTAGGATTATGCTCTAAGCCTGTTTTGTACAGAATTGCAGCATTTCTAGCAAATCCTTTTATGGGGGGGTGCAATTTCCCCCTTCAAAACATCAGGAAACATCAGGTGTGGGGATGGGGGAAGGAGCGGATCCATCTTGTTGGGGCCATCTCTCTGTGGAATGGGGCCAAGTCTATTTTGCCTGTTTACACGCCAGTAAATGACCAATTAGACTGCAAAGTCACAATTCCACAGAACCGACAGCGGTGGGGAGTGTACTTGCCACTCTTCCATTTTGGAAGCGCACATTATATGTGGTGCCGCTGGTGAGTCATAAATGAATGGCTTGATTAAACTAGAACATGTGGAGAGCGGACTGACCTTCCGTTGCCACAGAGAACAGCTGTTGTCTTAAGAAGTTTTGCAATTGAACATGGACTGTTATGTTTCCCGTTGCCAAAAAAGAGATCTCCCTTGTATTCAGGATGTGTGTGATCATCTGGAGTTCATGACTTCCTCTCCATCAACTGAGAATTGTTGACCTTGGGGACATAGGGCAAAATCCAGAGCAGTGACAGGTCCACGCAGTTATGTCACCCTCTAGTGTTATCTTATGGAAAGTCATCTTAACTGCTCTGGAGCAAAGGGCTTAATTTGACTTTAGGATAAGGGCCATACCCTACAATCCAGAGTAACTATGGGAGCACGTAAGAAACATTTACATCGACTTAGTTATGGCACCACCTTATGGAAAATTCATATTGTAACCCAGAGTAAACCCCTTAGGACCCCAATCGGGTCCATTGGACCCGATTGGAAGTTTGTGTTGTGCTTTTTTACTGGAATTTATTATTTTTACTTGACAAGACTTTCTGACTTTTTTTACTGCTAATGAAACAGTTACAGATCCAAAAGCATAAGTTTTTGAATTTACAGTTTTTCTGTAAATTCCAATTTATAAATATCATCCTAGGCCGGGTCCATTAGACCCATATTGCTATTTGCATACATTATCCTAGGCTGGGTCCATTAGACCCATATTGCTATTTGCATACATTATCCTAGGCCGGGTCCATTAGACCCATATTGCTATTTGCATACATTATCCTAGGCCGGGTCCATTAGACCCATATTGCTATTTGCATACATTATCCTAGGCCGGGTCCATTAGACCCATATTGCTATTTGCATACATTATCCTAGGCCGGGTCCATTAGACCCATATTGCTATTTGCATACATTATCCTAGGCCGGGTCCATTAGACACATATTGCCATTTGCATACATTATCCCAGGCCGGGTCCATTAGACCCATATTGCCATTTGCATACATTATCCCAGGCCGGGACCATTAGACCCATATTGCCATTTGCATACATTATCCCAGGCCGGGTCCATTAGACACATATTGCCATTTGCATACATTATCCCAGGCCGGGTCCATTAGACCCATATTGCCATTTGCATACATTATCCCAGGCCGGGACCATTAGACCCATATTGCCATTTGCATATATTATCCTAGGCCGGGTCCATTAGACACATATTGCCATTTGCATACATTATCCCAGGCCGGGTCCATTAGACCCATATTGCCATTTGCATACATTATCCCAGGCTGGATCCATTAGACCCATATTGCCATTTGCATACATTATCCCAGGCTGGATCCATTAGACCCATATTGCCATTTGCATACATTATCCCAGGCCGGGTCCATTAGACCCATATTGCTATTTGCATACATTATCCCAGGCCGGGTCCATTAGACCCATATTGCCATTTGCATACATTATCCCAGGCCGGATCCATTAGACCCATATTGCTATTTGCATACATTATCCTAGGCCGGGTCCATTAGACACATATTGCCATTTGCATACATTATCCCAGGCCGGGTCCATTAGACCCATATTGCCATTTGCATACATTATCCCAGGCCGGGACCATTAGACCCATATTGCCATTTGCATACATTATCCCAGGCCGGGTCCATTAGACACATATTGCCATTTGCATACATTATCCCAGGCCGGGACCATTAGACCCATATTGCCATTTGCATATATTATCCTAGGCCGGGTCCATTAGACACATATTGCCATTTGCATACATTATCCCAGGCCGGGTCCATTAGACCCATATTGCCATTTGCATACATTATCCCAGGCTGGATCCATTAGACCCATATTGCCATTTGCATACATTATCCCAGGCTGGATCCATTAGACCCATATTGCCATTTGCATACATTATCCTAGGCCGGGTCCATTAGACCCATATTGCCATTTGCATACATTATCCTAGGCCGGGTCCATTAGACCCATATTGCTATTTGCATACATTATCCCAGGCCGGGTCCATTAGACCCATATTGCCATTTGCATACATTATCCCAGGCTGGATCCATTAGACCCATATTGCCATTTGCATACATTATCCCAGGCCGGATCCATTAGACCCATATTGCCATTTGCATATATTATCCTAGGCCGGGTCCATTAGACCCATATTGCCATTTGCATACATTATCCCAGGCCGGGTCCATTAGACCCATATTGCCATTTGCATACATTATCCCAGGCTGGATCCATTAGACCCATATTGCCATTTGCATACATTATCCCAGGCCGGATCCATTAGACCCATATTGCCATTTGCATATATTATCCTAGGCCGGGTCCATTAGACCCATATTGCCATTTGCATACATTATCCCAGGCCGGGTCCATTAGACCCATATTACCTATTACCGGTATCTTTGGTTTCTTCTTTCTCATGTGAAAACTTCAGGGCAACAAACACCATGCTGAGACCATCCTTTTGTCTGTTGTGGGAAATCTTCAGGGCAATAAAACCCATACAGATAACCTCTAAGAGCACCATCCAAACCATGTCTACTCAAAAGTAATCTCCATTGTGTTCAATGGGTCTTACTCTCAGGAAAGTGTCTTTAGGATTGCAGCATCAATCTTTTTTGTTTGTTGTGGAAAAACCGGTCATTCCAACCGGGTCTAATGGACCCATGCGGTTTTACGTGTTAAAAAAAAACATGGGATCCTAAGGGGTAAATTGTTCTTACATTGGAGCAAGGACTCCCCATAGTTACTCTGGATTGCGCCCATAGCCAGGTGGCTACCAAAACGTCGCATGCCCCAAATATGGGTAGTTCTGCTGTCCATTTTGAGGAGAGGCGCACGCTGGGAAATTATTGCAACCCACTTGAGATTGGGTCGTAACCCATTCCCGACTCACCTGCTAAAGACCTCCACTCTAACTGGGTTATCATCCTACTTCCCTAGTTGGACTTGAGTGTGTATAAGAGCGTCAGTTCTGCTTGACCAGCGCAGACATCTGAATTCCTTATGAGATTGTCACCTGGCAGGGGTGTCAGCTCTTGGAAGACTTGCGAGAAAAGAGGCTGCTGAAAGACAAAAGTCCCTTCAATAATAAAAGCTGAACTTAATCTTTATAAATGATATTGATTTTGAGTGTAAGCCAGTTTTTTTTTGCCAGCCCCAGTTAATAGTTATCACTTCAACCACCCAAAGTCACTCTGGAATCACTTGGCACATAGTGAATGACAATCCAATAATACTGCTTTGGTGTTAAGGACAAGCTGAACCCAAGAAGGAAACTGTCAGGAACCTATTTCAACTTTAACATATTCCTTGATCAACGATGAAACCACATAGGCGTCTGATTGGTTTATCTTGAATTTTTAAGTATAAGGATTTGGTGATATGTGTGTGTTTTGTTTCACTTTCAAATTTGTGCAAACTTTGCTCTTTAACCCTACAATCCAGAGTAACTATGTGAGCACGTAAAAGACGTTATATGTACCCGTAGTTACCGGCACCTCCTAGTGATTGCGCCCTAAGTCTGGATTTTGAATGTCTTGAGAAGGTGTAATTAACCTGAATTACTATTGATCTTATAGGGTATGATGTTAGTTCACCTCCTCGAGGTGCACCCCTGATAGTACAAAAGTGTGAACAAAACAACTATTAGTTGGCAGCCAGACTTACCCTACAATCCAGAGCAACTACGGGAGCACGTAAGAGACATTACGTGTACCCGTAGTTACTTCACCACCTAGTTAAAAACTATGGGAAATTCATATTGCAGTGCAGAGCAAATTGTTCTTACACCGGAGCAAGGACTCCCTGTAGTTACTCTGGATTGCACCCTATGTTGAAGAATTAGCAGTTGGCAATAGTTGGCAGCCAGACATCAATGTGGAATTCCTGGCTCTCAAAATACATGCGCGTAGGGGGGCTGATGTGCATGGGGGCTGATGCGCATGGGGACATGATGCACATGGGGAGATGTTGCACATAGGGTGTTGATGCATATGTAGTGTTGATGCGCATGGGGGGTTGATGCGCATAAGGGATAGTTGCACTTGGGTAGTTGATGCACATGGGGGATGTTGCGCATAGGGAGATGATGCGCATGGGGGTTGTTGCACATGGGGGTTGTTGCATATGGGAGTTGATGTGCTTGGGGGATGTTGTGCATGGGGGGACTGATGCACATGGGGGAGTGGGACTGATGCTCATGGAAGGACTGATGCACATGTGGGAATGTTGTGCATGAGGGGTTGATGTGCGTGGAGAATTGATTTGTCTTGGGGGGATGGTGTACGGGGGAATTTTACTCCCGCAATGCAGGTACGCTTTTGCTAGTTATTTAATAAATAACCATAGATTTTCATTAATTGGGAAAATAATTTTAGCAGGTGATATTCAGGGAATATGGTATGGGATGTATGTTCATCCATACCTTCCAGCACTATGATCCCAGTATGACCCCCTGCATTTTGAGATTTAATGAGGACCATCACTTTGGCGGTTTCAGATCAAAATTAAGATGCAAACCCCAATGCAATTGCTCTTGTCCTTTAGGGTTGACAAAGAGATCAAAGTGGTCTTTGAAATGTTGGTCTTCTTTTTTTTTTTAAGGAAGTTGGGAAAGCCACATAGATTTTGAATGTTGGAGAGGTAAATGGGTGCTTGGATAAAGGAAACCATACCTTTTATCCAAGATATTGAGGACGGTGGTTGTAAGGATCTTTTCCCAAGAGGTGGCTTGATCAAACATATAGCATTGATGAAATGCTGATATATCTTGTCCTGACAGTTCCAGCAGCACAAATTCCTAGATATCAAAGGAACAGAGGTCTGTATGCACAAAAACCATCCAGCAGGCTGGGCTTTTGATAGGCAGCTTGGTGGAGGAACAGGACGGAGAACGGAAAAGCAAGGCTGTGAATGTCTCCTCTGCTGCGAATGTCTCCTCAAAGTCCCCGTGTTTCAGGAATAATGAGCTGTGTGTCAACCTGGTGCAGACATCATTTTTAATATAGCATTGTCAGTCTATAGGGAATGCACACAAGCACTTAAGGGAAGGTGCCCTTAAACCGATCAGAAGACCTCAAACTGGTCGGAAGAGCCCTTAAACCAATCACCTAAATTGGTTTGCGACCGACCTAGGCTACAATCCAGAGTAACTACGGGAGCACGTAAGAGACATTACGTGCACCCGTAGTTACTGCACAGCCTAGTGAAAACCTATGGGAAATTCGTATTGCAATCCAGAGTAACTTGTTCTTACTCCGGAGCAAGGACTCCCTGTAATTACTCTGGATTGTGCCCCTAGTGACTCTGTGTAAAAAAGAGAAAAACAACGGGTTAGGAATTACAGGCATCCCCCCACTTATTGGAAGGGTTAGGGATGGGAGCATCGTCCAAAAGTGAAAACTACTGTAAAAAGGAACCCCATCTTTTTCATTTATAAATAAAGTGACATTTATATAAAGTGACATTTATATAAATTTATTTATAAACGTCACAATGTTTTTTACATGCCTCTTTTATTTGCAAATTGTTACTGCCGCACAAAGATTTCTGCAAGTGGATTCTCATCAACTCCTTTGGGAATGGGATTAGTCCAAGAGCTACAACATGGGGGAAGGCAATTTTGGCCTTTAGAACAGAGGACTGAGGAAAGAAGAGTGAAAAATGTGTTGAATGAATGAGTTCTGGGTGTAACTGAAAGGTGTTGAAAGAGCGAATCATCAGAAAAATAACTGTCAGAAAGCAGGGGATACCTGAATATTCCAATTTTTCAAGAGGTAGGTATGAGAGGTCCCAGTTTAAGTGCAGTGATTTTCTATAATTAATTCTAAAATTGTAGTATACATGGTGTCCATGGGGCTTCTGATTCAGGACTTTCCAGGGATAGCAAATTCTGCAGATTGTCAAACCTGCGGGGATCGAGGCATGCCAGAAAACTGAACGTGCCTTTTACAAGCATCAGGGATGCCTTCCCAAAAGACTTCCTATATGTGACTGGAAGACACTTCTGATTGCATCCGGGAGGTCCCTAAGGATCTCCAGTTTTAGCATCTGCAGACATTTGAATCCAGTGGTGTCAAGTCTGTGGATAAGGAGATCCCAGTATACAGTGTATCTGTTTATGGATTGGCCTTTCTTTCTTTCTTTCTTTCTTTCTTTCTTTCTTTCTTTCTTTCTTTCTTTCTTTCTTTCTTTCTTTCTTTCTTTCTTTCTTTCTTTCTTTCTCTTACTTAGGCTGTAATCCTGAAGTGCACTAAGGCCAGCCTATCTGGCACTTGAGCCAGCCTAATGCCAGATAGGCCACCCTAGCTGCACCAGAAAATGCCTGGGCCAGCCTAAATCAATTTAGACAAAATGCCCAAGACAGATGAAGCTGTACTGGCCTAGCAGTGCCATCCTAGGCAGCTCAGCAGGGGTATGCTGAGGGCATGTTGAGCATGGACTAGAGCAGTACAATTAGGTTGTATCCAGAGCCTGTTTACAGGGCAGACATACCCCCTCACAGCTCCTCTGACATATTTCATTTCAGAAGCAGGCATAAATCTGAGAAGACCCATAAGGGTCCAAGATAAGCCAGAGTAAAAATGGAAGCAAAATAAAATGTTCTGATTCTTAGACTGGCCTGAGCACCACTCCTACCTCTCAACCTCAGGATATGGCGCAACCTCAGGATATGGCTCAACCTCTCAACCTCAGGATATGGCACAACAGCCCATCTTGGGATATGGTACAACTCCCACAGCCCAGGGAGCATGCTACCCTTGTGCTGCTGCCTCTTCAGCAGCAGTTAGGCCAGCCTAGAAGCCTCCTAGCCATGTACATTTGGTCTAAGTGTCAGCTCAGGATATGGCCTACTTTAAACCAGCTTAGCTGGGCCATTCTCTCTGGCCTAAGTCCGAATTACTTACTTATTTACTTACTTGGGCTGCAAAGATACTTTCCTGGGAGTTAGACCTGGGAGTTATTGAACACAATGGGGCTTTTTGAGTAGATTGTGCACTTTTTTGATTAGGATTGTGCACTTACGTACTTACTTACTTACTTACTAATCCCCAAATCCAGAGTAACTATGGGAACATGTAAGAGACTTTACGTGCACCCATAGTTACTGCACAGTGAAAGCCTATGGGAAATTCATATTGGAATCCAGAGTACGTTGTTCTTACACCGGAGCAAGGACTCCCCGTGGTTATTCTGGATTTTGCCCTTACTTACTTACTTACTTACTTACTTACTTACTTACTAACTTACTAACTTATTTATTTATTTATTTGTTTGTTTGTTTATGGCATTTATACCCCACCTTTCCCATGCAAAAGCAAATGCCAAAGACAGTTTTACAAAGCTTTGTTCCCCTCCTCCTCCTCTTGTCCTCCCAACAACCCTGTGAGGTAGGTGAGGCTGAGAGTGTGTAACTAGCCCAAGGTCACCCAAGGAGGGATTTGAACCTGGATCTTCCCGTTCTCAGCCCAACTCCCTAACCACGACACCATCCTCGCTCTTTAAAAGTGATAAAGAAAATCATTATTAATCTTCCTCCCTCGGCTTTGTTTATTAAGGCAGTTTCCTGCGTGATGTTCTTCTCACCGCTCTCCAAATACCTAAACATTACCAACCCTCTTGCGTAGCCATGGTGTTAATTACAAAGCGCTGTAAACGGCGCAGATAAAGCCTTTGTGCCACCTTTTTCCTGCTAATTTTGGTCTCTCGGGTGGAACATCTAAAGCTTTAATCCATATGCTGCTGGCATATGGGGAAAGGCAGAAAGTGTATGTGCACAGAGCGCATCAGAAATCTTCCTTTGCAAACGCGGAAACGCGGGCATTTCTTTCATTTCTTTTTTGGATCTGGAACATCAAACATCTGACATCTGTCTGATTTCTGGTGGAGAAGTAAACAGTGGCACGTCTCAGTCAAGTATGAGGAGCGCATGTTTGCTGAGACAAGCAAGAATGACGCCAAGATCACTGTTGCAGATGATTTGACATGGGGTTTTGCTCCTTTCCTTTCTTCTTCCAACCCCCCAAACCTCCCAGGCACAGCCTTTGTAAGTCAAATCTGCTCCCATCAGCTCATAGGTGCCCCTCCACAGTTCATGACCTGTGTAAGCCGTCAACATCAATGGAAGTGGCGCACTTCCACACAAACAACTCCTTTATTTCATGCCTCACTCGAAAGGTCCCATCTGCTCGGCTTGCCCTTTATGTAGCGTTCTGCGTCGACTTCAGAAAGGACAGCCTGTAGACCTGTTATTTGATGGAAGCCTTCAAAACCCCAAAGGAGACGGAGAAATATCTCTTGATTGACACCTCAACATACTTCTGTGGGGATTATGCACTGACCATAAAACTCCCCCCTTTGATTCTCTTCCAATCATTGTTACATTCACCGCTTCTCTTGTCGAACGGTGCTATTTTTATAGACTTCTGATTCCACAAGGAATTTGTACAGATCTTTTTCTAAAAGTGAATTTGTAACTCTTCCTTGCAATCGTCTTTCATCTGTATGAAAGACGACAGGGGTCTCCAAGTGAAAGGGGGCTCCAATGACAGGGGTCTCCAAAACCTGGCATGAGGCCAGAGGGTGAGATTCTATCTGTCCCACGGCCAGCATCCCAAAACAGCTTGCTTGCTTGCTTGCTTGCTTGCTTGCTTATTTATTTATTTATTTATTCATTCATTCATTCATTCATTCATTCATTCATTCATTCATTCATTCATTCATTCATTTATATGATCATAGACTCATAGTTCGAAGGAACCCAGTAGGTCATCTAATCCAATCCCCTGCCTGTAGCAGGAAATCTCCTAGAGCATCTTTCTTTCTTTCTTTCTTTCTTTCTTTCTTTCTTTCTTTCTTTCTTTCTTTCTTTCTTTCTTTCTTTCTTTCTTGATTGATTGATTGATTGATTGATTGATTGATTGATTGATTGATTGTGGCTGTGGGTGGTGCAAGAGGTTAAGACGCTGTGCCTGTTAACCAGCAGGCCAGGGTTCGAGACCCAGGTCAGCCCCACAAGACAGGGTGAGCTCCTGTCCTTAGCCCAGCTCTGTGACACAGCTGGGGGGATTTGCTGCTTGAGTAACAGCCTATCCTCCATAACAATCCAATCCAGGCTTTCATGCTTCGCATGCAGTGTATGCAGCGCCGAGCACGATACCATAGTCTTTCAAGAATGATGGAAGCCTGCTGCTGATTAATTGATTGATTGATTGATTGATTGACTGACTGACTGACTGACTGATTGATTGATTGATTGATTGATTGATTGATTGATTGATTGATTTGTACTCCACCTTTCTCTCCAAATGGCATGACCAAACACAACGGGAACTGTGAAGACAGAGTGGGAGAAATGGGGATTTATTTATTTAAATGTCTGTTTTATTTCTCTGCTGTGTGTTGATGCCTGCAGAAATCCTGGAAATTCGATCCCATTTATTCATTAATCAAAGTTCCAACTCTAATGAGTTATAAATTTTACATTTAATTTTTTTTCCCAGAGCCTCGACACTGTGACAGGTATTTGGCCCTTTGGCCAAAAAGTTGTAGAGATTGCTAGCTTATGAGTACAAAAGGTATATGATGTTAAAGATGTAACATCATACTTAGTGTACTTAGTGTATACTTAGTGTAATGATTTTCAACCTTTTTCGTTTCATGGCCCACCAACCAGGTGTCAAAATTTTCAAGGTACGCCATAATATTTGGAAAATTGACAAGGCACATCATGTTGCTGGTAACTGATTCAGTTCCTGAATAGCCCTATTAATAATTGATTTAATCAATCAATAAATTGTCCAAATTCCCATGGCACACCTGCGAACCACTTGACGTGGCACATGAGTTGAAAATCACTGTCTAACCCCCAAATCCAGAGCAACTACATGAGCACATAAGAGACTTTACGTTCACCCATAGTTACTGCACCACCTAGTGAAAACCTATGGGAAATTCATATTGGAATCCAGAGTAAGTTGCTCTTACACAGGATTTGCAGTCATAGAATTGATGTCGGGGGCTCAGAAACCGAGCTGTAAATCAGGATTTCCCTGGTTCAAGCCTTTCCTCTGCTGTGGACTTCTAAGCGATCTTAAGCAAGCTGTTCTTGCTCCGCTCAGCTGCTGTAGGGAATAATAATGCTTAGGATACTTTACAGAATTGCTGTAAGGCCAACATCAAGATAATATATATGATGCTCCAGAAGTGCTATACACATTTTAGGTATTAGAATTATTCTTACCGTGGAGCAAACAGAAGTTAGAGGGGATGATTTCTACTAGGAACATAGGATGGAGGAACCCACCCTTTCCCTTATATTATAGAATCTATAAGGAAATAATATAAAACCCCCTTTATGTTCCTCCATTCAAACCTGAAGCAAATGAGGGGGGATTAATGTAAAAATAAAAGATATGGCCATTCATGGTTATCCCACATATAGGATGGCTCAGAGGCAAGCAAGACTGGACCAGTGCCTTAGGGATAATAATTATTCTATTACTCATAACCTCTTTTGGCTGAGCTAGACTAATAATATCATATTATTCCATTGTTGTGCTTTTTTTCTATATATATTTATGGCTGCAATCCTAAACACATTTTCCTGGTTGTAAGTCCTGTTGAACAGGATAGGGTTGTGCTCTATGGCTGCAATCCTAAAGACACTTTCCACTGAACAAGTTCCGCTTCACTTAACAAGCAAGCGCGCTATGGGCATGCATGCTATGC
Source organism: Cryptoblepharus egeriae (assembly GCA_030015325.1). Taxonomy (NCBI): domain Eukaryota; kingdom Metazoa; phylum Chordata; class Lepidosauria; order Squamata; family Scincidae; genus Cryptoblepharus; species Cryptoblepharus egeriae. Next base: position 17,330,873 of record JAREYC010000016.1, on the reverse strand, counting down.
AGCCCTGATGCTCTGCGCGGAGGCTCTTTAAAAGGGTTGCCGGTCAGTGCTGCTGCCTCTAACTGTCCCCAATTTGGGGCAGTTGCCTGGGGGTGCCAGAGGCAGCTGCCCCTAACTGCCTCCAAGTACCCCCACCGACCACCTTGAACTTCCAGCAGCGGCCCAGGTAAGCCTCCCAGGAATGTTTCTTTGATTGCATGTCTACCCAGACATGTCTACTCTTAACCATGTCTACCCAGAAGTAAGCCCAATTGTGTTAAATGGGGCTTACTCCCAGGAAAGTGTCTTTAGGATTGCAGCCTAAGTAGACTTCATAGGATCATGCACATTGAATGCATGTTTTGAATTCAATTCCAGCGTTTTGTCATCATTTTTACATCCAGTTAATATTTTAATATGAATATTTGGGGGTTGTGGAACCAATCAGCTGAGTTTCCATTATTTCCTATGGGAAAATCCGCTTCACTTAAAGAGCGTTTCACTTAAAGTGCATGCCTCAGGAATGAATTAAGCTCTTTATGTGAAGCACCACTGTACATATAAATTACATTATAAGGAATTACTTTTCAGTCAACCTATAGAACATACTATTAGGTAGATATGCATAGGATTGCACCTTTAGGGTCACAATCCAGAGTAACTATGTGAGCACATAAGAGACATGATGTGCACCCGTAGTTACAGTGGTGACCTAGGGAAAATCTATGGGAAATTCATATTGCTATCCAGAGCAAATTGTTCTTACACCGGAGCAAGGTCTCTCTGAAGTTACTCTGGATTGTGCCCTTAGTCTGACTTCTTAGCAGTTTGGTTTGGATGGCCCTGTTCAGTTTAGCCCCTTTCTCACAGATGCACGCGAGTCCTACCACCACTGCAAGGTAGTGTCCCATTAGGTTGAAGATGATGATGATGAAGATGATGATGATGACAATCATGATGATGATAATGACGATGATGTCTCCCCTTGAACTTAAATAGAGAATTGTGGGAGACCCAGATGCAATTTTTCTCAGCCCAATAGTTGCAATGGGAAAATCCGTATTCTTGTAGTTGGCTACCCCTACAATCCAGAGTAACTACGGGAGCACATAAGAGAACTTACGTGTACCCATAGTTACTGCACCACCTAGTGAAAACCTAAGGAAAATTCATATTGCAATCCAGAGCAAATTGTTCTTATACCAGAGCAAAGACTCCCCGTAGTTACTCTGGATTGCACCCAACCTCAGAGATTTGTTGTGGGTTAAAGTGAGGAACAAATTGTGAATTGCATTCTATACAGTAACACACTAGAAAATAATTAATAATATATATGAGAAAACTCTGAAGAGAGATTTCCCACGTAGGTAAAGGCCATAGAAGTACAATGTGAATATTTAAGTGGCTGAGCTGTTCCCGGCTTCCTCAGTTGCTTGGTCTTCTGTTTGCATCATGGGGAAATTGTTATTATTATTATTATTATTTTTCTTGATCGTGCCATGAATGCTTGCGGAGTTTGACAACGGCTATTGAATAGAAAGGTCCAAATGAATAATGAATTAAAAAACAAAGCTAGCTGCTCTTTAAAATTGCTGAGACAACACAGCATAAGAACCTTTTTCAGACCTTCTCCTATTTTTTGGTCCCCCCCCCCCCCCAGATATCTCCTATGGTATTTCTGACACAAGACGTCCTGCTGTGGAATTAAAGGGTGGGGGAGAGACTCCTATTAATAATTGATGCTTCCTATACTCTCAAATACCTAGAGGAATATTTCTCCGTAATTCTTTGTCAAAAACAATAACTATCCAAGAATCAACAGACAGAAAACGGCTCACGGAGCTGCAAAAGTTTGGATGCTCAGTTAAACCTCTTGTCCTGTTTCAAACAGATTTTGAGCACAGTCCTAACCATGTCTACTCAAAAGTAAGCCCTATTGTGTTCAGTGGGTTTTACTCCCAGTGTCTTTAGGATTACAGCCCTTGAAGCACCCTAATTTTTTTTAAAGCATCAAAGCTATGATCCTATGTATATTGCCTATGCCCATTGCATATAGGGTTGCCATACGTCCCCAAAAAAGGATAATCCTGATTTTGGGGAATTCTGTTCATATACTTGCAAATGGGACATATGATCCTGTCCCAATTTGTGGAAAAGAATTATGGCTAATTGGATGGAAAGATGTCCATCCTGGGAGTGATGAATTGCCTCTTGCACCGGATGATGTAAACACTAGTGATGCCACTGAAGCCACTATATGATGTCTATAATGTGGTACCTCTCATAACAAGTGCCTCACAAAACAAGCATTTCACATAACGAGTATAAATTTCCAAGAAATCTTGCTTCACATAACAAGTTCCGCTTCACTTACCAAGCAAGCGCGCTATGGGCATGCGTGCTATGCAGACCTGATGCTCTGCACAGAGGCTCTTTAAAAGGGCTGCCTGCCAGCGCTGCTGCCTCTAACGGCCCCCAACTTGTGGGCAGTTGCCTGGGAGTGCCAGAGGCAGCTGCCCCCAAGTGCCCCCACGACCACCTTGAACCTCCAGCAGCAGTCCAGGTAAGCCTCCCAGAAAAGTGTCATTGATTGCAGCCTCTTAACCATGTCTACCCAGAAGTAAGCCCCTTTGTGTTAAATGGGGCTTACTCCCAGGAAAGTGTCTTTAGGATTGCAGCCTAAGTAGACTTCATAGGATCATGCACATTGAATGCACGTTTTGAATTCAATTCCAGTGTTTTGTCATCATTTTTACATCTAGTTAATATTTTTATATGACTATTTTGGGGGTTGTGGAACCAATCATCTGAGTTTCCATTGTTTCCTATGGGAAAATCCACTTCACATAAAGAGCGTTTCACTTAAAGAGTATGCCTCTGGAACGAATTAAGCTCTTTATGGGCACAATCCAGAGTAACTACGGGAGCACGCAAGAGACATTACGTGCACCCATAGTTACTTCACCACCTAGTGAAAACCTATGGGAAATTCATATTGCAATCCAGAATAACTTGCTCTTACTCTGGAGCAACTTACTCCATAGTTACTGTGGATTTCACTCTAGCCCTACAATCCAGAGTAACTACAGGAACACATAAGAGACATTACGTGTACCCGTAGTTACTGCACCACCTAGCAAAAACCTATGGGAAATTCATATTGCAATCCAGAGCAAATTATTCTTACACCGGAGGAAGGACTCCCCATAGTTACTCTGGATTGTGCCCTATGTGAGGCACCACTGTTTATGATGCCTATATATATGATGCCACTATATGATGTCTATATAAACATGCTAGCTCTGTATCCATCTCCTCTTACTGGCCAGAAAAGAATAAGGTTTTTTTTCCTAACTCTTGCTTTGTACTAAGTAGGCAAACGTTACCTCCTTTCAAGAAAGAAACACATTAAATAACTGGCAGATAAAAAAGGCATGAAATTATGTGAGTTAATGACGAGAAATGAATGAGGCTGTCTTTCCCGCGTCTCGGAGTTCTGTCATGCTTAACGTAATTTACGTTGCACGCGGTTTTTGAAATTGGCCGGCCAGTTAATGATCCCAGACTGGATATCTTTCTAGATGTGGGTTAAATAAATAATTGGAACGTAAAAAATAATCAAGGTCACCAAGAAGTCTTGTGGCGAGAATGTAGACTCGTGGATTTGAGCTACACCTTTCCTTTCTCACTCTCTCCCCTCCTCCCCAATTTAATATTAATGGGGGAAACTGCCCCAGAAAATGTAATATAAAGGTCAGCCTCTTCTGACAGTACAAGAAAAAACTAATTTAGAATTTGGTCTGCCTCTCTTGAATGATAAACGACATAATTTATTCAGGACTTTCTGAGCACAAGTTGTCCAGAATACCATTGACGGTGGCCGCCTCTTTGCCAATTTCTGGCTTTCAACAAAAAGTTTGGGAAAAATATGCTCGTTCATCTTGTCTGGTATCCCGACGTCATCTTACATGAAGGGTACAATCCAGCGTAACTACGGGGAGTCCTTACTCCAGTGTAAGAAAAATTTGCTCTGGATTGCAATATGAATTGCCCATAGGTTTTCACTAGGTGGTGCAGTAACTATGGGTGCACGTAATGTCTCTTACGTGCACCCGTAGTTACTCTGGGTTGTAGGGGGAAAGAATTTAATCTTAAATTTGGTTGCCCACTTCTTGCCATGTTAGCGCTCTCTTGTGCATGGCATTTTATACAGTTAGCAAACCGTAAAGATGTGTTGAAAGATCAAAAGGGAGAAGTGGTGTAGCTGGTGGGTTCTATCCCTACAATCCGGAGTAACTATGGGAGCACGTAAGAGACTACCTAATGAAAATCTATGGGAAATTAATATTGGAATCCAGAATAAGTTGTTCTTACAGCAGAGCAAGGACTCCCCGTAGTTACTCTGGATTTTGCCCTACGTCAAACTGCCATGGCTGCCATGCTCTGGGGCTGGGAGAAGGTGGGGGTTCTCCAAGCTCCATGTTCCCTCCTCCTGCCCTTGCAACCGACTGATTGCATCTTACACCACACTGAAGCAAATGGCCATAGTATGATTGCCACCAATGTCACCACATCACTGCCAAATGATTTTGGACTGTGCAGTGATTTGTAGCTGTGCATGAGGTACTGGCCCAGACCTGCCATTTTTAGCAGCATCAATTGCTCAGAACTGTAATTGAAGGGGTTGTCATGCAGCTAGAGGAGTGTCATCTGGTGGGGAGGTGACCCTTAAAGGTAGTGGTAGAATGCTTTAAGGCACAATCCAGAGTAACTACGGGAGCACGTAAGAGACATTACATGCACCCGTAATTACTGCACCACCTAGTGAAAATCTATGGGAAATTCATATTGCAATCCAGAGTAACTTGTTCTTACTCCAGAGCAAGGACTCCCCGTAGTTACTCTGGATTTCACCCTTAGTAATGCTATTAACAGCCAGGATGGTGTAGTGGTTAGGAATTGTAATGAAATCTAGAAGATCCAGGTTGAAATCCCAGTAAACTATGAAGCTTCCTAGGTGTCCCTGGGCCAATCATACAGATGCAGACTCACCTACTCCAAATGATTGTTGTGAAGACATGCCCCGAATTTTATACAATTGCTGTGGGCATTTGTGATGATGTGGAGAAGGCTCAATCTGTCTCTCTGTCCATCTGTCATGCCCACCAACCCATCCATCTGTCCGTTTGTCTCTCTGTCATTCCCACCAACCCATCCATCTGTCTGTCTGTCAAGCCCACAAACCCATCTGTCTGTCCATCTGTTAGTCATGCCCATCCATCCGCCCATCCACCCGCCTGCCCGCACACCTGCCCTTCCTTCCATCCATCCATCCATCTACCCACCCACCGATCCATCCATCCATCCATCCATCCATCATGGTGACAATCATATGGCTAGAGTTAATTTTAACTATGACACCATAATGTTAACTCACCATAATGAGTCTGGAATGTCAAGGTCAACCTTGGCAAACTGCTGCCGGAAACTCACCAACTAAGAGCTATAATTCAGTATGAAGGGTCACACAGATCCTAGCTCTTCTAGTGGGATCGCATGAAATGTGTGGTTCTCTTTGTGTTGGTTTTGCATGGCACAGTGTGATCACGGAAGCTTTCAGAAACACCACTTTAGGGGTAGTAAACCAAAAATTTGCACAACCACTTTACACCAAGGCCAGGCAAAACAAAATGCCATTGCGAAATACACAGTTGCTTCTTCTCCTTCTCAAAGCCAAATCAGTTCACTACCATCTTAATTGTATCTTCTTGCCTTTGGCCAATAAAATGTGTGACATAGTAAATCGATCCTTTTGTTGTCCTCCTCCTCCTTGTAATTTGTCTCCTGCTTGTAGTGGGTTGGAAAGCCATAATTGTGGCCCTGTAATTAACACTGCAGTCATGCAATGTACTGATTTGTATAATGTTCACTTTCTTTTATGCCGATTTGCTGCCCGCTGCTTCCTTAACCAGGAAATACAATAGACATCACCGGGCAAAAAAAAACAAGCATTATGTGATTGATTCCAAGATTATTAATGCACTCCAGAGGATGCAGTTTTCATTGTCTTTTAATTCCAAATTACTTGTCTTGATGGAAGATGCTGTGCGCCTCTTCTATTATCCTACTATTATCCTACTATTATCATACTGCTCTAGTCCAAGTGTTTGCTCTAGTCCATACTGCTCTAGTCCAAGTGTTCTAGTCCAAGTCCAACCACATTCCAGTGGTTCCGAAACTTGCATTGGGACCCCCAGTGAGGGGTCTGGTTCTGATTTTTGGTGGTAGTCAAAGGTGTGACAGAAAGACTGTCAACACACCATTTGCAGTTTGCAAGCATGTGTAGATATAGAGAAATAAAGTCTGGCGTTTGGCATAATTAAATAATTAATTAATTAACTAAATATAAATAAATAAATATCTTTCTCAATTGTCTCATTGAATAGTCCTATTGAAAAAAATAGATTGTCCAATGCTGTAATGCTAATCTCCAGGTAGGACAGCCTAAGCATAAGTTGTGTGCTGACTTGGGGGTGTCACCAAAATTCCGCAGGACACACTCCTGAGCCACTTCTGGGGAAGGTTAGGTCAGTGCACAGACATGCGTTTGCTTTTCTACATCGCCCCTCGGCAGTGATGGGCCCACTGAGCCCCAAGATCCGGTTCGCTGGAAGTTGAGGGAGGGCCCGGGGTCAGGGGGCGGGGTGGGGGTCAGGGGGTAGGGCAAGGGGCGGGCCCTCACTGCACATGCGCCAGGCATGTGCATGCCCTGAGGAGCGGCTCAGTGCGCTTGCGTCGAGCTTGACACAGGTGCGTCTCCTGAAGTGCGGCTTCGGGCAACTGAAGCCCTGCGTCAGGAGACCTGGCGGCCACTTGCGAACGAGTCCCTGCGGCTCTTGCCAGCCGCAGGTCTGGCAGGTTCGCCAGTGGTCGCCACGTGGGAAGATCCAGTTCGGGCGAGTAGGCCCGAACTGGCATCTGCCCACCACTGCCCCAGGGACAGGAAGACCGATGAGTTGTGCCAGCCTAAGTTAGGATTGCATCCACATTGTATATATGCATACTTACATACATATATTATTAGGGATAATATACTGCATATACAAAAATTATATATAAACATATACACAATCCCTCAAACTCTCTCCTGCGGTTTGCAAGATTGCTTCTAAGCATCCTGCAAGGAGATGAGCCCCTGCAGTTTGCAAGCATGTGTAAATATAGAGAAATAAAGTTTGGCATTTGGCATAAGTAAGTAAGTAAGTAAGTAAGTAAGTAAGTAAGTAAGTAAGTATCTTTCCAGGATAATTTCTTTCTAGATGGGCTTATGGTTACTACTGAAAATATAATGTGCAGCAGAGTCTGGAATGTCAAGGTCAACCTTGGCAAACTGCTGCCGGAAACTCACCAACTAAGAACCCAACCATTGTTAGTGGATGAGAATAAATCCTTTTTGCTGTTATTACTAAATTACAGGGAACGGCAGCCCCCCTTAATTGCAACACTAGACTCGTCTTCAAAAGAAAAACATTTTTCCCCACGTACTTAAACAACGTCAGTACCTATTAATAAAGTTTTTGTCATTATGACTCTGGCTATTGGAAAGCTAAAAGTATGTAATGGAGCAATTATTAGTGTCAGGCTGGCAGAAGGCTTTATTCGACAAGAGATTTATATGATGGGCAATTACAGCCACTCAACCTTGAAGGACAGATAATTTCATCTTCTGATGGGAACAAATTACCTAAAACTTAATCCTTAGAAATTTATTTGGTGGGTTCAGAAAAATAAAACCGAAAAATTTGGAGCTCTTTTTGAAAACTGATTTGAGTCCCTGATATTCTATATGATATATTTTAAACTAGACTCCAATAACGCTGATTAATTATCTTGTTATCCAGTCCTAACCTGTGCTGAAATAGGCAAACTTGCCTGTACCATATCCAGGTAGTTCCAAATCCAGGTAGTACACATCTCAGAGTATGGGAATATTAATTCCCATATCTTATGTCAGAAAGCCCTATAGGGCTACTCGGATATGTGATGGTGCAGATCTGAGCAGCCTGATGTAACGTTGGGCTGTCCAGGAGAAGGTTAGGAGCCAGACAAAATTCGGGAGGCTGGTCCTACCCCCCTTGTGGGCCTAGGGCACAATCCAGAGTAACTATGGGAGCACATAAGAGACTTTACGTGCACATGTAGTTACTGCACCACCTAGTGAAAACCTATGGGAAATTCATATTGCAATCCAGAGTAACTTGTTCTTATTCTGGAGCAAGGACTCCCCATTTTACTCTGGATTTTGCTCCACCGCCTCTCTCTTTTTTTGCCCTCCCTGCCCAAAATGTCCCCATTCTGCCCTCTGGCCACACTCTCCAATGGTGGCCCTTGACCAGTGCTAACCTCTCCCAGCAAAGAACTGATATTGAGGAGGAACTGATACGAATAGAGGTTCGGCAAGCAATTTCAGAGTGATCGTGAACATTACTCCAACATATAGCATATTTGTGACATTCCCAGGTCCCATTTGCCTACCAACATCATTAAGTTGCATTCTTGGCTATTTTGGCTGGAACCCTAGTCACATTTTCTTGGGAGAAACAGCCAAATCCTAAGCTTGTCTACTCAGAAGTAAATCTCATTTTAATCAATAAAGCTTACTCCCAGGAAAGTGTGAACAATCCAGAGTAACTACGGGAGCATGTAAGAGACATTATGTGCACCCGTAGTTACTGCACCACCTACTGAAAACCTATGGGAAATTCATATTACAATCCAGAGCAAATTGTTCTTACACCGGAGCAAGGACTTCCTGTAGTTATTCAGGATTGTGCCCATAGTTAGAATTGTGCTCCAAGTCCAATTGACTTAGGGCTTAATCCAGAGTAACTACGGCAGTTCTTGCTTAGACGTAAGAAAAATTTACTCTGGATTGCTCCTTGAATTTCCCATAGGTTTTCGCTAGGTGGCACCGTAATTGTGTTGACATATATGTCTCTTGCGTCAACACAAGAACTGCTGTAGCTACTCTGGATTGAGGGGTTAGTAGTAAGTTGACTGGCCCCCAAATCCAGAGTAACTATGGGAGCATATAAGAGACTTTACGTGTACCCATAGTTACTGCACCACCTAGTGAAAACCTATGGGAAATACATATTGGAATCCAGAGTAAGTTGTTCTTACATCAGAGCAAGAACTCCCCGTAGTTACTCTGGATTTTCCCCTTGCACAGGATTGGGCTGTCAGGTTGCATTCTTATGCATAGTTATGGGATTAAGCTCAATTCAGTTCAGTGGAAAATATTTTTGAATATTTTTGAATATAGGTTGATACTTTATATAATGCAGTCCTTACTTAACTCATCTGGTGCCAGATCTGGTTATCACAAAATCTAGCTGAAACATTTTGTTAATGGGGTCTCTCCTTGTGAGTTTCAAACATATATTACCTTCCCTTTAATTAAAACACCTCTTCTTAATACCGTTCTCCTACAGAAAACTCTCTAGAGAAATATCCAGCAGTAGCTTTCATAGCAATCACACTTAAGTCTTCCAATACAGAGTAACAGTGGAAGTGCAAGAACAGTACCTATTAATAGCTTCCTGAAACAAATTATGGCTTTATGCTTCCAAAATTCCTGAAATTCTATTACTTTTTTAATAAAACCATTATTTGCTTTGATAAAAATCATTGGCAGAAAGTAAGAAAGAAAGAAAGAAAGAAAGAAAGAAAGAAAGAAAGAAAGAAAGAAAGAAAACCATTATTTGCTTTGATAAAAATCATTGGCAGAAAGAAAGAAAGAAAGAAAGAAAGAAAGAAAGAAAGAAAGAAAGAAAGAAAGAAAGAAAGAAAGAAAGAAAACCATTATTTGCTTTGATAAAAATCATTGGCAAAAAGAAAGAAAGAAAGAAAGAAAGAAAGAAAACCATTATTTGCTTTGATAAAAATCATTGGCAAAAAGAAAGAAAGAAAGAAAGAAAGAAAGAAAGAAAGAAAGAAAGAAAACCATTATTTGCTTTGATAAAAATCATTGGCAAAAAGAAAGAAAGAAAGAAAGAAAGAAAGAAAGAAAGAAAGAAAGAAAGAAAGAAAGAAAGAAAGAAAACCATTATTTGCTTTGATAAAAATCATTGGCAAAAAGAAAGAAAGAAAGAAAGAAAGAAAGAAAGAAAGAAAGAAAGAAAGAAAGAAAGAAAGAAAACCATTATTTGCTTTGATAAAAATCATTGGCAGAAAGAAAGAAAGAAAGAAAGAAAGAAAGAAAGAAAGAAAGAAAGAAAGAAAGAAAGAAAAAGAAGTACAGTATAGGGCACTATGTTAAACTATGGGTCAGGTACCACTGGAAGCCAATTTCAGTTTTTTCCCCATTCATTAATTATTTGATTGCCCCATTAATGATAGAATATTTTATGATGTTAAACACTTTTCTGTTTTCACGAGTGTCAAGTGACTTTACTAGGGTTGCCATAATTCACTTCCACAAAATCAGGACAGGACCCTCTATTCCATTTGCCAGTATGTGAACACAGTACCCAAAAATCAGGATTCTCCCTATTTTGGTGGACATATGGCAACCCTATACTGTACAAGATGCAAGAGCGACTTGAAAAACGTGATGATATTGCTGTTTAATTTACGGCCGGACCCAAAAATCAATGCAGCCACATCTAATTTCATCTGCTTATTTCAAATTTTGCATTTTGGGACATTTTTCAAAATTATCTCCTGGCTCTTCTGGGATCATTCACATTGATTGCAATTCACTTGATCAGACACAATGCAATAAAAAGCGGGCCTGGATCTTGCTAACGTCAGCGCAGAGTCACTTATAGTCACAGAAAAAAACATTTCAGCTCCTTTGTTGCTTCTTTTTAAATTTGAAAATAATGCCTTTTTCCAACCTGGCCTCAGACTTTTACCAACACTGGGCCAGGGTAAGGCCCTGGATGTTTGATTTTGGTTGAGAGTTTGGCCAGCCTACAATATTTAGGCTGGCCTAACTTAAGTGGCTTATCTTTCTCTTATGGGATGGAAAGGTCGGCTTATGCCTAAGCCCCTTTCCCTAGGAGTGTGGCAAAATTATCTTACCCCACTTTTGTGACACTGTCTTGTCAGCATAGGATTTATAGGGTTTAGGCCAGCCGAAGTGGAGATTAGGATATAGGCCATAGTCTGTAATCATAATCCCCACTTCGGCTGGAGTCAAATTAAGCCTTTTGCTCTGGAGCAGTTAAGGTGACTTTCCATAAAATAACACTAGAGGGGCGACGTAACTGCGTGGACCCACAACTGTTCTGGATTTTTCCTCATGTTTCTTTAAAATTGTGCCTTCTCTTTTAGAGTGTTTTACCTTCTGATCTTGACAAGGGGTAAGAGGGGTAAAATATCCTCTTACCCCAAGGTGACCTCCAACCCATACCTAACCTGCACTAGGTATAGCACAGGCCAGGCTTTTCCCGTGGAGATTAGAACTGGACTTGTATTTGTATAATCTGCTCCTAAAACCTTTCTAAGGGCACAATCCAGAGTAACTATGGGGAGTCCTTGCTCCAGAGTAAGAACAAGTTATTCTGGATTACAATATGAATTTCCCATAGGTTTTCATCTACGTGGTGCATTAACTATGGTTGCACGTAATGTCTCTTACGTGCTCCCGTAGTTACTCTGGATTGTAGCCTAAGCCAGTGGGGAGCAAACCATGGCCCATTTGCAGCCATCAGGGGACCCCAATTTGGCCCATAGGGGACCCCAATCTCCAATGAGCCTCTCGCCCATTGGAGCACATGCTGGCCCTTGTCAGCCCTCACTTTGCTCCACTACTACCAGTCTGAGCAACTTACCGATATTTGTGTTTTGATCTGGCTTGTTCTTTGTGTTTCTGGTTTTGTCTTTCTGTATATCTTTGGTATTTGAGTTTCTGATTTGATATGGCTTGGTCTATATATCTTCACTGTGCAAGGGATGTATGGGTCTTACATGCCTTTATTATAGTTTTTATGGGGCTCAGTAAAATTCATTTGATCGTACAAGTTCAATCACTAATGCAATCATTGATTTAAATTGCATAAAATTCATGCAATTACAGGTCCAACCTTCTTATATATGGATTTTTTATACACAAGTTTGACTCAACACAAACAGCCACGGCAAATCACAGTTAATAGAACTACTTTTTTTACTATTGTAGAGAGGCAGTCATGCAAGCAATCCTAGCAAGCAATTTCAGTCCCAGATTCAAAACCATGCAGATATTGAGGCACTATAATTTCCAGTTAAACACAAGAAAGAAATCTGGAAATGGGTCTTTAAACCTATTTTTCCATTGTTTTCTTTATACACTGATTTTTTTATCCACAGGAAGTCCCGGAATGGAACCCTAGTGGATAACTAGGAACACCTGTATTTACCCTTAGGATCCCGGGATTTTTTTTACCACATTAGACCGCACGGGTCCATTAGACCCATACCTATAGTTAGGTACATATAATGTACATATAATTAATAAATGTTGTGTCAAGTTTTAGTATAATTATTTTTATTGTGAGATAATGACTTTTTAAAGTAAAATTTAAGTAAAATTTTAGCTTAGAATACTGGGATGTTCTTTATCACCTAAAACTGCATGGGTCCATTAGACCCGGATTTTTTTAATCACGTACCTAAGACCGCACGGGTCCATTAGACCCGTAAGGCCCTTGAAAAGCATTATGGGTCCAATAGACCCGACCTCCGGTACAGAAAAACTGTAAATTCAAAAGTGTCATGCTTTTGGATTTGTAACTGTCTATCAGTAAAAAAGTCAGAGAGTCTTGTCAAGTAATAATAATAAATTCCAGTAAAAACACAACACACAGACTTTATGGTGGGTCTAATAGACCCAGATGGGATGCTAAGGGTTTATTTGTATTTATTAATTTATTCAAAAGTAAAATAATTTGCATTAAATTTATGAAAATTTATTCAAATGTAAAATATATGTCATTCTTTTTCCCTGCCTCTGAAAAAAAAAATACCAGAAATGTGAAGATGATGTGATGTGATGATGTGGTCATCCTGCCAAAATGTTGCCCACACATGTCCTGGGTAAAATGGTAGTGACCAATATCCTGGAAATCTGACACCAGCACAGCTCCCTGCAGAAATGATGGCAACAAACTACTTGCCATTTGCTTCAGTAAAAGCAGTTTTAAAACCTATTTTAAAACCTCCACGTTGTCAGGTTCTCTGCTTCGAATAGCGGCTGATGTATATATTTCAGGAGAGGAAAAAGAGAGGCGCTCTTGTTTTGTTTTGTTCATCAGACTGGAAACGTCAGGCTGTTTTTGACTGCTTGGAAATTCCACCCCCCCCCCCAAAAAAAAAACCTAAAAGGCAAACTGTGCATGAATAAAACAAAAAAAATCCTTTGGTATTTTGGAAGAATGAGAGGCCCTGGAGTGATACGAAATTTGCCTCTAGATATGAGACTTGAGGATGCCCCCAGGGAAGGAACCCTCTCTTTTTTTCCTGACTCTCTTGACATGTGTTTTGGCAGATCAGTTCCTTGCACAAAGATCTGGGAGAGCTCACTTTTAAATCCCTGTTTCTCATATCCTTAACCAAAACCTTGGAGAAAATAAAATATTTGTTTTCCTGTTCTCAGATCAACCATCAGGAAAATGGAAACAAATGTAGTGACCAACAAGAATGTGAAGTTTAATGCAAAGGACTTTCTTCATCTAACATGCCCCCAAATCCAGAGCAGCTAAGGGAGCATGTAAGAGACTTTACGTGAACCTGTAGTTACTGTACCAACTAATGAAAACCTATGGGAAATTCATATTGGGATCCAGAGTTAGTTGTTCTTACACCGGAGCAAGGACTCTCCATAGTTACTCTGGATTTTGCCTATATTCCTTACTACAAAGGAACGTACAAAGGACTGTCGTACGAAGTACTGTGATTGTATTTTTTAAACCAGGTTTCTCCAAACCCCAGCTTGGGGACCAGATGTGACCCATGGTGAGCCTCTAACCAGCTCTGGTCCTCTAAGAGCTTCTGACCCTGTTCACTGAACACAACAGAAGCTTTGATTTATAGGGTGGTCCATTAAGTATGTGTTTTATTTCTGTGCAAGGTACTGATGCTTTCAGAAATTTGAGCCCATTTGTTCATTAATCTCATTTCCATCTCTAATCTTTTCATTTAAATATTTAAGATATTTTCTGAAACTTGACACTCTGCCAGGTATTTGATGTGGGCAAAATGTTTGGAGTCCCCTGTTTAAATCACAGAATAAGAATTTGATAGCTGTCCCAGCCTGAATCCCAAATCCAGAGTAACTATGGGAGCATGCAAGAGACATTACGTGCACTCATAGTTACTGCACCTCCTAGTGAAAACCTATGGGAAATTCAAACTGGAATCCAGAGTAAGTTGTTCTTACACCAGAGCAAGGACTCCCCATAGTTACTCTGGATTTTGCCCTGAGTCAAACTATTGGTTCATCCCATTCAGTAAAGTCTTCCAGCTTGGAAGACTCCCCAGTGATCTCCAGATACCAGTGATCTCCACACTCCCCAGTGATACCAGAGTTTGAAAATGAGTCCATTTGCAACCTGTCTCCTAAATGGCATTAACTGATTGGCAAAATGTAAGTGTTCGGCTGTAACAGAGAAACATTTCAAAGAAATGTGCTCTTAAAATGTCAGCCAGAGGGAGAAAAATGTCAGTTTCATGAATCTCGAGTAAGTGATGGAAACTTGAATCAGACAAATCACGTAACTGCCTCCTGTCCCCTCCTCCCCGCAAGGTTTCAATGCTCTTATTATTTCATACCAGGGATGCCATAATTTAACATATGCACCACTGCCTGTCAAAATATTTGCAACCATAAGTCCAAATGCATCATTCCTCAAAGAACAAGGAATTGGAAGAAGTTTGAAGTTACTTTTTTATTATTCCAGCAACCTTTATTGGCATAGAATTGAAGTTACTTAAGTATTAAATTTGTTTACACACCTTCAGGCACAGCTCAAGGCCTTAACCATGCTCAATGGGACACTGCATATGCTGAGTATTTTCCCCCTTTCCAACTGGTCTTCCAAAATTGCTTTTGCAAACTTCCTTCCATTTCAAAAAAGCAGGCACCAGTTTAAAATCAATACCAGTGATGGGCAGTCGGTTATCGCCACGGTCCCTTCTATTGCGACTTTGGGCGCAATCCAGAGTAACTACATGGAGTCCTTGCTCCGGTGTAAGAACAATTTGCTCTGGACTGTAATATGAATTTCCCATAGGTTTTCACTAGGTAGTGCAATAACTAAGGGTACACGTAATGTCTCTTACGTGCTCCCGTAGTTACTCTGGATTGTATTAATATGATTTTATAGAATTCTATGATTTTATAGAGGAGAGGTTCCCAAGCTGTGTCTCACAAAGTGCTAGGGCAGTGGTTCTCAATCTTCCTAATGCCGTGACCCCTTTATAAGTTCCTCATGTTGTGGGGACCCCCAACCATAAAATTATTTTCGTTGCTACTTTATAACTGTTATTTTGCTACTGTTATGAATCGTAATGTAAATATCCGATATGCAGGATGTATTTTCATTGTTATAAATGAAATGTGTATTCTATGCACACATTGAACACAATGGGATTTATTTCAGAGTAGGCATGCATAGGATTGGGCCCTGAGGCTGCAATCCCATCCACATTTACATGGCAGTAAAGGCCCCCTGATTATAATGGGATTTATTTCAGAGTAGGCATGCATAGGATTGGGCCCTGAGGCTATCAGTCAGCCCCAGTGCGTGCGCAGCTACAGCTGGAGTTCTGGCAAGCCTGACCTGGCCCCCTGCACCAGGGGTCTTTAGGTGACCCCCAGGAAAGCTCTAGGCGACCCAAAAAAGGGGTCCCGACCCCCACTTTGAGAAACGCTGTGCTCAGGCTTTGCAAAGAATCTCCTGTGGCACAGATCTGAGCAGCGCAGGACTGTGCTGGATCATTGAAAAACTTGGCATCCATCAGTCTTGAAAGACTATGGTATCGTGCTCGACGCTGCATGCAAAGCACGAAAGCCTGGGTAGATTGTTATGGAGGATAGGCTGTTACCCAAGCAGCAAATCCCCCCTCTCCACTCCACTGAAATAGTCCAATGGAAAGGAAGAGCCGATACAATTGGATCCAGCTGCGTCACAGAGCTGGCCTAAGGACAGGAGCTCACCCTGTCTTGTGGAGACCTGGGTCTTGAACCCTGACCTTCTTCCTAACAGGCACAGTGTCTTAACCACTTGCACCACCCACAGCCCCAAGAGGTGTTAGGATCTGCCCTAAGATCACCGAGGAGGTGGATCACCAAGGAGGTGGGCACCCATAGGCATGTCTGCCACCTGCACTTCCATCCCCTTTCTGCCCTATTTTTGCCCTTGCCAGACCCTATATCCCTATGGTTCTCAACCAGGGGTGCACACTGGCACCTGAGGATCATCCGTGGCACACCAGTGTGCAATGACAACTCACTTCACTAAACAGTCAGCACTGGTCCTGAATCTTTTGATCCTCACATCCATGCGCCATCCTAACCCCGCAATCCAGGTTAGGATTGTTCATGGAACATAAAAAAAGAAGCCAATGGCTGGGATCCCATTGGAGCAAGTAAATCCCTTGAAGCTCTCAGCAGTCCTGTAGTGTTCAGTGCCTTATGTTGCGATGTGAGCTTTGCCCTGAAGCTGTCAAGAATAGGGCATTTGATGCTGTGTACATTGTACTAAATGGAAAAAATCATTCCGCCCAAGTCGGAACCGTGTCATATTTGAAGTTGCCTTCAGGCAGAGGGTGTCACATCATTAGTTGACACCCAGCAGTTGATGGGTCTCCAGATCCCATAGGGGAGAACATATCCATCTTCTTAGATCTCGAGACATATATTATTCATAGCATTAATACCCAATTTCACAGATTCCTGACAAGTATAGCTTCAGGATATGATACTACTAAATCATCATGCTAAAGAGAAATTGAATAGCTAGCCATAAAATGTAATTTTAAAAAAGATACTTTGAAGAATCGTGGCAGAGCTTTGTAGTAAAGAAATCTGCAATTTCAAGGATGTATGATACTAGACTATATATATGCTAGGCACCTGGGAAATATTGCTGGTTTAATTAATTAATACACAAGGATTACTGTAAAACACACGTCTTTACATCATTTTGAGTTTGCGTTGTGGGTGTTTGTTTTTTGAAAAGCATTTTCTCAAATAGACAAATCTATTCTCAATCCCAAAGCACAATCTGGAAGGGATTTTCAGTTTGTTTCATGACAGCCAAGAACGGGAAAATCCTTTGCGATCAATATTTTAAAAACATTTTTTAAACATTTTTTTAAAAAACAATATTTTAAAAATATGTAGAAAGAAATAAATGCAAGAATCTAAACTTTGGGCATAAAAAGAAGTTGTTAGACCTATAAGCCAATAATTGTTGATTTGAAATATTGCAGTTTGAAAATCGGATTTGATTTCCTGCTACAGGCAGCGGGTTGGACTAGATGACCAAGCGCAGGAGTCGGGGAACTTTTTTACCTTTTACCCCAAAATATATTCAGATACGCCGACGTTACCCCCTTGATTTGGAAGGAAGGAAATCATATATTATTAATTATTTGAATTCAAAATGTTATTGAATCTATTCAAATTTTCTTTGAATAGTGGGTGGACTTGGAGGCAGGACCCGGGGCATCATGCAGGTATTATACGCAAGGGCCTGACACACTCAGGGTGACCAGATCCTAAACTCAAAATGTAGGACGTGGTCACCCAAACGTGAAAATCCATTGAAAATCTGGACTTTTAAAAAAATGTAGGACAAAATGTAGGACATTATACATTTTAAAATCCTACTCTTTAAAGAATCAGGAGTAAGCTGCATTGAATTCATTGGCTTACTCCTGAGTAGACACCTGGGAATGGATGTGTACCTTGGCTGGGGAGGCTACTGGCGAGGCTACTGGGGAGGCTCAGGCTGCAATTGGGGGCAGCTGAGACTGAGTTCAGCCGTCTGGGCAGGCACTGCGGGCATCCAACTTGAAAAGAACGACTGCGCATGCACACGCAGTCTTTCCCTGCCTCCCTGCCTAAGGGTTCTGATGGAGAGGCTTCTCCATGGGTGGAGTATCCTCTCCTGACCTCGCAGGCACGCACCTCCAATTAGGAAAGGGAAAGTGCTGGTGAGGTCAGGAGAGGACACTCTGTCCACAGAGAAGCCTTTCCATGGCAATCTTTAGGCAGGGACGCAGGGAAAGGCTGCGCATGAAATGAAATTCCTGGGGGTAATGGACTGTCGCGCTGTGTCTCGGCAGTGCGACCATCCATTATCCCCAGGAATTTCATTTTTACCCCATTTGGGGTATTTTACCCCTGTTCCCTGACCACTGGGTCCCATCAAGCTCTATGATTCTATGAATATTGAAATTGTTGTCATATGGCTCTCAAACTGGTGAGTCATGACCAGCCTGAGAACCACTGCCACTGTCTCTTAAAGGGACAGGGGAAAGGGGGAAGAGAGCAGTGACGTTGGATATAGCGATGACAGGGGACATTGTAACTTTGTTGTAACCAGTGGTGGGATTCAAATAAATTAACAACAGGTTCTATGTCCTAATAACCTAAATTAACAACAGGTTCTATGTCCCATTAGTAACTGGTTCTCAGAACCAGGCGCTCATTATCGAAGGGTTCTGTAGAACCTGTGAGAACCTCCTGAAGCCCAAAACTAGTTGAAACTAACCATAGTCCTCGCCGGTACTGGTATACGGTACTGTACTGGTACTGCAATACAGTATTTCAGACATGGAGTCATTATTTGGAGTACCTTATTTTTTTGTTTGGTGTTTGCTTCCTATCACAAAAGCCCATACAGTGGCGCCTCACATAAAGAACGCCTCACGTAAAGTATGTTTCACGTAACAAACAAAAATTTCTCTAGGATTCTGCTTCGCATAACAAACACTGCTTCACGTAAAGAACACATTCTTTGGCAGTTGGGGCAGACGCGCTGGCTGGCAGCCTGTTTAAAAAGCGTCAGGGCTGCCTAGCGCACCTGCCCATAGTGAAAGCAACACTTCCATGCTGTGCCTCCTGTGGCCGGAGAGAGAGAAGAGCAGTGGAGAAGAGGGAAGCAACTCAGGGTAGCCAGAAGGGAGCAGGGGAGAGAGAGGCTCAGGATGGAGAGAAGGAGAAAGCGGGGAGACACTTGGAAGGTGTCTTGGATTGCAGCCTCCTAAGCATGTCTACCCAGAAGTAAGCCCCATTGTGTTAAATGTGGCTTACTCCCAGGAAAGTGTCTTTAGGACTGCAGCCTAAGTAGACTTCTTAGGATCCTGCACATTGAATGCATGTTTTGAATTCAATCCCACTGTTCTGTCATCATTTTTACATCCAGTTAATATTTTTATATGAATATTTTTCGGGTTGTGGAACCAATTGTCTGAGTTTCCATTACTTCCAATGGGAAAATCCGCTTCACTTAAAGAACATTTCACGTAACAAACATGCCCCCGGAATGAATTAAATTTGTTACGTGAGGCATCACTGTATATGGTTTTGAGTGGTCATCACACAAAACCATGTTATCTTTTTCCTTCTTGGAAAACAACAAATGGAATACAGAGAAGCTTTGAAGAAAGCAACGCATGGATCATCAAAGGTGGCCGTAGTCGCCGCCGCCGCTGTTGTTGTTTTAACTATTAATGCAATGTCACCGAGCTGATGAGGAGGCTATAAAAAAAATAAAGGAGTCAGACGACATCTGTTTCCATCATCCGATCTGTCTGTGGGCAAGACGGGTTGAAATTCAAGGCATCTTCCCGCATGACATCTCTAGTGGAACGAAGCTGACAAACAAACCGAGCGAGCTGCTTAGTGGAAAACAGATTGCTGGCTCCAAACAGTAAAATGGATAAAGAATGAACGAGCTGATGAGAACAAAATGGATACAGAGCAGGCTGAGATCGCTACGGTCCCGAAGAAAGGCCTCCATAACTCATACTTTAGGCACCTCGGATATAGATTTTAACTGGAGAGAAGGAAACGTTATAGTCACCCCTTTGGGTAAAATGTCCTCCACTTAATCAATACCCATTTCTGTGCAAAGAGAGAGAATAGAATCACCTCTTAAGTACAGATATTTCCCAGCATCTATTGACGTATCCGTGTTTGGTTTAGCCAAGCTCTGGAACCCAGGCAAGTTATTACGTTCTTTGCCATGAGGTGCGCATGGCGGTGTACCATCAACTTGGCATCATGCTCGACACTGCATACAAAGCACGATGGCTTGGGTAGATTGAGATGGCGGATAGGCTGTTACCCAAGCAGCAAACCCCCCCTCTCCACGCCACTGAATTAGTCCAACGGAATGGCAGAGCCAATACGATTCCAGCATACATTTGGGTATTTTTCAGCTATAACCTTTGATATTTTAATGAGGTTTAAGTGTATTCAGAACCAGGACTGTGGCCAGGATTGTATAAGTGGGGGGGGGGGAGGAACCCCCATACTGCCGCCCCCCCCCCCCCCCCCGGCTACGGCCATGCTCAGAGCCATTTGTTTTGAATTTTGGCTGCATTACTATTAGGAAGCACCCTGTTGAATGTGTTTGGGCTCAGTTACAACAATGTAAGGAAAGACATCTAAGACTTAGGTCACAATCCAGAGTAACAATGGGAGCATGTAAGAGACATTATGTGCACCCGCATTTACTGCACCACGTAGTGCAAACCTATGGGAAATTCATATTGCAATCCAGAGTAACTTGTTCTTACTCTGGAGCAAGGACTTCCTGTATTTACTCTGGATTTCACCCATAAAGATCAGAGATCACATCTTACCCAGCAAATAGGACTTTTTTTTAAAAAAAAAAGTGGTTTTATCCACATCGTAATGTGTGAGATCCATGGGTGAGGAAGACTCTATTTATGGCTTCTCCACTGGCCCTTCACTGTGCCACTGATAATGGTTAGGATTGTCCCTATCTTAGCTTTTTTCCTGCTTGGAAACTCAAATGATTTCTAAGAGAAAGTCTAAAGCAATCTGGTGGTGATGATGATGATGATGATGATGACGACGACGATTTTCTTCTTCTTATTATTATTTTACAATTCCAGCAGCCACAGATAAAGGGCTGTGTGCAAATTAAGCAGCATAGACACCCAAGTGAAGGGGCCACCACCGAGAAGGCCTTTCCACGTGTCATTTCCAGCCTTCCCTCCGAAGACTATGGGACATTCATAAAAGCATAAGTAGAGCTTTCACTGGATCAGGCCAAAGACCTATGTATCCAAAGGCCAAAGGCTTCTTGTATCTCACAGCAGCCCACCAGATGCTTCAGGGAGCATACAAAGCAGTCCACCCATGCATCTGGGATGCCTCAAACTCCAGGCATGCACAGTGGGCCAGGAACACCGTGCACCCATTATGCATGCCCAGAACTCTGGGCATGCCTAGTGGGCACTGACCCTTCCAGTTCAGCTCAGCTGTTCTTCTTCATGAACTGAGGGGGCCAGTGCCTAATGAAAAGTTGGCTAGCTGGGGGCATGGGGCAGCACGACAGCTGTGTGCCAGCCAGGAGGGCTCTGAGTACCCGCCCTGGCACACATGCCATAGGTTCACCACCACTTGCCTAAGGCTACAATTTTATCCACATTTTCTTGGAGGTATATACCATCGACTGCAATGGGATTTACTTATGGGTAGACATGCTCTAATTCAAGATAAGCACCATCTCAGATGCATAATATGCAATATGCTTAATGCAATATCCTTAATATGCTTAATGTAATGCCAAATTCATCTGAACAATATGCTGAAACAAAATCTGCCCCCTTCTTTTAATGAAAGATGGACATCCTTCATGTACTCTTGCTGGATCCCCGTCCATTTTCTCAGACTATAAAAAATATTTGGTCAACTCTGGCCAACGCAGTCCCTGGTGATTGCCTTGTCTTTCCTCCTGGTGGGGAAGATCGGACAGTGATTGAATGTCACCCGGCGGTCCATAAATATGCAAGCTGGCATTTGTCAAATCGGTTGTCACTGTCAACGTTGGCATTTCTGTGATATGCAAGGTTGCTGGTTTTTGGCATTTCCTTGCCTCGGTGTGAAGTCATCACAACTGTCCGATACAGGGACGGCTGGAAGAATAAATGTTTGTTGGGCTACTTCGGGTTTGCCCTTTCAGAAGCAGGACGATACAAAGTAAGGTGATTCTGCCTGAAAAGAGGGGGTGGAGAAGGTGGAAGGTGTTGCCACCGTATTCTATCATCTTGCCTGGCTTGGGAAATCCAACGAACTTACAATAATTTTGTGGTGTAGCTGGAGGGGGGGGGGGGTAGAGGAGTCAGTCTTGGAGGGAGTCTCAGCCCTTCGGAGCCATTCCAGGTGGGGGGAGCAAAATGGTGCCATACTCTTCCACCTTCTCTACCCCCCTTTTCCGGAAAGAATGGTGGCAACGTACGGCTCTGTATTGCTCCCCCCACCTGTAATGGCTCCGAAGGGCTGAGACTCCCTCCAAGACTGACTGCTCTGCCACCCAGTTACACCACCAAAATATGTTATGCCACCGTATAGCTCCGTTTTGCTCCCCCCACCTGGAATGGCTCCAAAGGGATGAGACCAATGGTGGGCACCAGCAGGTTCGCACCTACTCTATAGAACCGGTTCTTAACAAGAGATAGTACATATAAAGTTTAAAAATAGCCATTTAAAAGTGGCTGCCAGATGGACAGAGAACCGGTTCTTAATTTCTTTGAAGCCCATCACTGGATGAGACTCTCTCCAAGACTGACTGCTCTGTCACCCACTTATGCCACCAAAATACGTCATGCCACCGTATGGCTCCGTTTTGCTCCCCCCAACTGGAATGGCTCCGAAGGGGTGAGACTCCCTCCAAGACTGACTGCTCTCCCCCCCTCTAGCTCACCACCAAAATAATTGTAAGCTTGTTGGACTTCCCAAGCTGGGTGAGATGATATAGGATATGGTGGCAAAATCTTCCACCTTCTCTACCTTCCCCTTTTCCAGAAAGAATGGTGGCAATGTACTGCTCCATTTTGCTCCTGGAATGGCTCTGAGGGGGTGATACTCCCTCCAAGACTGACTGCTCTGCCCCCCCCCCCCCGTTACTCCACTGCATTATTTCATATTTTAGTGATAAATCTCGCCAACGGAAATCATAAATCAAGAATTGCTCTCATCGCTACCAGCAGGACAGTTTTCATATCTGCTCTGAGCGGAGAAATTTGCAGGAGATGTGATTCATCACCAAAAGAGCGCGCACAGTTGCGAACGTCCCACATGGGAAATAATGATGGGGGGAAAAAAGAAAACAGTTTGCTGAGAGTAACATTTCAACTAATTGCCTTGATTCCCGGGCAAGCGTCATGAGAACCAAAAGCACTTCTCGTCTTTCACCTCTTCCCGTGACCAACTCTTTGGTTAATTAGTGATGATGCAACAGGAAACGGCAAACATAACGACTCATTTGGTAGTTTTTTTTTTTTTTTTGGGGGGGGGGGGGGGAAGCCATCTGCATCCGAATTGCCATACAGAAGGTGGTTCCAGCTGGTCCCCTGGGAAGCACAGCTGCCTTAAGCAGGGAGATATTACACATCATAGTGATGGAAGCTGGAGGGGAACAATTTGTATCCAGGAAAGGAACATCAAGGTATGCTTCCAAAATGCTTTATGGTCCCCTTGTGAAAATGTGCTCAGGTTAGGCTCATTCCTCATGTTGGGTTTTTGACATGGTGATGGTACCAGTTTTGCTTTCTGAATATTTTTTATCCTAATGCGTTTTCTTGTTGCAAGTGCCAGCGCAATATGTATGACTTATGCCAAGTGTGGGGTCCTTACTTAGGCCAAGTCTGGGGCCCAGAGTTCTTTGTATAGGGGCAAAATCCAGAGTAACTGTAGGGAGTCCTTGCTTTGGTGTACGAACAACTTACTCTGGATTCCAATATGAATTTTCCATAGGCTTTCACTAGGTGGTGCAGTAACTATTGGTGCACGTAAAGTCTCTTACGTGCTCCCTTAGTTATTCTGGATTTGGGGGTGAGTGTGTGTGTGTGTAGTTCTGAAAGCAGAACTAGAACCAATGGGTACAAACGGCAAGAAAGGAGATTCTGGTTGGAATCTACAATTATATACAGTAATACCTCTCATAACAAGCGCCTCACATAACAAGCATTTCACATACAAGTATAAATTTCCAAGAAATCTTGCTTCACATAACAAGTTCTGCTTCACTTAACAAGCAAGTGTGCCATGGGCACTTGCGCTATGCAGCCATGAACTTCCACGCGGAGGCTCTGCAAAAGGGGTGCTGGGCAGCACTGCTGCCTCTAACTGCCCCCAACTTGGGGGCAGTTGCCTGGGGGTGCCAGAGGCAGCTGCCCCAACTGCCCCAAGTGCCCCCACCAGCCACCTTGAACCTCCAGCAGCAGCCCTGGTAACCCTCCCAGGAAAGTGTCTTTGATTGCAGCCTCCTAACCTTGTCTGCCCAGAAGTAAGCCCCATTGAGTTAAATGGGGCTTACTTCCAGGAAAGTGTCTTTAGGATTGCAGCCGAAGTAGAGTTCATAGGATCCTGCACACTGAATGCATGTTTTGAATTCAATTCCAGTGTTTTGTCATCATTTTTACATCCAGTTAATATTTTCACATGAATATTTTGGGGGTCGTGGAACCAATCATCTGAGTTTCCATTATTTCCTATGGGAAAATCTGCTTCACTTAAAGAGCATTTCACTTAAAGAGCATATTTCCAGAATGAATATATATATATATATATATATATATATATATATATATAGATAGATAGATAGATAGATAGATAGATAGATAGATAGATAGATAGATATATAGATATAGATATAGATATAGATATAGATATAGATCTATCTATCTATCTATCTATCTATCTATCTATCTATCATCATATATATATATATATAAGCTTTTTTTAAACCCCAGACTGGTATATCACTTTGGATTTAATCTGTCCTATCGGCTCATTCTGGGCATGAAGACAAGAGACATATCTAACAATGAAGGCAGTAAGTGAACATGAGACAGTACAACGTTTCATGCCCATCCAGAGGAATGCGATCAGACAGAACACTTGGACTGAACAAGGAAAGCCGAACAATACTTTTCTACAATTCTTTTTGAACGCTTGGAAGATTTTTAACTGAACAAATCAAACCTTTCCTTAGCCAAAGCAGGCCTCCGTCAGTCTTGGAAGACTATGGTATCGTGCTCAGCGCTGCATACGCTGAATGCGAAGCACGAAAGCCTGGGTTGGATTGTTATGGAGGATAGGCTGTTACCCAAGCAGCAAATCCACCCTTTCCACACCACTGAATTAGTCCAATGGAAAGGCAGAGCCAATACGATTGGATCCAGCTGGCGTCGCAGAGCTGGGCTAAGGAGCTCACCCTGTCTTGTGGGGCCGACCCAGATCTCGAACCCTGACCTGCTGGTTAACAGGCACAGCGCCTTGACCGCTTGCGCCACCCTCAGCCCAAAGGCATCCTGCATATCTTGTGCCAAAATTGCCAAATGAAGAAAAGAGATTTCCTATTGCTTTTTATATATCTGGACCAATGGTTGTTTGCTACGTCTGCACTTGCAGCACAGTAACCATTTGCCTAGGTTTTGTGCACTTGTCATCATCCCCTTTAATGTCATGACTTCATGTTATTCCATAATCCATGGGGAAAAAATGGAATTATTTCAACAACTAACTCTGGATTCCAATATGAATTTCCCATAGGTTTTCACTAAGTGGTGCAGTAACTATGGGTGCACATAAAGTCTCCCAGAGGTGCTCCCAGAGTTACTCTGGATTTGGGGGTAGGACTTTTAATTGATCTCAGGAACGTTTCTAAGTTTTAAAGTTTTTAATTTCTAAATTTTAATTTTTTAAATTTTTGTGTGCGTTTTTATCATGTATTTTAATCATTAGATTGTTTTTATCATGTTGTAGCCGTCTTGGGTCTGCATGGCAGAGAAAGGCAGGGGAAGAATCCTTAAACAAACAAACAAACAAATAAACAAACAAATAATAAAAATTTGTTGGTACAATTTTGGTAGATCTGGCTCAGGAAGGGGGACAGGACATGACACAGATAGGAGAGCAATGTTGCTGACCTGTTCCCATCTAGACCCTTTCCACTTCTCCCCTTCCACTTGCTTTCCCAGTCCTTGCATAGCTTCTGGATCTTGTGTTTGGTGGGATGATGCAGGCATCTCACCGGCAGTGGTGTAGCTCAAGGGTGGTGGAGAAGTCAGTGTTGGAGGGAGTTTGCAAATGACCCCTCGCTTTTGGAGCCATTCCAAGTTTGGGAGGGAGGGGGTTAGAAAATCAATAGGATCCGTGCATGCTGCGGTGATGCTCCACCTGCTCAAGACTGCTGACGATTGACTGCTCCAACCCCCTCGAGCTATGCCACAACCCACCAGTGCCACATCTTATGCACTGTTGAACATACTTTATGGCACTTATGCGACTGCATGTATCTCATTATAATGAATCAAGCAGAGAGAGAGAGAGAGAGAGAGAGAGAGAGAGAGAGAGAGAGAGAGAGAGAGAGAGAGAGAGAGATCCAATTACGAACTTCTGGCATAATATGTAGTTTGACCCTGGATCACCATCATCATTTAACACTGGAAAGAGGTGCTCAAATGGTTAAAATCAGGAGCTTGGACCCAGAAGTGAATTATTTCCATATTGATTTCTTTATTCCATCATCTCACCCTTTACTTTATTATTTATTGGCTCCTGTAATGAACTTCCACTCTTTTATTGCATTATTTGGTAAACAATGTTTCAAATCTGAAAACTCGAGCAATAAAATTAAGGTGATTTAGCAATAAGGGTGAATTTTAATTAAGTTATGAAAAGTTATGTTCCCAGCATAGCACTCTTATCCGAAGTCATAGTGTTGGGAAGGTAAAAGGAATATCTATATTCTTGTAGAAATAATAGAAAGCAGCACATGTGTGTACAAAAATTGGGTCGATAACCTGTCAACTCTGAAAACAAGGAGGAGTGGATGATGATAAATTAAGGAGGCCCCAATAAGGAGAACCCCAAATGGATATAGGGTCAGTTTTTTCAATTATGGACAAAATCCAGAGTAACTATGGGGAGTCCTTGCTCCAGCTGAAGAACAATTTAGGGCAAAATCCCGAGTAACTACAGGGTGTAGGAACAACTTGCTCTGGTGTAAGAACAACTTACTCTGGATTCCAATATGAATTTCCCATAGGTTTTCACTAGGTGGTGCAATAACTACGGGTGCACATAAAGTTTCTTACGTGCTCCCATAGTTACTCTGGATTTGGGGGTTACTCTGGATTCCATATGAATTTCCCATAGGTTTTCTCTACATGGTGCAGTAACTACGGGTGCACATGAAGTCTCTTTACGTGCTCCCGTATTTACTCTGGATTTGGGGTAAGTGGGGATGTACACTTTGTTGTGAAAGATGGTGCTTCCTTTCAGTGGGGTCACTAGGATTTGCATCACCCGGTGCGGGAAGCCATTCCATTACATGTTGGACCAGTGATTTCCAACCAGTGTGCCATGGCACACTGGTGTGTCGTAGATAGTCCTCAGGTGTGGCATAGGAATTTGGGGAGGGGATTTAATTAATAGGAAAATTGGAGGATTTGAACAGCATGGTTGTGCCTTGTCAATGGTAAAAACAACAACTGTCAACAGCCTTGACAGTTTCAGTGCCTTATTAGTGTGCCATGAGATGAAAAAGGTTGGAAATCACTGTGTTAGACTATAACACATATATACAGAACACTTATATAAAACTATATATAAGTGCTTGCTTTGCAAGCTTCTTTCTAAGATCCCGAGCCTCCTGTATTGGTGAATAAAAGAGGGTTTGCTGGGCAAAAAGCTCTCAGATGGTGGTCGACAAGGCTCTCGGACAAATGGTTGTGAAATAAAAATATGGCACGAACAATGCACTGGAGCTTTAACATCCATTTCACACATAAACTTTATAGAGGGAAACATATATTTTTGATAGTACCATTTGTTTTGAATTTTCTTTCAAGCCCCACTGTTAAGGAAAATTGTAGCGGTGTTGTTAGAGCTAAATTCCACTCCTGGAGACTTTGATGAATACTTAAGGGTTTCCTCTGAAATCAGACCCTATATTTGGGATGCCCTCAAATAGGTTTGGGCCATATGTTAATGTCCTTATAAACAACTGACTGCATGTACAATGCTGGTGCCACCAACTTTTCTGGTCTAGCTTCAATAAATTGTAGGGTTGCCATCATTCTCTTCCACAAAACTGGGACACGATCCCTTGTTGATCTTGCCAATATCTGAACGGGGAGTGTCCTGATTTTCTGGGACATATGGCAACCCCAATAAATTAGTTTATGACCCACTGGGCAGCCCCCGAACCCACAATTTGAAAACCGCTACCCTAGCAGCACTATTCTATATATAACTACTCAGAAGTAATGTCTCCTATATTTCACAGGGACTGTTACACTCATCACATTTCTGGCTATACAGTGCAATCCTAGATCGGTCTACTCAGAAGTAAGTTCTATTGTATTCAGTGGGGCATACCCCCAGGAAAGTGTGTTTAGGATTGTCACCTTAGTGCAATGATTTTCAACCAGTGTGCTGTGGAAAGTCCTCAGGTGTGCATGGAAATTTGGAGATCGGCATTCATTAATAGGAAAATTGGGGGATTTGCCTTGTCAATGGTAAAAAAAACAACTGATGATATAGTAGTATTGGCATCAATCAGTCTCAAAAGACTATGGTATCGTGCTCGATGCTGCATGCGATACACAAAGGCCTGGGTAGATTGATATGGAGGATAGGCTGTTACCCAAGCAGCAAACCCCCCTCTCCACGCCACTGAAATAGTCTAATGGAACGGAAGAGCCAATATGATTGGTTCCAGCTGCGTCACAGAGCTGGGCTAAGGACAGGAGCTCACCCTATCTTGTGGGGACCCGGGTCTCGAACCCTGGCCTGCTGGTTAACAGGCACAGTGTCTTAGCCAATTGTGCCACCCGCAGCCCAACCAATGGTATGCCTTGACAATTTCAGTGCCTTGTTAAGTGTGCCATGAGATGAAAAAGATTGAAAATCACTGCTTTACCCTACAATCCAGAGTAAGTATGGGAAGACATAAGAGGCACTTACTCTGGATTGCTCTATGTATTTCCCATAGGTTTCCTATAGGTGGCACCATAACTATGTCAGCGTAAAAGGTCCTGTAGTTACCATTGATATAACTATATTGTGTTTATCCCCCAAATTTCAGAGTAACTACGGAAGCACGTAAGTGACTTTACGTGCACCCATAGTTACTGCACTACGTAGCGAAAACCTATGGGAAATTCATATTGGAATCCAGAGTAAGTTGTTCTTACACCGGAGCAAGGACTCCCCGTAGTTACTCTGGATTTCGCCCCAAGTTTTGTCCATAGAAAGAAAGATGAGAGATGGAAGGCTTTGGTCAGGAATCACAGACAAAGTGACAGTCAGTAAATTAAGAAAGGAAATTGGAAATAGAATGACCAACTTCTAATATTGTTTTAAGTAGATTCATAAAACCCTTTGAATTTGGAATCAATCGCTGCAAAAATTCAATAGTAATGAGCTCATTTGTATGTAAATGAATGTCACATCACCCAGTTCTGGTCTTGCCACATTTTATGGTACCCTTTTAGATGACACTAAGAATAGTTCTGAAATATAATTCTTTTTTTTCCCTCTAAATCTCTTTGGAGAAAGTGTGAAAAAGGAAAAAAAAATTAAACAAAAAAACTTTCAGCGGATTCAGTGGTTTTTTTTAATGTATATGCTTTAATCCTGCTCTGTAAAACTTGAAGACATGCAAAGAGTTGAACTGGAGGTCCAGGGGGGAAAAAGCCCTTGATCCTCAAATTTAAACTACGGCAAAGCCTCGCCGTGGAGAAAGAAATGGGAACGTTGACTTTTCAAAAAGTGTCGCAGCGCACTTTTTGCTTGAGAAGTTGTGAAGTGTTCCTGAGTCCTGCTGAAAAAAATGTCCCATGATAATGTTTCATTTGTCCCTCACCAACAAGCATATGAAATTTGAATAAAATTGGGCCATATTTGTTATATATGCACCATACCATAGTCTTTCGAGACTGAAGGATGCCAGTGATGAAGACTTCAACAAATCAGCAGAGGTTCCAGTGTTGCCAATCTCCTTCCTACAACGTGGGTATCTATGTCAGCTGCGACGCCAGCTGGATCCAATCGTATGTGCTCTGCCTTTCCATTGGACTAATTCAGTGGCGTGGAGAGGGGGATTTGCTGCTTGGGTAACAGCCTCTCCTCCATAACAATCCAACCCAGGCTTTCGTGCTTCGCATGCAGCGTATGCAGCGCCGAGCGCGATACCATAGTCTGCCAAGAATGACAGAGGCCTGCTTTGAGACAAAGACTCCAATCCATCTATCTATCTACAGTATTTATATACTGCTTTTCAACTGAAAAGTTCACAAAGCGGTTTACAAGAAAATGAAAAAATTAATAGCTAATTAATAGCTAATGGATCCCTGTCCCAAAAGGGCTCACAATCTAAAATGCAATAAGAGCACCAGCAGAAGCCACGAGAGCAGACATTGCTGGGGTGTGCAGGGCCAGTTACTCTTCCCCTGCTAAATAAAAGAGGAACACCCACTTGAAAGAGTGTCTCTTGCCCAGTTAGCAGGGGTGTATTCAGGTCTACTCAAAAGTAAGCCCCATTGTATTTAATGGGGCTTACTCCCACGAAAGTGTCTTCAGGAATGCAGCCATAAATAACATATTTATCAAATCTAACGTGTACCTTTTCCAGCTGTATTTAGGGCAAAATCCAGAGTGACTACGGGGAGTCCTTCCTCCAGTGTAAGAAAAAGTAACTCTGGATTCCAATATGTTCCCATAGGTTTTCACTAGGTGGTGCAGTAACTACAGGTGCACGTAAAGTCTCTTACGTGCTCCCGTAGTTACTCTGGATTTGGAGGTTAGTCTCCAAAATTGGGGTGAGCATTAGATTTGATGGCGCATTAGATTCGGGTAAATATGGTGTTTTGATTATAAGTATAGGTCAATATTTAGTTTAACAGTTTCCTATATTGTAATAAAAAATATAACTTGCCCTACAATCCAGAGTAACTACGGGACCACATAAGAGACCTTTACGTCGATGTAGTTACTGCAACTACCTAGAGAAAACCTAGGGGAAATTCATATTGCAATCCAGAGTAAATTCTTATGTTGGAGCAAGGACTACCCATAGTTACTCTGGATTGCACCCTAAGAGCACAATCCTAATCATGTCTACTCAAAAGTTAGCCCCATTGTGTTCAATAATTCTTACTCCCAGGAAAGTGTCTTTAGGATGGCAGCCTAAGTCAATTTTGCAATCCAGATCTTGGAAGTGCGCCTATGGCCTATATCCTAAAGTGAAATTAAGCCCCTTGCTCCGGAGCAGTTAAGATGACTTTCCATAAGATAACACTAGAGGGTGAAGTAACTGTGTGGACCCATAACTGCTATGGATTTTGCCCCAAATCTGCCACAAGTCCAAGTTAATCCATGTATATGGATCCAAGTATTTACAATCCCAAGTGTCCAGAACTCCATGGGACGCACGACCGTTTCCGTTGCTCTTCTCTGTTCACGTCTTACTTCCTTTGCTTCCCAGTTCCCTCTGCCAAAGTTTTTCTGAATTTAACCAAAGAAATGAAAAGTTCCCAGATGCTTCCGGGCATCCTTTTCTAAAGTGATAACTGTCTTTGATTTAATCTCTTTTAAGGAAGTTAATCTTGGAAAAGTGAGTCTTAAAAAAAGAAAAAGAAAATGAAAATGGCACACTATTAATGAAGAAATTAAGAAGATGTTTCACTTGAGTGAGAGTTTTGCCTGAAGACACTCAGAGTGTATAAAATAGTACACACAATGTTTTAATGAACGTCAACACTTCTTGGGGATTTTCTGTGCCGCAGGAAAGAGTAGACTCTTATTGCTGGATACGGGGGAATCATATAAGACATTGCTACTCCAAGAAGGGGTCAGGAGCCCCTTGGAGGGTTACGGCCTTGGATCGGGGTCATGAGAGCAATGGCATAGCCAGTGGAGAGCATGGGGTGCAGTTGTACCAGGCAAGCATCTTTAGGGGGCAACAAGCTGAGCTTGACACTAGTGGCTAAAATTGTGGGAAAAAAACTGCATTTATATTTATATTTATATTCGATAAAACATTATGGCCAATTAACCAGAAAATGAAAACAAAAAAGTCTATGGAACAAAAATTGGATTTTCTTAACTCCAAACGTTCCCATAATACTGATTGCTCTGAGAGCCAATGAGAGCTAATTCTGATAATGTATGGAATGAATAAGGTGTTAATATGAATCAGCTCTCATTTCCATATAACAGGCCTCCGTCAGTCTTGGAAGACTATGGTATCGTGCTCGGCGCTGCATACGCTGCATGTGAAGCACAAAAGCCTGGGTTGGATTGTTATGGAGGATAGGCTGTTACCCAAGCAGCAAATCCTCTCTCTCCACGCCACTGGATTACTCCAATGGAAAGGCAGAGCCCATACGATTGGATCCAGCTGGCGTCGCAGAGCTGGGCTAAGGACAGGAGCTCACCCTGTCTTGTGGGGCCGACCCGGGAATCGAACCCTGGCCTGCTGGTTAACAGGCTATAATACTACCATTATAGGCACTTCTATTTAGCAGGGAAAGAATAACCCAGCACAGTTTCCCTATGCAATAAGGGGCACAATTTTCATTTTTTAACTTAATTTTGGGTGCAATCCTAAGCATGTCTACTCAGAAGTAAGTCCCATTCTGTTCTGACTTTCTCCCAGGAAGGTGTGTTTAGGATTGCAGCCTGAATTTGATTTTGTTGTTGCAGGCGAGGGGGAGAACAAAATCTTCTTTGACTCCAGATAGCAAATAGGTGCTTTAGCTATGCCACTAAACTAGGTGGTGAACTGAGGAGGAGGAGGAGGAGTAGGAGGAAGTTTTCTTACCCAATTTTCTTTTTAAAAATACCCAGGGATGGCATCATTTCTGGGGCAGCATTTTAACTTTGCACCAGGCTATATTATCATTAGCTATAGCACTGTATGAGAGGTTGTGATCCAAAATTTTAGAATGTGGCACCTGGCTTTCTTGGGAACACTTGGGTTTTACTTTTGAGTAGACATGGAGGAACTCTGGCATCACAGTGATGTCACATCATGTCACATTCTGGACAGATTTTTTAAAGTTTGAATTGGGGTTCCACTGATATAAGAGTAGCCAGTGTTGTAGGTTAGTGGGTGCCAAACCTAGATCTCTGTTGTGCTACAGATTACCTCCAATCTTTGTCCTAGCCAACTACTTTTGGGGTCAATTTATTATTTTTTTTCAAGAGATTTGCCACCAAATCCAGAGTAACTACAGGAGCACGTAAGAGACTTTACATGCACCCGTAGTTACTGCACCACCTAGTGAAAACCTATGGGAAATTCATATTGGAATCCAGAGTAAGTTGTTCTTACACCGGAGCAAGGACTCCCCATTATTACTCTGGATTTTGCACATAAATGGATTTTTTGGGTAGGGGGTATAAAAGGGAAAAATAGAAGCCCCACTAAAGCAAAGTGTGAAATTGCTGAAATCTTTGCCTCCTCCCCAGAATTTCAAATGCTCCTATAACTGCCTTGTAGCAAAATTCTCACGTCTAAATTTTGTTTTTTCTTTTAGTGTGACATTTCTTCACACCTATTTTCTTTGCGGCTGCCTGTATTTTTGCATCGTGCTAATTATATTTTTAGATTAAGTTTGCAGCTTTCCTTAATTGCCTCTCCATTGCGTTGGAAGCGGTGACGTTGCTGGTCTGCCTCTATGCTTTCCCCCTCTTCCTCGCTGTGTCTAAAAGGAAATAAAAGAGAGTCACCCAAAATTAAATTGAAAAATTAAATTGAACTTCCTACATTTGCTTTGCAATCTTTACTGTACATTGTTAAACAAACAAACAAAACAAAACAAACAAATAAACAAAAAGGAAGATATTTTAGGCTATCCTCGCCCTTCCTTGTAATTAAGATTCATCCTGAGACACTGGGTGCAATCCAGAGTAACTACGTGGAGTCCTTGCTCCGGTGTAAGAACAATTTGCTTTGGATTGCAGTATGAATTTCCCATAGGTTTTCACTAGGTGGTGCAGTAACTACGGGTGCATGTAATGTCTCTTACATGCTCCCATAGTTACTCTGGATTGTAGGGTAAATCATGATGGGATAGGAGTCCAACTCCACACTTGTGCGTCTCAACATTCATATACTCGCCAGTGCGTGAGTGTGTTTGTATGCATCTAAAAAACACGTACATATGCATATATATTGGACTGTGTGTGTATGGCTACCTATGCAACTAGAACAGGGGTCCTCAACTTCTGGTCCATGGTGCACTGCCACAGTGTCTTGGTGACCAGACTGCACCGCACTGAAACTGCAATCCAGAACTGGAGGCCAGAGTCCTGCTGTCCCCAGCACCAGAGCAAACTGTGTACATGTAGCCCAGTTGCAGGACTGCGCATGCCCCACTTACCCTAGTCTCTAATGAACTGGGCATGTGCGACCCAATCGCTGGACAGCGTATGCACAGTTCGGACCGGACTGACACATGTGCAGCCTGGCCACGTGGGCCATGGTCTTCCATAAGTTGAGGACAAGTGATCTAGAATATACCAGTGGTGGGCTTCAGGGGGTTCTCATAGGTTCTATAGAACCCTTTGCTAATGTGCGCTTAAATCTGAGAACGATTACTAATGGGATAGAGAACCTGCTGTTAATTTATTTGAATCCTACCACTTAATATATCTATGCATATATACTGGCCAGTGAATACACACACACATATATAAAAATGAATATGGAACATGAGTATCTATGCATATATACCGGCCTCTGTGTGTGTTTGTGTTTGTGTGTGTGTGTGTGTGTGTGTGAGAGAGAGAGAGAGAGAGAGAGCCAGAGAGCCTCCTCCCATGAAATGAATAGAAATATTTAGATATAGGGCAAAATCCAGAGTAACATCGGAATCCTTGCTCCGATGTAAGAACAATTTACTCTGGATTCCAATATGAATTTCCCATAGGTTTTCATTAGGAGGTGCAGTAACTACGGATGCACATAATGTATCTTATGTGCTCCCGTAGTAACTCTGGATTTGGGGATAGTTTGTTTTATTTGTTCTATATGAACTTACACATCAAGTGAGGTAAAACACAATGGTATTATGATTTAAAGATTTTTAAAAATTGGCAATCAGTGGTGTCACCCTCCCTATGCGTGTCACCCTGCGTGGCCCACACACCCCCAGCATATCACCTTATGGCTTTCACCCCCTGTAGTGACACCACTGCTCCTGGTTCAAAACCAGGCAGCCACCTTGAATCAGAGAACCCCACATTTAGGATGGGCAAACCCATTTATCTGTTGGCTTCTTGTCATTTGAATGGTGGAAGTACTTTCATTTTGTGGACCGACCTCGGCACATGTGCTTGTCAACATTAAAGTTTCATCGGGATGCTCACATGCCAACTCTCGGCATGCTCATGAGAACTGCCCTGATCCAACTCACTGCGGTGCCACTAAAAGCTTTTTCACAGACTCCACCAAGTGCAAAGCGGCCTAGAGAAAGGGGCCTTTGGGGGCTTTCAAGTACTATAAGGAGAGATTTTTTAAAAGATTTGCTGTTAATCATTTATGACAGTCTGTGAAATTCTGTTGAGAAGGGGGGGAATACCTCCATTCCTAATACTCGCCTGAATTGCAAGGTGGTGTATGGAGGTCCAGATATGAAACCAATTTGCAAGAAGGATACTCTTAGGTTAAGGGCAAAATCCAGAGTAACTACAGGGAGTCCTTGCTCTGGTGTAAGAACAATTTACTCTGGATTCCAATATGAATTTCCCATAGGTTTTCACGAGGAGGTGCAGTAACTACGATTGCATGTAATGTCTCTTATGTGCTCCTGTAGTTACTCTGGATTTGGGGGTCAGACCCTTTAAATATTGCCCAGTGTCCTTGTATGCCAGATTCACTAATTTTCCTATTGTGATTCACTATTATCACTAATTGTCTATGGAATCAATATTGTGAGTTGTCTATTATCACTATTAATCCTATTGTGAGTTGTCTGTGGAATCTATTGTGAGTTGTCTATGGATTCTCAGAAGATACACTCATCTTCTGAGGCATAACAGATGCAACGGATGGTAGAATGAGCTGATGCCAAGAGTTGGAAAAGGACGGATTGGGTCCGGAATGTGCAACAGCCAAATCCAGGGCTTGTTCCCTGCCCTCATTAATTAATGTGCTATTGATTTAGCAGGTGCATGTCTGAGCATAACCCCCATGCCACAGAGGTGTACCCCGGGGTAAGGGAACATGCTGAGATAGCCGACTTCTGGAACCAGGAGGTTGAATCATCATGGCTTGTAACCTGAAGATGTTTCCTCCATTTATCTGTCCGATCTCCTTTTGAGTGCTTCTAGGTATGGTGCCATCACCACATCCCTTGGCAAGGAGTTCCATGGGGTTTATTCTCATGGCAGTTGATGTCCCATGCTTCTCCATTTAGATGCCCAGAAGAAAGTCCAAGCATTCTGATCCCTCAAAAGTTTAAAGACAACCCAACAACGCCAAACTCACTGAGCATGACTAATGCAATATTCGCCATTAATATTTACACCAGTAAATGTTTCAGTAGCCGTAGCAGGAGGAAGTAACTAGGGATATTAATTTGTCATACTTTTATGCGCCAACATTACCTTTTCCGGATGCATTAGCGGAGCCCAACGAAGGGAAGGGAGGTTGGATTTGGAGGACGGTGTTTGATGTTGCGGAATAAGCAGCGTGTCTTGCACAAATCCCAATTATGGAAGAGTTTTGCACAAATCTTCAAAAGAGCTCCAGGCAAATGTCAAGGAGAATTGTTGAAAACATGTTCAGTATCTTACGGCACAAACGAGCGGTGGTTTTATGTAATGCTGGCAGCTTAATCCTGAATGAAAGTGGATTACATGATTTTCTGGAGCTCCTATAATGTCAGATGGTCCTCTAGGCTTAGCAACCAAAGGGGGTGAAATCTTAATTTTTTCCCCCCTCAAACACTTTGGACACTTTGGGCAAAATCCGGAGTAACTACGGGGAGTCCTTGCTCCGGTGTAAGAACAACTTACTCTGGATTCCAGTGTGACTTTCCCATAGGTTTTCACTAGGTGGTGCAGTAACTACGGATGCAGGTAAAGTCTCTTATGTGCTCCCGTAATTACTCTGGATTTGGGGGTCAGTCTTCTTGACCACTTATCCTCTGAAGTTTGGATGTCTCATATTTTCTGAAACACAGCAATCCATATTTAAAGCCTGGTATAGGCATTCCCCATTTTTTGGATGGGTTAGAGGCTGAAGCACTGTCCAAAAGTGAAAACCGTTGAAAAGTGGAACCCAATCTTTTTCTTTGTTTGTTTATAAATGTTGCTTCCAATGCTTTTTTGCTAGCAAATTGCAAATGCCCCCTTTTATCTTGCAAATTTTGCTGCCACACCAAGATTTCTACCAATGGATTCTCATTAACACCTTTGTCGTGGGATTAAACCAGGAGCTACAATATGGGAGAGGGCAATTTTGGCCTCTAGAACAGCAGAGAGAGGTTGAAAGAGTGAAACATGTGTTGAATGTTTTCCTGCACCAGGCAGGAGTGTACAAACAAGGTCCCTTCCAACTCTATGAATGAATGAGTTCTGGGTATAATTGAAAAGTGTTGAAAGAGTAGATCATCAGAAAATGAATGGTCAGAAAGCAGGGGATAACTGTATATTCCAATTTTTCGAGAGGTTGGTATGGGAATACCTCCATATAGAACATAAGATTTATGTTCTCTATAAATCTGTATACCTATATAAGAACATAAGAAGGCCTTGTTGCATCTGGCCAAAGACCCATCTGGTCCAACTTCCCAGATCACACAAAGGCCCATCTTGTGGCAAGGAGTTCCACAGACTGATTACATAGGAAGAGCCCTCCTGGATCAGGCCAAAGGCCCATCTAGTCCAGCTTTATGGATCTCACAGTGGCCCAAACTGTGGCAAGGAGTTCCACATATTGATTCCACAGGAAGAGCCCTCCTAGATCAGGCCAAAGGCCTATCTAGTCCAGCTTCATGGATCTCACAGTGGCCCAACCTGTGGCAAGGAGTTCCACAGACTCAATACATAGGTAAAGACCTCAAGGGCCAAGAGTACTGGTAGCAAACCTTGCAACCTGTTTGGCAGGCAGAGCAGGGGAGAGAGGCAGAGATGACTGGAAGGCTGGAAGCCCAGGTGGCCAGCATGATGACCCTCCTAGGGAGGAACAGGTGGTACCTAAGGGTGCTGCCCCCCAGCACTAAGCCCTGCCTGGCCAGGGATGAGGGAAAACTGGCAGGGCTTCTGGTTGGAGGGGCTGTGAGTTGCCCGGATGGTGGGGAGAAGGACCTGGCAGAAACAACCTGCCCAGCAGGTCTCCTGTGGTGCAGGATGTCAAACCCATCATGGCCCAGTATGAACCTTTCTTTCAGAAATCTATCTGATCCCCTTTGATTGGACAGAGTGATCGTTGATCAGTCATTGATCTTCTTTGATCGTCATCTAAGTCAGACGTCAACACATCTCATGGCAAGGAGTTCCACAGACTAACGACACTCTGGATGAAGGAATATTGGTTTTGGTCTTTTGTGAATTTCTCATTGAAAAGCGGTATATAAATACTGTTGATGATGATGATGACAATGATGATGGTCTAGTCCAGTGGTCAGCAAACTCATTCGTCAACGGAGCCAAATATCAACAGTACAACGACTGAAATTTCTTTTGAGAGCCAAATTTTTTAAACTTAAACTATATCTGTAGGTACAGTTATTAACTTAATTAGGGTACTCCTAAGCTGGCCATGTCAAACAGGGCACCTAAAAATGTTTCATTTTATAATAATAACACCACCAACACAAAATAATTACAATTCTTAAATTGATAACAAAACTACTCCCAGGAAAGTGTGGCTGGGTGGGCAGCCTGAGCTGTTCTCCTCCTCCAGTGGCAGGGAGTTCCACAGCCCTGCTTGTGTCCTCCAGTGCCAGGCTAAGAAGCCTCTTCAGCCCCCCGTCCCCCAAACAGCAGGGTCCCTTTAAGAAAAGGATTAGTCCTTCCTGGTTGCCTGGCTCCCTCTTGGGCAGATCTACTTTACAAGTCCCATTACAGCCAATGGACTTACTCCCAGGAAAGTGTAAGAAAACACAAAATAATTACAATTCTTAAATTGATAACAAAACTACTCTCAGGAAAGGGTGGCTAGGAGGGTAGCCTGGGCTGTTCTCCTCCAGTGGCAGGGAGTTCCACTGCCCTGCTTGTGTCCTCCAGTGCCAGGCTAAGAAGCCTCTTCAGTCCCCCGTCCCCCCAAACAGCAGGGTCCCTTTAAGAAAAGGATTAGTCCTTCCTGGTTGCCTGGCTCCCTCTTGGGCAGATCTACTTTACAAGTCCCATTACAGCCAATGGACTTACTCCCAGGAAAGTGTAAGAAAACACAAAATAATTACAATTCTTAAATTGATAACAAAACTACTCTCAGGAAAGGGTGGCTAGGAGGGTAGCCTGGGCTGTTCTCCTCCAGTGGCAGGGAGTTCCACTGCCCTGCTTGTGTCCTCCAGTGCCAGGCTAAGAAGCCTCTTCAGTCCCCCGTCCCCCCAAACAGCAGGGTCCCTTTAAGAAAAGGATTAGTCCTTCCTGGTTGCCTGGCTCCCTCTTGGGAAGATCTACTTTACAAGTCCCATTACAGCCAATGGGCTTACTCCCAGGAAAGTGTAAGAAAACACAAAATAATTACAATTCTTAAATTGATAACAAAAATACTCCCAGGAAAGGGTGGCTAGGAGGGTAGCCTGAGTTGGTCTCCTCCTCCAGTGGAAGAGCCACACTCAAGGGGCCAAAGAGCCGCACTTTGCTTTTAGTGGCTGTCCCCTGGTTAACAGCTCCAGTGGATCAGGGCAAAGGTCCATCCAGTCCAGCTTCCTATGAGCACAAGCCTTACCATGTCTACTCAGAAGTAAACCACTTTGTGTTAAATGGGTCTTACTCCCAGGAGAGTGTCTTTAGGATTGCAACTGACATCTCACAGGCCCCCCTGATGCCCACCGCCCATCTTATCGGCCCACCCGATGCCCACCAGTGGCCCACCAGATGCCTTGGGGAGCACCTAAAAGAAACCTGCATCCTGACTTTGAGGTCCCAAACCATACATTCCAAGATGTCTAAACCAAAATATATCTGTAAAAGTCTCGGAACTGGAATTCTAGCAAGTTGCAAAGCTGTTATGAATTTTAGGAAGTGTTTTTGACTTGGCTCCCATAATTTAATTATGTTTCAGAGACACTCATCTGGGAACTATTTATACAGAGCAAATGTTTTCTGCCAACACTTTATTTAAAAAAAAAGAATAATCTGCGGAATAGTTTCCATTGACTTGCATGGATTTTGCCAAAGAAGAAGAAGGAAAAAAAATATATCAGGATAAATTATATTTCTCAAACAAGTGCCTGGACAGAAATTAAAACAAAACATCTGGATGAAAATGTCGGATTCGGTTCATCAATATTCATTAAGTCGTTCAGGTTTATGTTGCCTCCCTCACCGTCATTAATTTTGATCACTAAAATATTAATTACTTCCTTGCGAAAGCATAACTCAGGCCAACTTTGAGGGCAAGTCAATGGAGAAGCACTCAGTTCACACAAGATCTGAAATGCCCCTTGCAAAGCAGGATATATATAAAATTCAGCCCCTGTCTATTTTTCCCCCTTATTTTTGATTTTCCCCCCATATTTTTGAAAAATATGATTTTTTTACGCCTGCAACAGCACAACAACATTGGAGGTTTGTAAATTTTTTGCTGGTTTTCTTATCAATAATTTCTGTTCAGTCAGCACTCATATTTTTATTTATTTATTCACATTTTTATATTATTCTTTGGGCGCAAGAGTAACAATGGGGAGTCCTTGCTCCAACATAAGAACGATTTACTCTGGATAGCAATATGAATTTCCTATAGGTTTTCCTATAGGTTTTCACAGGTTTTCACTGGTGGTGCCATAACCACTTCGATGTAAATGTCTTTTATGTGCTCCTGTAGTAACTCTGGATTGTAGGGTTCTTCAAATGAGCTCAGGGTATGCACATATTTCTCCTCCTCCTTTTG
Source organism: Cryptoblepharus egeriae (assembly GCA_030015325.1). Lineage (NCBI taxonomy): Eukaryota > Metazoa > Chordata > Lepidosauria > Squamata > Scincidae > Cryptoblepharus > Cryptoblepharus egeriae. Next base: position 17,289,561 of record JAREYC010000016.1, on the reverse strand, counting down.
TCCTCACAACCACCTTGTGAGGTAGGCAAGGCAGAGAGATCAGGGCTGGCCTAAACTCATCAAGGAATTTCACAACTTTTTGAGTATTTATACCCGGACGTTATGGGGACATTCGGGGACATTTCAATCTGAAGCTTCAAGGCACCTAATGGGGATGCTGTGAGGCTGGGGGTTGGACTGGATGACCTTGTGAGTGTCTTTCAATTCTATGATTCTATGGAAAGGATTGAAAAATTAATAATTAAGACTATAATTAATAATAATAATAATAATAATAATAATAATAATAATAATAATAAAAATAATAAAATTATTATTATTATTATTATTATTATTATTATTATTATTATTATTATTATTATTATTAAGCTGGTTTGCTTAGGTGGTCATACCTATGATACAAATTTTAGCATTTTAAGTTTTAAAAATCCTCCATTGAAGAAATGCCCTGTTCATGACACATACCGTGCAATCCAGAGTAACTACCGGAGCACATAAGAGACATTTATGTCGACATAGTTATGCCACCACCTAGTGAAAACCTATGGGAAATTCATATTGCAATCCAGAGTAAATTGTTATTACGTCGGAGCAAGGACTCCCTGTAGTTACTTTGGATTGCACCATTAGAGCCCAATCCATTGATTGTCTACTTCTGAGTCAGAGGGACTTACTCAGAAATAGTAGTAGAGGTAGTTACTCAGTCAATTATTGTCAGTGGGACTTACTCCCAGGAAAGTATGGTCAAGATTGCAGCCATAACTGAATTAGACTCTCTCAAAGGCTATCTGACTCCAGCAATACAAGGGGCTTTGGTAAGCATCCATCAACAGGCTTAAAATTATGGCCTCATAAGGATGTTTTTATTTTTCCAGATGGTTTTTACGAAACCCGTTTTTATCCTCAAGAATGGACAGACTATATATTCTCTGGTTGTTAAACTTTCCTGTAAACTTTGTGTGAATGCTGGGGACAGATGTGTGAAGTGTCTTCTTTTTCCACCCACAAGCCATGTGTAACTATAATAATAAAGGTAGAAAAAGGTTCTCACACATTCAGTCTGATTTCTAAAAGGGGTATAGGGCTAAATCCAGAGCAGTTACGGGTCCGCGCAGTTACGTCACCCTCTAGAGTTATCTTATGGAAAGTCACCTTAACTGCTCTGGAGCAAATGGCTTAATTTGACTTTAGGATATAGGCCTCTGTGACAGTTATTCTCAAGGGGGTAGTTTGTGCTCTTTTTAATGGTTTCAGAATAATAGATGTCATACTACAAGATGGGAAAGTAATGAGTCAGAATAGACCATCATCATCATCATCATCATCATCATCATCATCATCATCAACAGTATTTATATCAATTTTCAATGAGAAATTCGTTTCTGCTAAAAATTAAGTCCCTGCGTCAGACTGGAAGATGGATTCCCAAAATGGGGATCGGGACCCCCTTAGGCAGTCACAAAAATCTGGGTGCTACCATCTTAATGGGCACTGCCATCTTGAAATGGTGTGCTCAAGCTACTTTCCTGGGGTAAGTCTCATTAAACACAATCGGACATACCCTACAATCCAGAGTAACGACGGGAGCATATAAGAGACATTACGTGCACCCATAGTTACTGCATTACCTAGTGAAAACCTATGGGAAATTCATATTGCAATTCAGAGCAAATTGTTCTTACACCAGACTCCCTGTAAGGTCTCCCTGTAGTTACTCTGGATTGTGCCCTTACTCTTGAATAGATATGAAGGAACTCTGGCATCGCAATGATGGCACTTTTTGTTCCATCCATGACATCACTTTGGGAGAACCCGGACAGATTGTCATTCTCAAAATTTTATTTATTAGCTGTTAATTAGCTATTAATTTTTCATTTTCTTCTAAATTGCTTTGTGAACTTTTTGGTTGAAAAGTGGCATATAAATACTGTAGACAGACAGACAGACCGACAGACCGACAGACAGACAGACAGAAATGCTAGAGAAAGTAGGCTTTCAATCCTTTGTCATCTAAGAGAACTGGATTTTTATTTGGACAAGGGAATTTGAGTCATAATTAACCTGCGAGCTCTCATTAACCAACAGGACACAACAGGGAATAATTGTTGTCATTGATAATTCACACTCGGAGCTCCATCAGGCGAACAGCAAATGCCCGACTAATGGTGAAGTTTCTAGTTATGATTAATTTGGGCCCCTTGTGGATTTTTAGCACCAACCCCCCCCCCCCAAAAAAAATAAAAAAATAAAAAAATAAAGTCTGCCACTATTGGAAATGTATGGACAGCTACTCAGCCTACCGTGTATCAGTTAGAAGTGGCGTTCATACAAATATTTTGCATATGACTACAACCAAAACCTTTTTTTACCAGTGCAGTGGCATCACTAGGGTTTGCATCACCTGGTACACCAGGCAAGCACGTCACACGTACCCCACTAGGATTTTACTTTTGGCTATAACATTTGATGGAATAGAGTTATTTCAGGGTGGCTAGGTTAGGATTGGGCTTCAAGCCTCAGTTGCAGTCTTCAAGACTTGAAGTTGTAGTCTTCCAACACTGTAGTCTTTCGTTATAAGGAAGGTCCTCCAGCTCCAATTTGAGGTGGGCCTTCTGTATATCAGACAGATTTATTACCCATCCTACCCCCAAATCCAGAGTAACTACATGTAAGAGACTTTATGTGCACCTGTAGTTACTGCATCACCTGGTGAAAACCGATGGGAAATTCATATTGGGATCCAGAGTAAGTTGTTCTTACATCGGAGCAAAGACTCCCCGTAGTTACTCTAGATTTTGCCCCTAGACTGATATGAAACCATGTACTTGCATCTGGTGCATACAAAACAAAAATCCCAGAGAAGAAAGGGAAGTGGGAAACAATATTAATTTTTTTTCTGGCCGAAGGCTATCTAAAATAGTGAAAGTATTTTAAAATGTGAACGAGTAGAGCTTATGTTTTCTTTCTTTTAAATGCTGTAATTCATTTAAGCAGTCCATGTTCTTGCCACATATCTGTGTAATTCCCCTTAAGAACTCTTCACTATAAGACTTTCCACATAATCCCATTAAGAGTTGCAGGTGAGGGTATGTAGGCTTGGAATGGTTTCTATTCCTCTCTCTTTTGCTCTCTCTCTCTCTCTCTCTCTCTCTCTCTCTCCCCCCACACACACACACACACACACGCACACACACACCCCCAAGTGTTTGATGACCACTGTAGGTTACAACTATAGGCACCCTCCACTTATTGGATGGGTTGGGAACCAGAGCATTGTCCAAAAGTGAAAACCATTGAAAAGTTTTCATCCAAGGTGATCAGGTACATAGTTACTCCCATCTTTTTTTGTCCTCACAACAGCCCTGTGAGGTAGGCAGAGCTGAGAGAAACTGCCTGGCCCAAGGTCATCCAGAAAGCTTCTTGATTCCAGGTTTAAGTCCAAGTTCTAAACCACAATATCATCCTGGTTCTGCAAGAAAACAAAAGTGTTCAACCTTTGCCAGAATAATTCAAGGGAGGGGGCTGTAATAAAGGAATCCAAAAATGGTCAAATCTGGGGAGATAAAAGGAGAGCTGGGATGGTGTAGTGGTTCGGGAGTTGGACTGAGACCACAATCCTAACCATGTCTACTCAGAAGTAAGCCCCATTATGTTCAATGGGTCTTACTCCCAGGAAAGTGTCTTTAGGATTGCAGCCTGAGACTTGGAAAATCCAGCTTCAAATACCCCTTGAGCCATATAGCTTCCTGGGTGATCTCAGGCCAGTCACTCACTCTTAGAGCACAATCCTAACCATGTCTACTCAGAAGTAAGCCCCATTATGTTCAATGGGTCTTACTCCCAGGAAAGTGACTTTAGGATTGCAGCCTTAGCCTCATCGACCTCACAGGGTTGTTGTGAGGACAACAGGATTAAAAATGCTTTGTATGACTTGGGCATTTGTGTTGGGGTAAGTTGGGGTAGAAATTCCTAAGAAAAGAGGGGTGCCCAATAGAAAATGCACCCGGCACAAGTCAGTCATTCGGGGATACAACCCCATCCGCCTGCCCTGATCCTCCCACCCCTATCTCATTCTGCCTAACCTGCCAAAATACCAATATTGGCAGGACCTCTCCTGTCCACAGCTACTTGCGGTGGATCATCAACATCATCATCATCATCAGTGGCAAAGACCTGAAAGCGCATGGCTGCAAGCACTTCTGTAAGGAGAAGTTTGTAGATAGGATTGGACCTTTAAGCACTGTTTAGGGAACAACCTGGGCCAAGACCTTCCTTCTCTTTCTCACCGTCAGCAAAATGCGTTGAAACAAAACTGACGACCTTGAAAGATAAGAAGGTAATGAAGCAAAAAACACTTTCACTTTTTTCTTTCTGGTTGATGGCTGATTTTTATCAGATGCTTCTGGAAATAGTGTCCGAGTGCAGATGTGGACATTCAATGTGCGGGTGTGATTCTGTAGATTCCCAAACAAGCTTATTCTGCCGGGTTTGTCCTGCGGACTCTGTGAAGACCAAAGCCCTGCTGAGGTCATTAATTTAAAAATAATGTGCAATATCTGCAGTCTGCACACAGATGAAACGCCTCTAAAATCAGTGGTTCTCAATCTTCCCAACGCCGTGACCCCTTTATAAGTTCCTCATGTTGTGGGGACCCCCAACCATAAAATTATTTTCATTGCTACTTTATAACTGTAATTTTGCTACTGTTATGAATCGTAATGTAAATATCCGATATGCAGGATGTATTTGTGTGTTCTATGCACACATTGAACACAATGGGATTTATTTCAGAGTAGGCATGCATAGGATTGGGCCCTGAGGCTGCAATCCTATCCATATTTACATGGGAGTAAAGGCCACCCTGACTATAATGGGATTTTTTTAGAATAGGCATGCATAGGATTGGGCCCTGAGGTTGTCAGTCAGCCCCAGTGCGTGCGCAGCCACAGCCGAAGATCTGGCAAGCCTGGTCCCCTGCCTGGTAAGCCTGGTCCCCTGCACCAGGGGTCTTTTGGTGATCCCCAGGAAAGCTCTTGGCGACCCCCAAAGGGGTCCCAACCCCCACTTTGAGAAACCCTGTCTTAAATGGATGGTATAGAACAGTGATCCTCACCCTTTATCAGACCATGATCCGGTTCCATGGACTTTTTTTTCCATGGACCCATTGGATTGTACACTGGAACAAACTGAGCATGCATAGCCCAGTGACTAGGCTGAGTGTGCCCACTTCATTTCAGCTGGGATGAACAGCACATGCACAGCCCAGAGACCAGGATCCGTGTGCCAGTTTGCTTTGGGCTGGAACAAACTCAGCATATGCACCCCAGTGATTAGGACGTGCGAGCCCAGTTCTCTCTGGGCTGGCAGGACTTGCTTACCAGGAGGCAGCAGGGATCTGGCATCTGGTTCCACCGCACCAAAGCTCTGTGGACCGGCACTGGGTCATGGACCAGGGGTTGAAGATCCCTGTTATAGAACCTAAGTGGGCTGTGGTCACTCAGTAGTAAGGTGGCTTAGTGAAATCCTATGGTTGGCCAATGGTTGGCCAATGGTTTGAGAACACATGGAATGAACTCCATTACGTGCCCAGTTCCTGCATATAAATGCAAGTAGATAAATAGGTACCACTTTGATGGGAAGGTAACAGCATTCCATGTGCCCAGGATGACCATATAGAGAGTCTCTACCTTTAACTATTATTTAGAGGAGAAAATTGAGGAAGGTTTAGCTTGGCACAGATGGATTTAGAAAGCAGCACCTGCCTAATTCCCTCTTTTAGGCAAAGGTTAAAGGTAGGGGCACTCTGTCCTCCGTTCTGTATGGTCACCCTGGGCCATGGAGATGTCTTTGGAAAACTCTAGCTCTTCAGCCTTGTAACAGGGTCAAATCACAACTTGTAGGGCAACCTGTGGGAGACACCTTTACCATTTTACCTTATCGACCTCAGAATGTCGGATATAAAGGTGGGCAAAAACATGTTGTCTTATGTGCTCCCAAAGGAAACTAATGGGCCAATGAGAGATCCAGGCATCTGGAATAGATGGGCCTTTAAGCAGGGTGATCATATATTTTTTTCTAGGATATGTCCTCTTTTTTAGCCTTGTGTCCTGGAAAGAAATCTTCAGTGTCCTTCTTTTCCTTGTGAGTTTCCTTGTGATTACTAAATTAAGAGCACAATCCTAACCATGTCTACTCAGATGCAAGCCTCATTGTGCTCAATGGGTCTTACAACCAGGAAATTAGCTTTGGGATTGTAGCCTTAGGATACAATCCTATACGCACTTTTCTAAGAGTAACAAAATAGGGCTTACTTCTGAGTAGACATGCTTAGGATTGCACCCTTAATGTAATAAATTATATGTAATAGTTTTCAATTTAATAATAAGTAATTAATGCTGCAATTCTATCCATACTTTCCTGGAAGTACGACCCACTGAACACAGCAGAACTTTCTTCTGAGTAGACCTGTTTAGGATTCTACCCTAAGTGCACAATCCAGAGTAACTACGGGAGCTCTTAAAAGACATTTATGTCGACATAGTTACAGCACCACCTAGTGGGAATCAATGGGAAATTCACAGAGCAATCCAGAGTAAATTTTTCTTATGTCGACATAAGAGCTCCCGTAGTTACTCTGGATCGTGCAGTAAGTGTTTCAATTAACCACATGAAAGCAATATATGTGAAGGATTTTAGCTTTTATTTTGTCAAGTCCTACCTCATTTTTTTTAGTGTCCTACATTACGGGAGGATCATGTCCTCTTTTTGTAGTTGTTACATATGATCATCCTGGAATTTGGCTGGATACAGCAGGGATCTTCATATGTTCTGCATGCCCGAAAAATGGGCAACAGTCTACTCTCTGCCTGTCCACTTTGGTTTAGAAGTAAACCTTCTTTACAGTTTGTGATGTATCTGTGGTGCAAGTGGCTAAGACACTGTGCCTGTTAACAAGCAGACCAGGGTTTGAGACCCGGGTCGGCCCCACAAGGCAGGGTGAGCTCCTGTCCTTGGCCCAGCTCTGCGACGCCAGCTGGATCCGATCGTATTGGCTCTGCCTTTCCATTGGACTAATTCAGTGGCGTGGAGAGGGGGGATCTGCTGCTTGGGGAACAGCCTATCCTCCATAACAATCCAACCCAGGCTTTCGTGCTTCGCATGCAGCGTATGCAGCGCCGAGTACGATACCATAGTCTTCCAAGACTGAAGGAGGCCTGCTTTAAGAATAGTGTTTGTTGATCAGAAGAGTAAATGGTCTATCTTGTCCAACACACTGCAGGGGAAATTTACAACAACGCAGACCCATAAAACAGCGTTCCATTCTTGGCATCCATTCTCGGGTGATAGCATTTGGATGCTGGGGATCCCATTAACAGCAATAAATTGTTCCAGAATCTCAGTTTCCCCAACTGTTGGAAAATTTTGGGAGCATGATTGAGTTTCCATTTTTTTGCAGGGAAGACCAATGACAATTTGATGGCTATTTGTGACATCAGTTTGTTGACAAGTGAAATCTTAAGCTTGTCTACTCAGAAGTAAATCCCATTGTGTTCAATGGTATTTACTGCCAGGAAAGTGTGGTTAGGATTGCAGCCATATATGCTTTGATCGTCAGTACCCTGGCAGCAGTAGTCAAATAAGAGTCAGATCCAGTGGTGGACTTCAGGGGTTTCTCACAGGTTCTATAGAATGAGCTATATGAGCGCCTGGTTCTGAGAACCGGTTACTAATGGGACAGAGAACCTGTTGTTGATTTAGGTTATTAGGACATAGAGTCTGTTCTTAATTTATTTGAATCCCACTGCTTATCCCACTGCTTATTTGAATCCCACTGATTATTTGAATCAGTTCCCCATAAGCAACCAGCATGCCCTTGGGTGCAGTTGATAGGTGTCTTAGCAGACTTGTTGGGGGGATTTTAACTTAAAACTTAACTTAAATTTTAACTTAAAACTTTAACTCTTTAAGTTTTAACACCCCTCCCAACTTACAGCGCAATCCTAACTTGTCCCAGCAACTTACAGGCTTGCATACCTGTGATGTTTAAAAGTACAAGTTTTGAGATTGTTATTGTGGGTACAGTCCACATATAGACCACTATAGCCCTATAGGGCAGGACTATAGCAGCCCCAATAAGTCAACTCAGACATGGGGCACCTCTAGAGGATCTGAGCATAACTGTTAGATCTGAGCCTGATCTCCTGTTCTTTTCTTGCCATGCCCTGGAATGCCCTTCTGGCTATATTTCATCTCCGTAAGTCCACTGGAAAAATTGCTGAGGTTAAGGAAAAAATAATAATAATATGAGGGATTTCATGAGTTCACTATTTCTGTAACTTAGGGCAAAATCCAGTGTAACTACGGGGAGCCCTTGCTCCAGCATAAGAACAACAGACCCTACAATTCAGAGTAAGTACGGGAGCACGTAAGAGACATTATGTGTACCCGTAATTACTGCATCACCGAGTGTAAACCTATGAGAAATTCATATTGCAATCCAGAGCAAATTGTTCTTACACTGGAGCAAGGACTCCCCATAGTTACTCTGGATTGTGCCCTTACTCTAGATTCCAATATGAATTTCCCATAGGTTTTCACAAGGTGTTGCAGTAACTACGGGGGCACGTAAAGTCTCTTACGTGCTCCCATAGTTACTCTGGATTTGGGCGTATAGAGATTTTTAATCTCTAAATTTTAAATATAATTTTAAAATTATTTTGTTTAAAATAAAGAAAAATATTAAATGCTATGTAATAATAGGTTGCTTAGAGTAAACCGCAATAATAGCCCTCCACAGCCTAGAAGAGCCCTCTGTGAAACTGACTGGGGAAATGGTCTCCCATCCCCAGTTTTACCCCCAAACCAGTTCTTATAAGAGTACAGTCAGTTTGAATGAGATAAAGCCCCTTCCCCTTATTCATAGAAGCCAGTTTCTTGCATACACTTTAATCTTGTTACGTTGGACTCTTTTTACCAGATAATACAAAAGATTTAGAGGGCAAATAATGATTTTGATCCGTCATGGAGCTTGGCAGCCGCACGTCTCGGTTTTATGTCGCGCAACCGACCGCTGAGAAGTTTGCGAAGCCGGGAGTATTTCTGAGTTGTAAACTCAGCCAATTAATTAAAAGGAATGAATATTCAGCTAAACTGACAATGTTGCTATCACTTAATTTTTTTCCCCACATAGTGCCACAATTAACAAGATAAACAGTTCCACTTTATTTTCGGCAAGACATAATAAAAACCAACTTAATTAAAACTCAGAAATTGATATTTCAGTCAACCTGACATGGTTTTTTTTTAATCTTGAGAAGGAAAAATTGCAGCGAGAGCAGAAAAAAAAATGAAAATTATTATTATTTTTTTAGATTCTCTAATACTCTTCATGTTTTGAACTGTGTGTTAATCCCTTGATTTATAGTCAAGCCAAGTGACATCTCACGGACACATCTGTTAGCAGTTTTATTGAGAACAGAAGGCTTAAGGGACTATAAATGTAGACAGCCCAGCTGGTATATATTCGAGTTCCGGCATCTTCTTCACTAGAGGGGGCTCAGCCCTTATATAAGATGTATCCTCATGTATGTTTTGTACTGGCTGTAAGGGCTACCCCAACCGTGAGCCCGATTTAAACTGAGCTGATGACACAGCAGTGCCACAGCATTGAAATGGCTGCCACTGTATCCCATGGGACCAAGGAGGCATTTAGAGGCAGTGGTGTCACACGGGATGCACAGTGCAGGGGTTGTGAATCATACTGGGTGACACACTTGGATGGGGAGGATGAGGAGGTTATCAAAAGTTATGGCCAAGTAACCTCCTTTAAGGAAGAAAGGTGGGATATAAATCGAATAAATAAATAAAATTAAAAATGTAGTCTCACCCCCTTGTGCCTTCTTTGTTTTCCACTCCTCACTGAGGGGTGCTACATTCTGTGGTCTTGGCTCTAGTAGTAATGGAACTATATGGAACTAATGGTGAGCACTAGTAATGATGAAATCATATGGAACTAATGGTGGGCACCAGTAGTGATGGAACTAATGGTGGGCACCAGTAGTGATAGAACCATATGGAACTAATGGTGGGCACCAGTAGTGATGGATCCATCTGGAACTAATGGTGGGCACCAGTAGTGATGGAACTAATGGTGGGCACTAGTAGTGATAGAACCATATGGAACTAATGGTGGGCACCAGTAGTGATGGAACCATATGGAACTGATAGTGGGCACCAGTAGTGATGGAACCATATTGAACTAATGGTGGGCACCAGTAGTGATGGAACCCATATGGAACTAATGGTGGGCACCAGTAGTGATGGAACCATATGGAACTGATAGTGGGCACCAGTAGTGATGGAACCATATTTAACTAATGGTGGGCACCAGTAGTGATGGAACCCATATGGAACTAATGGTGGGCACTAGTAGTGAAGGAACCATATGGAACTGATATTGGGCACCAGTAGTGATGGAACCATATGGAACTAATGGTGGGCATCAATAATGATGGAACCGTAGTGATGGAACACATCACCAAGTGTTGCTTGGACTTTCCAAGGCATTAAACATTGTGTTCAATGGGCCTTACTCCCAGGAAAATGCCTTTAGGATTGCAGACTAAACTCAGCTTAAAAAGGTGAGTGTTATATTTGAGTAAATATTGCATTCATGTGGTTATTTTAAACAATATATTACTTATTAAACTTAAATTTATTACAGGCAAAATCCAGAGTAACTACAGGGAGTCCTTGCTCCGGTGTAAGAACAACTTACTCTGGATTCCAATATGAATTTCCCATAGGTTATCACTAGGTGGTGCAGTAAGTGAGGGTGCACGTAAATTCTCTTACGTTCTCCTGTAGTTACTCTGGATTTGGGGGTACATTAGCTTCATACATGAATTTTATTAAGTACAGCAGGGATCCATGCTGCCTGCTGAAGAGGAAAAAGAGGACAATGAAGATTTTTTTCCCAGGACACAAGGCCAAAAAGAGGACATGTCCTGGAAAAGGAGAACATATGATCAACCAGCATTCAATGATGAGCTAGTTATTGGCGTATGGTCCAAAGAGATGTCAAGAAGAGGTTGTTTTGGAATTTTGATTTGATCTACTCTATTGAGTTAAATTTTTTCTCACTCCTAGTGATGCTGCTGTGGGTGGCGCAAGCGGTAAAGACGCTGTGCCTGTTAACCAGCAGGCCAGGGTTCAAGACCCGGGTTGGCCCCACAAGACAGGGTGAGCTCCTGTCCTTAGCCCAGCTCTGTGATGCAGCTGGATCCAATCGTATTCGCTCTGCCTTTCCATTGGACTAATTCAGTGGCGTGGAGAGGGGGATTTGCTGCTTGGGTAACAGCCTGTCCTCCATAACAATCCAACCCAGGCTTTCGTGCTTGGCATGCAGCATATGCAGCGCCAAGCAAGATACCATAGTCTTTCAAGACTGTCAGAGGCCTGCAGTGATGCTGCTGCCTCCAGCCATATCTCTGTAGTAGCCTGAATTTTATTTTATTCCCCATCCCAATAACTGTGGATAAACAAGACTGCTTACTCGGACAAGAACGCATTGTGAGAAGCAGCATTCAGAGCGAAATATTCATAATTGGCTGCTGTGGATTATTGCCCCACTTTGGAAATTTCTTTATATAGACCCACACAGCCTGTAAACATATGCTTCAAACTGCAGAACGGTCTCTGATCTATCCAGGCACACCCAGGAAAGCTCAGTTTCAGCATTATTTATCCTTTGTAAACACGCACGCAACGCAGAACTCAAAAAAGCGCAAGCACATTGTGATTACTTAAGCGATGGCATCATTAGAAGAAAAGAATCACTTCTAATGGAGCAGACGGATGGATAGCGGTAGAGGATATTGGGGGTGCATAGAGGATTTGCAATTTGGCAGGTTGGAGGGTTGAAAACATTATGGCTGTGATGGCACCGTGTTGTGTACTGCTTCTTTTAGGGGCCGCTCATCACATTTTCTGGTATCCATGATGGCAATTCAAAACTTGGGTACCAGGGGATGCTTGAATTAGATTGTAGGATTCAAGTAGG
>JAREYC010000016.1:17120000-17272500 GCA_030015325.1 Cryptoblepharus egeriae | reverse complement strand
GCAGTATGAATTTCCCAAAGGTTTTCATTAAGTGGTGCCGTAACTACATCAATGTAAATGTCTCTTAAGTGCTCCCGTAGTTACGCTTGATTGTAATGTATGGGTGCAATCCTATGACTATCTACTCAAAAGTAAGTCCATTGGAAGAAATCACAATCCTAATCATGTCTACTCAAAAGTAAGCCCTTTGTGTTTAATGGGTATTACTCCCAGGAAAGTGTATTTAGGATTGCAGTCTAAGGTATCAAAAAGATACGGACACCATAGAGGTCTTGGCCATAAGCAGAGATATATTGAAAATTTCTGCCCTTGACCTTATAGCATTCAAAATTCATACTCATAGAATCATAGAGTTGGAAGGGACCTAGTAGGTCATCTAGTCTGACCCCCTGCCTGCAGCATGAAATCCCCCTAGAGCATCCCTGACAGGTGCTCATCGAGCCTCTGCTTGAAGATCCCCATTGAGGGAGAGTCCACCACCTCCCTTGGCTGTTCCACTGCCGAACCGCCCTCACCGTCAGGAATTTTTTCCGGATATCCAATCGGAATCTCCTCTCTTGCAGTTTGTACCCATTGGTTCTAGTCCTGCTTTCAGAAGCAGCTATGAACAAATGAGCCCCTTCCTCCCTATGACAGCCCTTCAGGTATCTGAAGAGGGCAATCAGGTCTCCCCTCAGCCTCCTCTTCTCCAGGCTGAACGTCCCAAGTTCCCCCAACCTTTCCTCGTAGGGCTTCCCTTCCATCCCACTGACCATTCTTGTTGCTCTCCTCTGGACTTGCTCCAGTTTGGCTGCATCTTTCTTCAAGTGAGGTGCCCAGAACTGAACACAGTACTCAAGGTGAGGTCTCACCAATGCAGAATAAAGAGGAACTAGAACTTCTCGTGACTTGGAAGCTCCAGTCCTCTTAATGCAAACTAAAATGGCATTTGCCTTCTTTGCAGAGACATCACATGCTGACTCATGTTCAGCTTGTGATCCACGGCGACTCCAAGATCCCGCTCACATGTTGTGCTGCCAAGCCAAGTATCCCCCATTTTATACCTGTATTTTTGGTTTTTTTTTCCTAAGTGCAGAACTTTGCACTTCTCCCTGTTGAAATTCATTCTGTTGGTTACAGCCCAGGATTCCAGTTTATCCAGATCCTCCTGGAGGTTTCTCCTGTCTTCTACTCCTAAATATGGATCCCGTTTTCTAGAGGTGATGTTGTGGTTTTGTATAGATCAGCGTTTCTCAAAGTGGGGGTCGGGACCCCTTTGGGGGTCACCTAGAGCTTTCCTGGGGGTCGCCTAAAGACCCCTGGTGCAGGGGGCCGGGTCAGGCTTGCCAGACCTCCAGCTGTATTTGCGCATGCACTGGGGCTGACTGACAGCCTCAGGGCCCAATCCTATGCATGCCTACTCTGAAATAAATCCCATTGTGTTCAATGTGTGCATAGAACACACATTTCATTTGTAACAATGAAAATACATCCTGCATATCAGATATTTACATTACGATTCATAACAGTAGCAAAATAACAGTTATAAAGTAGCAACGAAAATAATTTTATGTTTTGGGGTCCCCACAACATGAGGAACTTATAAAGGGGTCACGGCTTTAGGAAGATTGAGAACCACTGGTATAGGTTGTGTGATTTGAGAACATGCTATTTTTGAAGATACCAACCGAGTGGTGTAGCCCTTCCTTCCCTGTTCTGTGCAAGTCTAAGACTGCAATCCTAAAGACACTTTCCTGCGAGTAAGATACATTGAACACAATGGGGCTTACTTTTGAGTAGACATGCTTAGGATTGTGCCCTAATTAACGGGGACATCGGCTGAAGATTTGCAAAGTACGAGTCCTACCCAGAATGGCCCGTTGGGAAACCACGCTGTTTTTAAAACCCATTACTAGATCCGATAATAGGCTTGGTATTTTTACAGCACTGAACTTCATCAGACTGTGTTTCAAAAGAACTCAGTTTAAAGGTCTGTAGGAAAAAAAAACCCTTTAAAATACCCAGAGAACCATTTAATGAGAATAATCCAACCTACTTGATGAAAGAGGAACAATGAAAGAGATGGAGGATGGAAAGGTCAGCTGTAAGAAGAAATTGCTAGCTTCACTTGTGGTTCTCTCATAGTTTGTTGCGCCAATCAAATTGGCACATAGAGAATATATATTGAGAATGTGACCTCCACTAAACGCCCCTATAAGCTAGTCCCCCAGGTAGATGACGTCCCTTATGGAATTTTCTCAAGGGATGTTGCCTCCCTTGAGAAAATTGGAAAGTTTATTCCAAATCTCACATCCCTTCAATGCGCCAGCATGTGGTTGGAGTGGCAAAGCTGTTTCAAAAGTAGTATCTTGCTCAGATGTGCTTCTCGTATGGAAAATAAAATCTCCCATAAGAGGTAACATCTCAAAGTAGGATGGCTTGCCTGAAAAACTTAAGCAGGGTCAGCTTGGGTCTTGCTTTGGATGGGTGACCTCACCCAGTGAGGAAGGAATCTGATGGTGCGTGGAGGAGGCAAGAAATGGGTAATATCCTAAAAACCAGTTTGTTTTGCAGCTGCCTACGCCGAGAGACCATACAACTAAAAAATGGTCAAGCCCTCCAAAATGTAGGACACCTAAGAAAAATGTAGGACACTCATATATATTTTACTTTCATGTGGTTAATTTAAACACTATTGTCTTGTAATTAAATTTAAAATATATAATTTATTATATCTAATTTAGTTACAAGAAGACTACATGCTGCCTGCTTACAAGGAAATAGAGGACAATGAAGATTTTTTTTTTTTCCAGAAACAAGGCTAGAAAAGAGGATATGTTCTGGAAGAGAAAATACATCTGTGGCTCTGTATGGTTCATATAGAAAAAGAGGTTCATATGGTCACCCTGTGCTTGTGTAAACTCGGAACACGCAAGAGCAATGCATGGTGGCACTGGGAAGGGATACATCTGGAGAAAGGAAGGCTTCTAGAAGTTTCTCTCATCCAATAATACTTGTTGAAACCCCATTTGAAGGGGGAAAATGGGATTTACGTTCAACCTCCCTATATCAACCACATTGATGCTGCAATCCAAAGAGGTGTTCCTCCAAGACCCATTGAAGACAATGGAGCTTACTTTTGAGTAAACATGGTAAGGATTGTGCACATAATTCAAGTCTATGAGTTTACCAGAAACACAATAAATGAACTTTGTAATAAGTGTTCAGAAAATACAGAGTTACTACGTTTTGTGAGTTGCCTGGTATATTTTGGGGTAAGGAAAGGGAAGGGAAGCTCCATGGTTTGAGTACCTGTTTGCAAGTTCAGATCTATTACAAATCTCAAAATAATATTACAACAACAACAACAACAACAACAACAACAACAACAACAACAACAACAACAACAACAACAATAATAATAATAATAATAATAATAATAATAATAATAATAATAATACTACAAGTTCAGTCCTTGGCAGTGGCATAGCCAGCAGAGGAAAACTAAATCACTTTGGGTGAAATCCAGATTAACTACGGGGAGTCCTTGCTCCGGAGTAAGAACAAGTTACTCTGGATTGCAATATGAATTTCCCATAGATTTTCACTAGATGGTGCAGTAACGACGGGTGCATGTTAAGTCTCTTACGTGCTCCCGTAGTTACTCTGGGTTGTGCCCATAGTTTTTAATGCTAAACACTAAGTATTCACCTCTTTTTTACTCCCACTAAATGGAATGGCTTTAAAAGGGAGGAGGAGGAGAGGGCCACGTGCATGCCGCTGTAAGGCTCCCTGCAAATCATAGTGCTTTGACCCCCCCCCCCCGGCTATGCCACTGATCCTCAACATCTTTGGGTAGGGCAGAGGAACCAATTCTAACTCTGAAGTCCTATATCCTTTTTCTAGATGAACCAAAAAGCTGAAGACGACGGCTTTCTATGTTCTTAGGGCATAGGGAATTTTCTATTATCTTCTCCCCCCAACCCTATTATCTCCCCCCCCCCACCCCAATCCACAGTGTGCAATTTGTTTTGACGGAGCATTTTCTCATCAAGTTATCTTTAGAAGAACTATTACAGAAATGAAAGGAAGCACTGTGGAATATGGGGCTTTTGTTCCCGTCTTGCTTATCCCATAGCGATGCCTGTTATCACGGATGCAAGTTAAGACGCCTCCATCTGCTTGAAAGCTGCGCCGCTTTTGTTTTCGGTTTTTTAAAATGATGTTGCAAGTCGTCCTGGATGCTGCCTCCTCCATAGGGAAAGGCAGGGTATTAATATTTTAAATAAATTTCCGGCAGATGAAAAGGGGAACATTTTTATGCATGCATACAGTGTGCCGATCCTATTCTGGCATGAAGGATAACTGGCCTATCATTGCTAAATCTTTACTTGCTGAAGGTTTTTCCTTAGCCAGCATGGAGTATTTCCTTACCCAGCATGGACTTTCTTTACCCAGGGTGTCCTTAAGTCAGTGTTAAGTGGGTGTTGAGCTTTGCATCGGAGTACATGATCATTAGCGATGCCACTGCGCTGAACTTTGGCTTGATGACTTGTTTTAGTGTTTTCTTAATCTATATCTTAGTAGGATTTTTATGGATTTTTGGCTCTTAGTTGCCATAAGGGAAAGGAAAAGGGCTGATGTTTGTCAATCTGCTTTGGATAGCTGTTCAGGATCTGTGATTTGTCCCAGGACTTAACAACCAGGATTTGTCCAAAAACACCAGCATGATCGATCGATCGGCCGGTTGGTTGGTGGGTTGGTCAGTCAGTCAGTCAGTCAGACACACTGTCACATTTTTATTCATCTATCTATATCTATCTCGCTTACAAATCTATCTACCGTATATACTCGTGTATAAGTCGACCCACGTATAAGCCAAAGCACCTAATTTTACCACAAAATTAGCTGGTCGGAGAGGCGCGTGAGCAGACGCTGGTGGTCGCAGCCACCCCAATGCCTCTTTGGTCAGCTAGAGGTGCTTTCAAGCACCTCCAGCTGACCAAGGAGGTGTGCGGGCATCCATGACCACCAGCAGCGACCATTTTGGGGCAAGCCTGGCGCTTGCCCCGCGTATGAGCCGAGGGAGCTTTTTAAGCTCCAAAAAGTGTAACAAAAAACTTGGCTTATGTGCGGGTATATATGGTATCTATCTATTTCTTGCCTACATACCTACCATCTATGTATCTATGTATGTATGTATCTCTATTTCTTGCTTGCTTACCTACCTACCTACCTATTTCTTGCCTGCCTGCCTGTCAGTCAGTCAGTGAGTCAGTGAGTCAGTCTGCCTGCCTGCCTCTCTATCTATCTATCTATCTATCTATCTATCTATCTATCTATCTATCTATCTATCTATCTATCTATCTATCTATCTATCTATCTATCTACAGTATTTATTTACCGCTTTTCAACCAAACAAAGCAGTGTGCAGAGAAAATGAAATAAAAACTAATGACTAATACCCCTGTCAGTGTGCTGAGTGTGGGCAGGATATGTCTGCCTTGTTGCGCAGAATCCATTCCAAGGCAATAGGTCAGGGTTATTTTTCTCCGGTATAAGCAAAACAAGAAAAATACTTCCTGAGCCTTTCGTTGGTGCTCAGATCTAACTTTCAAACAACCAAAACGGGAGCCAACCTTGTATGTGGGCGAGAGGTGCAGCTCCAAGTAATTTCAATTAGCACTAATGGCCATCACCTCTGTAATGTCTTGAAGGACTGATGGAGTAATAGACTCCAAGCTGCATTCAGCTTCTCTCTTAACATTTGATAAAATTGCAGACCGGCTCCCTTATGTGGGTCCATTTTTTGCTGACAGTTCATCCCTCTCTTCTTTTGTTGCACTTCTCTATTCCGCTTCTGTTACTGTGTAATTAATTGAGTAGAGAAATTGAGAGAGAGAGATAGAGAGAGAGAGAGAGAGAGAGACTATAAATGTTGACCGATTCCATTTGCCGACCTTCTACACTTCTCCTCTCTTATTTATTTAGGGTTGTCATTGGTGGCATAGCTAGAGGGGGCAGAGTTGTCATTCTTGGAGGGAGCCTCTCTGCTTTGGAACCATTCCATTCTGGATGGAGCAAAATGGAGCGGTTAAAACTCATTCCCCTAAATCCAGAGTAACAACAGGAGCATGTAAGAGACTTTACCTATAGTTATTGCACCACCTAGCGAAAACGTATGGGAAATTCATATTGGAATCCAGAGTAAGTTGTTCTTACACCGGAGCAAGGACTCCCCGAAGTTACTCTGGATTTTGCCCATTGTTTAATCCAGTAAAATTAAATTTTGCACCTATCTTGCAGTCACCAGTATACTTTTTTATTTTAGGAATCAGGGTGCACATTAGATTCAATGACACATTCAATTTGTGTAAATACCAGGTATATTTCATGTCATGTGAAATATCTCACTCTGAATTTAGTGCTTTGAAAAAACAGGGAAAAATGGCTTCTTTTTACCTACTGCCTCCACATTGTGCACAGACTTTGGAGCACCAGAATAATAGTACTGATCATGTTCATGCTTGCCAGAGATAGGCCATGGGTTGTGTCCACTCATAAGTGAAATGTGTAACAAGAAACATATACCCTGATTACAATGCACATCACTGTATGGACTGTGCACATCACGTGCACAACCGTGCAAATCACACACGGACTTCGGAGTACCAGACTAATAGTACTGATCATGTTCATGCTTGCCAGAGATAGGCCATGGGATGTGTTCACTCATAAGTGAAATGTGTAACAAGAAATGTACATCCTGGTTACAGTGTGGACAAGAATTTTAGTTTTCTGTAACTAATACATTCCCCAAAGATATTGTGCTTTTAACAGCTACTGTGGTTTGTTCTCTGCCAGATCAATACATGTGGCTGACTTTCTCCGATTACTGAAGTCAGTGTGCCTTTCCTTTGTGTTATGTGCTGACTTGTTTGTGTATACATATGTGCAGCATAAGAGCATGACCAAGCCTGGTCTCATGCCATTTGAACTGGTCTGATGCCAAGAGAACTCAGAACCAACAGATGCCAACAAAGAGCCACAACTTGATACTGGCCTTAAATGAATGACCCATTGAAATGCTCTTCTCAGGTGCACGATGCAGAGCATTTATGCATAGGATACATGGCTGGCTGGCTGACTCATCAATGCCCAGCCAAAACCGACAGAAGTGTGAAATTTGGGGAGGTTATCCCATGGGCTGTGGGTGGCACAAACGGTTAAGATGCTGGCGCAAATAGTTAACCAGCAGGCCAGGGTTCGAGACCCGGGTTGGCCCCACAAGACAGGGTGAGCTCCTGTCCTTAGCCCTGCTCTGCAACGCAGCTGGATCCAATCGTATTGGCTCTGCCTTTCCATTGGACTAATTCAGTGGCGTGGAGAGGGGGGATTTGCTGCTTGGGTAACAGCCTATCCTCTATAACAATCCAACCCAGGCTTTTGTGCTTCGCATGCAGCGTATGCAGCGCTGAGCACGATACCATAGTCTTTCAAGACTGACGGAGGCCTGCTTTTATTCCTTCCATGACGTAGGCACCAACTAAGAACCGATTTTGAGAAATTCAAACCAGAAGGGGTAAAAAGGGATACAATGTGGGTTTTGGTCCTATACTTAACACTGAAAATTTCCCAACTCATCAATTCACTGTCCCAGCCCTTGGACCTAGGAGCATGAAATTTGGTGACCATATTCCTTCTGTGATATAAGGACCCTCTAAGAATCAATTTGGCGTCTGGTGATGCCCACAGTCCAGTGGTACCTGCTACCTCGCTGGTGTTACCCAATGATGCCTGCTGCCTTACTGATCCCCAACAGTGCCTGCAGGTGCCCAGTGGTACCTGGGCAATGTTTATCCTGCAACGATGGGTAAATTCTGCTAGTATGGGCACAATCCAGAGTAACTACAGGGAGTCTTTGCTCCGGTGTAAGAACAATTTGTTCTAGATTGCAATAGGAATTTCCCATAGGTTTTCACTAGGTGATGAAGTAACTATGGGTGCACGTAAAGTCTCTTGCGTGCTCCCGTAGTTACTCTGGATTGTAGAGCTGGTGTATTAAAAATATTGCAATATAGGCACACTTCTGTGACTGTAGGTTCCATATCCTGTAGTGGTATGTCCCATGGTCTACTGTTTCCTACATCTATGTGCTGCCTACTGTAGATAGATAGATAGATAGATAGATAGATAGATAGATAGATAGATAGATAGATAGATAGATAGATAGATAGATAGATAGATAGATAGATAGATAGATAGATGTGGGAGGAAGTGATAGATAGATAGATAGATAGATAGATAGATAGATAGATAGATAGATAGATAGATAGATAGATAGATAGATAGATAGTAGGAAGCAAGGAAGGTGAACAGAAAGCAGGCTGGAGGGCTGAAATGTATTTTTACCTGCTCATCAGGGGGAAAATAAAAAATCTTGAGGACTGGTATGCTGTTCAATAAAAGTTGCATTAAACAATAAATAATTGTTTTATTGTTACACTAATGCGCGCACACACACACACACACAGACACACACCCAAAATCCTATGATTTAATGTGGCATATGTAGGTATATATAAAAGATTCTGTTTCTTTAACACTTCATCATATTATGACATTTTAATTTCCAAGTGAGTATGATTAATACAACCAGGGAAATAATTTATCATCAATACTAATTCAAATGGCAGAGGGTCTCTAAAAATCAGCTGGCAGTAATACGGATATCCCGCTGAAAATTTTGCTTTGCTTTGATAAATGAAGACCGTATCTCATTAATAGTAAATTAATTTTTCATTGTACCAGGGAAGTTCTTGGTCTGCAAAGAATGCTCCCTACTGCCAAAAAAGATAATCTTGATAACGCAAGTCAGATTTGAAAAAGTCCATTGGAAAATGGCATCACGGTGTGATCTGTGAGATGGAAATTAGGAAGCAAGGGGGGTGAGGTTTCCGTAACAAAGAGCCCAATCCTATGCCTGTCTACTCAGAAGTAAGTCCCATTATAGTCAGTGGGACTTACTTTCAGGAAAGTGTGAATAAGATTGAAATCAAAATCTGGTAAAGCGACAAACACAGCACCTGAGCTTGCTCTATATAAAAGTGTTGGCGTTTCCGCATCTTCTGGCAACATTCTGTGTCAGTCAAGCAGGCTGAGGAGAGGGAACTATCAACATGCCAAGTGTCAACATTCCAGCTACCATTGAAAATATGTGCCAGATCCTGTCCCTGGTCCCAGGCAACTGTGTCCGTATCTGTGCCACCACTTTAGGTCTGAGTAGCCCCATTGGGGTAATTACCCCAATGGCATTACAGAGCTGCAGGCAGCCCCAACCGTGCATTGGATATGGGTGAAGAGCACAATCCTAACCGTGTCTACTCAAAAGTAAGCTCCATTGTGTTCAATGGGTCTTACTTCCAGGAAAGTGTCTTTAGGATTACAGCCTCCTTCCCTGTTTCTGCAGTGGTTAGGATTGGGCTTCCTTCTCCAGATATTTCAGATCTTCATGATATTCAGATCTTCAGATATATTCGTGATTGTGAGCCGGACTGGGATGCCTATACCAGATATAATATGGAGCCGATGGGGGTTCATCTGGGTGAGAGCTTGAAGATTTGGGAGCGTCCTAATTACCCGCCCCCCCTTGACATACAG
Source organism: Cryptoblepharus egeriae (assembly GCA_030015325.1). Classification (NCBI taxonomy): domain Eukaryota; kingdom Metazoa; phylum Chordata; class Lepidosauria; order Squamata; family Scincidae; genus Cryptoblepharus; species Cryptoblepharus egeriae. Next base: position 17,262,861 of record JAREYC010000016.1, on the reverse strand, counting down.
ACTTTCCCAGACTCTGTTGAAGTATGGAGGATGGAGGACATGGTTGAGCTGTGGAGGACCAGAGGGAAGGGGGGTCCACCTCGGAGAGGGATAACTGTCGGACCTTCAACTAGGTGGTACGCACATGGGGGAGTACCCTCATTGGCGGGGACCTGGTGGGAAGAGATGGGAGGAGGAGTCAGGGATATAAGGGAGTTGGAGGAAAAGGAGCGGGAAGTACTCTGGTGGGAGGAACTTCCCTGGAAGGAGCCTGGAACGTACAAGGCTTGGAGGGACAGCCCCGTGCCAGAGGGAACAGTGTGGAACCCCATCCTTGAAAGGAGGGGAGCGGAGGAGTCAAGAGCAACTGGTAGAGGGCAAGCGGCAACCGAGGACTCTGTGACAGGTCCGGAGACGGCCGAGGTTTCCGCCGGATGGTGGAGAAGAAACATCCAAGGACCCCATCCTAAAGGGGGAGAAGAAGAAGAATAGTAAGGCAAAGGTCTTACCTGATATGGACACTAGTTAAGGGTGTTACTTACCTGTTGGGGTGTGGTGACGGGGACATTGAATGTGAACCTGTACTGAGAGAAACTGAAGTGAACAAACTTGCAACCATTATGCTTTGTGCTGAGTAAACGTGTGTTCTTTAGTACTTACCTGTGTTGACGAGTCTTCTTCAAGATGTACACTTTGGGGAAGGAAGACGATGATGCCACCCAGATCTCTGTAGTCCTGGAAGACCCATCCACTGATGGGGGGGGGGGGGGCTAGAAGGAAGGCTAGAAGGACCCGTGACAGTGACATTCAGATATTTCTGATCTTCGTGATATTCAGATATTTGTTGATATTCAGATATTCAACTTTTGAATATCACATCAGGGAAAGTTTGTTCTGTGTTTAAAAGATGGGCCTTGAGCTGTGTCTCCTCAAAGGAAAAAAATAGTGGAACAACGTGAAAAACCAATGTATTTCCTATTTACAAAAAGCCCTTCAGTATCTAGAGATTCTGAGCTGTTTATTTAACCAAACAATAAAGAATGATGTTCTTTTGTTTTTGTAGAGATGCCTTGGTAAATTGACATTCTGTGGCCCTTCAGCAATGATGAGCAAGGAGGCAAAGAGGCAAAGCTTTGCATTCAAAACAGGATAAAAGTAAATCATATGACTTTATGCGACGGGCACTTACGCTTTCAAAGGATGTGCCGATATTTCAAACCGAACAAAAGAGCGCAACATATTTTGAATCAAGGCGCACAGGGATGACCGTGAAATAACAGGGCTCGTCTTGCAAAATACTAGGGGTGCTCAAACATCTCGGCGCTTGACCTCGAACTGAGTCAAGGCTTTGCGTGTGTTGAAGGCACATGTTCACGAGCTGTTGTGAGCCATGTGCCTTTGACTTCTCTGTCGAGTCCAAATGTGGAGATTTGGAGGACGTTGGAGTGAGTTGTTTGTGTGCTTTTGAAGGCTCAGAAGCAGAATCTAGGCCAGCTCTAAGTCTGGCTTTGAGAGGCTCAAGTTTTGTGAGCAAATGAAATGGACCATTCAATGGTTTGATTGTGAAGCTTCCATCATGGCTCAATGGGATACGTTCCCTGATTCTTTTATTATGGTCATTAAGTAAACATTCAGTTCAATCCAATGCCTTTCTTGTATAACCAACATTTCCTGCCAGAACTTATTATGGGCACAATCCAGAGTAACTACAGGGAGTCCTTGCTCCGAATTAAGAACGCTTTACTCTGGATTGCAATATGAATTTCCCATAGGTTTTCACTAGGTGGTGCAGTAACTACAGGTGCACATAATGTCTCTTATGTGCTCCTGTAGTTACTCTGGATTGCAGCCTTTGGGTGCAATCCAGAGTAACAATGGGGAGTCCTTGCTCCGGTGTAAGAAAAACTTACTCTGGATTGCAATATGAATGTCCCATAGATTTTCACTAGGTGGTGCAGTAACGACAGGTGCACATAATGTCTCTTATGTGCTCCTGTAGTTACTCTGGATTGCAGCCTTTGGGTGCAATCCAGAGTAACTACGGGGAGTCCTTGCTCCAGTATAAGAACAACTTACTCTGGATTGCAATATGAATGTCCCATAGATTTTCACTAGGTGGTGCAGTAACGACAGGTGCACATAATGTCTCTTATGTGCTCCTGTAGTTACTCTGGATTGTAGGGTATATCTTTTTTGCTAGACATTCTACTGCAGGCTACAGAAGACCTGATGGCCACATTAAGAGCTTCTTTTTTGTTGATTAGCCACTGTTGTATATGTGATCTGTCATTAAGTGGTCCGTTGTTAAGCAGTGTGGACCTGTATCTACAAACATACATGCATCAGTATTTAAATACCAACTTTCTTTGACTTTTTAAAGAGCTTTCAAGTCTGTTTATATGGGGAGGGTGGTCTAAACCACCATTTTTCAAAGGGTTTTTTATTAGTTCTGTGAAGATTCCCATTTGTTTATAATGCATTGAGTGTAAAGAGGTAAAGGCTGCAATTCTAAAGACATTTTCCTGGGAATAAGACCCAATGAACACAATGGGGCTTACTTTTGAGTAGACATAGGGTGCAATCCAGAGTAACTACGGGGAGTCCTTGCTCTGACTTAAGAACAATTTACTCTGGATTGCAATATGAATTTCCCATAGGTTTTCACTAGGTGGTGTCATAACTACATCTACGTAAATGTCTCTTACATACTCTGGATTGTAGGGATAGTTAGGTTTGTGCTCAAATGTGTCCCCCACAGGTTATACTGCTATATCTGACCCACTTGTAGGATGCTGTGCTCATCCCTGTTTTTAAGCCTTTACAGCCAGCGTTGTCCAAAGATGCTTCTGTGGTCATGGGGCTGGTGTGACTGCTGAAGGCGCATGGAATGTTGTTTTTATCTTGCCACCAAAGTGGTATTGATTTATCTACTTGCATTTCTATACTTTCAAACTGCTAGACTTGAGGTGGGAGCTAGGCTAAGGTTGGAAACTCACCCTCTCTTGTAAAGACCTGGGTCACGAACCCTGGCCTGCTGGTTAACAGCCACAGTGTCTTACCCTACAATCCAGAGTAACTATGGGAGCACATAAGAGATATTATGTGCACCCGTAGTTACTGCACCACCTAGTGAAAACCTATGGGAAATTCATATTGCAATCCAGAGCAAATTGTTCTTACACCGGAGCAAGGACTCCCCATAGTTACTCTGGATTGCGCCCTTAACCACTTGCACCACCACAGCCCTGGCTTTGAGTGTACCCCTTGAGTACCAATGCTATGTATCCATAGCATTGAGTATACCTATAGTCTAGCTTGGTATAATGTCGCATCTTCTGTTAACTTTTTCCTTTCTAAGAGAGGCTTCCATTTTCCAGCTCTTTGAATTCTGTATTCCTTTCATGCCTTAAGTAAGGAAGCTTTTCTTTGGGCAACTCCATATGGCCGACGGACTCGGATTTTTTTTAAGGAGAAAAAACAGTAGAAAGGATCAAGTAAATTGAATTTGAGATGTTTAATTAAGTCAGTTCAGAGACAAATGGACTCGGTGAGTGGCAGGTTGGTATGTAGCAGTCCATAAGGAGGAGTAGGAATTAGAATGAAATGGCAGCCACCCCCGTTCGGATCTTTTCAAGGTCGAGCCACAGAACTGATTTGGAGAAAGCTAACAGGACGGTGACAGGAATCAATAATCAGGTTTGCCACAGGAAAGACAAAGACAGAGCTACCCTTGCTAGACCAAGTTTAACCCTACAATCCAGAGTAACTACAGGAGCACATAAGAGACATTATGTGTACCCGTAGTTACAGCATCACCTAGTGAAAACCTATGGGAAATTCATATTGCAATCCAGAGCAAATTGTTCTTACACTGGAGCAAGGACTCCCTGTAGTTACTCTGGATTGCACCCTTAGTCTCTTGCTTACTGCATATTTACTGTGTACAAGACCTGAAGCCGCTTTATAAAGGGGCACTCTCTGACAGTGGCATAGCTACAGGGGGTGGCACAGTAAGTACTGAAGGCTATGCATCACATTGCCACTGCTGCCTGGAATGGCTCCAACAGTGAGTAGGAATACTTACAATGTGTGTCATATCATGCCACCTTGTTCCAGTCTTAAACAAAGCCCAGCAAGTCCTGAATGAAAATTGCTACTCACATGCACAACTGCCCTAAAATGGCTATTGCAAGTGCAATAAAGCAGGCCTCCGTCAGTCTTGAAAGCTCGGAGCTGCATATGCTGCATGCGAAGCACGAAAGCCTGGGTTGGATTGTTATGGAGGATAGGCTGTTACCCAAGATGCAAATCCCCCCTCTCCACGCCACTGAATTAGTCCAATAGAAAGGCACAGCCAATACAATTGGATCCAGCTGGCGTCGCAGAGCTGGGCTAAGGACAGGAGCTCACCCCGTCTTGTGGGGCCGACCCGGGAATCGAACCCTGGCCTGCTGGTTAACAGGCACAGCGCCTTAACCGCTTGCGCCACCCACAGCCCTTAACTGCAATAACAAGGATAAATAATGAAGATAAATGAAAAGCGGTATTTAAATACTGTTGATAGACAGACAGATGGACGGATGGACGGATGGAGAGAGATGGATGGATGAATGGAGATGGATGGATGGAGATAGATGGATGGTAGGTAGGTAGGCAAGTATGAGATAGACCGACAGACAGACAGACAGACAGATAATGATAAGTATTAAGGGTGCAAATTACCACTCTAAACTCCAAATCTGCATGCGATATTCTTAATTTTTATTCATAATTTTCTTTCACAAAATTGGGAGAAGACCTTCTGTCCCATTTGCCTGTATGTGAACACAATCCCCCAAATCAGGATTGTCCCTGTTTTTGGGGGAGCATATGGCAACCCTCCTTATACTAGGAGCAAGAATGTGTTATGGGATTTAATGGATGTATTCAGATTTGCTGCCACACTAAAGATAATTTTTAACATGATGTCTGAGACATTTTTTTCTTTTGCATTCCCTGTCCAAAATAAACTTTTAAGACTTTTCTTGAAATCTCAAAGCCCTGCTAATGCTAGATTTCAGAGTCTGTTTGGAAATCAATAGGTGTCGTATTCTATGGAAAAACCCGCTGTTATGTGACAGATAGATGGAAACAAATCAGCATTTCCCCTTCCCCAAGCTCTACTCCTTAGCAGCGAGTCTTGGCGCCCTGCCCGAACAGTAACTATGCTCAAGCATCCTCAACAGCTGGGCGTTTGTTACCGTCAGACTGACACACTGCACAGGGGACTCCTAAGATCACCTCCAAGGATGGATGATGGGGGGAGAATCCAGATGGGCCAACCTGCAAACACTACCCATCTTAGCACTCGGTCACTCCCTTGGCAATTCAGTTCAAGAAGAAGAAGGGAGGTGTGCGGGATAAACGCCGGCCACCTCCGGAACGAAACCTTCCCAGCATCTTATTGCGTCTCCGAAAATGGATGATCATAATCTAACACCGCTCAAGAGGAATGTGCCTCTTTAGGTCAGAGGCTCTGAACTGCAAGGGCAAAAGGACAAGATGCTGCAACAGAATAAATTCATTTTAACAAGATAGATAGATAGATAGATAGATAGATAGATAGATAGATAGATAGATAGATAGATAGATAGATAGATAGATAGATAGATAGATAGATAGATAGATAGATAGATAGATAGATAGATAGAGCAAGGGATGGATGATAGATAGATAGAGAGAGAGAGAGAGAGAGAGAGAGAGAGAGAGCAAGGGATGGATGATAGATAGATAGATAGATAGATAGATAGATAGATAGATAGATAGATAGATAGATAGATAGATAGATAGAGCAAGGGATGGATGATAGATAGATAGATAGATAGAGAGAGAGAGAGCAAGGGATGGATGATAGATAGATAGATAGATAGATAGATAGAGAGATAGAGAGATAGAGAGAGAGAGCAAGGGATGGATGATAGATAGATAGATAGATAGATAGATAGATAGATAGATAGATAGATAGATAGATAGATAGATAGATAGATAGATAGATAGATAGAGCAAGGGATGGATGATAGATAGATAGATAGATAGATAGATAGAGCAAGGGATGGATGATAGATAGATAGATAGATAGATAGATAGATAGATAGATAGATAGAGCAAGGGATGGATGATAGATAGATAGATAGATAGATAGATAGATAGATAGATAGATAGATAGATAGATAGAGAGAGAGAGAGAGAGAGCAAGGGATGGATGATAGATAGATAGATAGATAGATAGATAGATAGATAGATAGATAGATAGATAGATAGATAGATAGATAGATAGATAGATAGATAGAGCAAGGGATGGATGATAGATAGATAGATAGATAGAGAGAGAGAGAGCAAGGGATGGATGATAGATAGATAGATAGATAGATAGATAGATAGATAGATAGATAGAGAGAGAGAGAGAGAGAGAGAGCAAGGGATGGATGATAGATAGATAGATAGATAGATAGATAGATAGATAGATAGAGAGAGAGAGAGAGAGCAAGGGATGGATGATAGATAGATAGATAGATAGATAGATAGATAGATAGATAGATAGATAGATAGATAGATAGATAGATAGATAGAGCAAGGGATGGATGATAGATAGATAGATAGATAGAGAGAGAGAGAGCAAGGGATGGATGATAGATAGATAGATAGATAGATAGATAGATAGATAGAGAGAGAGAGAGAGAGAGAGCAAGGGATGGATGATAGATAGATAGATAGATAGATAGATAGATAGATAGATAGATAGATAGATAGATAGATAGATAGATAGATAGAGCAAGGGATGGATGATAGATAGATAGATAGATAGATAGATAGATAGACAGATAGACAGATAGAGCAAGGGATGGATGATAGATAGATAGATATAATAGAAATATAAAATAGAAACATAGCAGGAGCACGCATGAGCTGAAATACAAAATATCGGTTCTTAGCTATCACAATATCTGGTCATTAAATGGGAAATTGAGATGGCTTGCTCTGTGGTTGATAATTAAACTACCATATTTACTTGAATCTAATGCACACATTTATCAGCTGAATATACCCCCAAATCCAGAATAACCATGGGAGCACGTAAGAGGCTTTACCTGCACCTGTAGTTACTGCACCACCTAGTGAAAACCTATGGGAAATTCATATTGCAATCCAGAGTAAATTGTTCTTACACCGGAGCAAGGACTCTCCGTAGTTACTCTGGATTGCGCCCACTATCTTGTTGTATGCAGTAAAATTAAATTTTATACCTGCTTTTCAGCTGTGTATTACAATCACCAGTAAATATTCTTTTAAATCTCAAGCCTTTTAAATTAGAGTGTGCATTAGATTCAAAGTTGCATTAGATCTGAATATATGCAGTATATTATTTGAGTGTACTTTCCTCCTTGCAGCAGAAACAATTCTCTGTCAAAAGATAACTTACATTTTTTAGAGGATAGTATAATATAGGGTGGCCTGCCGTGCTGCAGTCTATGGGGCATCAAGCGTCAGACAAGACTGAACAACTCAACAACTACAGGTTGAATGTTGAACAAAAAAAATTGTAATATTATTATAAATATCAAATATTTTAATATTATTATTAATAATATTAAATATTAATTATAAATATTAAATATTTTAATATTATTAATATTATAAATATTAAATTAAATATTAATGATAATTATTAAATATTAAAAATATTATTATTAACAGCTCAACCCTAACCCTTAGCTGAGTTTTAATGTTGGTGCTCACAAGGGCTTGGAGTGTCCATACACCATCACAGAAGTTTAGGTCAGGTGAGTTAGGCCAGCCTAAATTTCTTAGGATTGCACCCTATATCAAGTATAGTAGATTCAAAATAAAATATATATTGAAATGAATGGAGATCCACCTGAAACAGTCTCATGACCCACCTAGTGTGTTCTGACCCACAGTTTAAGAAACACTGGGGAAGAAATTGAGGACCACCTACGTCGCACAGCCAACATCATATATGGGAACAGAATTAAAAAGACTGTCATTTTCCTTTGGAGGGGTTTGCTCCCTTTTTTCGCAAGGCTGAGAACTTCAGGTTCTTCAAAGCTGTCCTCATTTTTAGGTTGGTGGCATTAACTTCCTATTAGGTGAGACCATCAACATTTCCTTCTGTGCTCTAGGTTTGGATAGAAGATATATTTTTATATTTTTTATATAAGATATTTATTTTGATATAAGATATAAGATATATTCTTACATCCCCTCCTGAAATGCAGAAATAAGAATGGGGGCAAATTTAAAAAGTTTTCTTCTTATCCTGCAGAAGTTTTTATGAAGTCAGCAAAAGTCAGACTTCTAAGGACTGCTGACCCGGCATTCATAGCGTGTTCTCCGTAGGACAGCATATCTTTAAAATCCTTTCCATTCATTAGCTGGTGTTTCATTTACTTCTGAGCCGTCATTACCAGGTCATCTCATCCTATACCTGGAAGGGAACAAATACAATATTGAACACTGGAGGTAGCTATTTTGCATCTGTGCAACACAAATGAAAGGAAATGCTCATAAGATTTGTGACTTCAAGTGGTTTCTAAAGCACTTGCAAAGTTTTAAATCTATTTTCTGAGTAATATAGGACTTGGGGAAAAAATTAGCAGCATCCCACTCAAGTTTCATTCTTATGGATGTAATACTGGACCATACAGAACAACTGCAAATCCTTTAGGACAATGGTTAGCACTTTTTAAGCAATGTGACCCACTTTTTAGAATGACAAGCTATTAGAACCCCAATGGAGACCCTGAGATTAATGCATACTGGCATTATTGTTTTCATAATAATGTCACAAATCTGATTGTGTAAATGAGTCCTTAAGACAGTATAATGTCTTAGCTTGTATGATCCTCCACTGAATAATTGTTTTTATTAGTCTAAATCAGTGGTCAGGGAACAGGGGTAAATTACCCCAGATGGGGTTAAAATGAAATTCCTGGGGGTAATGGAACAATATAGGGGAAGCAAGGGACACTAGGGAAGGGATGGATGCAGGGTTTGGTGGGGGTAACGTCGGTGTATCAAGGGGGTAATGTCGGCATATCTAAATATATTTTGGGGTAAAAGGTAAAAAAGTTCCTTGACCTCTGGTCTATATCTTATGTTTTACACTCTTTGTGAAATTGAGCCGACGGTATTTTATCTTGCACTGGTCTGTGACCGTAATAAAGTGATGATCCCTACAATCCAGAGTAACTACAACAGGAGCACATAAGAGACATTACGTGTACCTGAAGTTACAGCACCACCTAGTGAAAACCTATGGGAAATTCATGTTGCAATCCAGAATAAATTATTCTTACACCGGAGCAAGGACTCTCCGTAGTTACTCTGGATTGTGGCCGATGAGTCCTTAATACAGTGGTTTTCAACAATTGTACCGTGGCACACTGATGTGCCATGGATGATCTACCAGTGCGCTGTGGGACTATTTGTAGGGAGATTGGGGGATTTGAACTCCCTACCAGCAGCATGGTATACCTTATCAATGATAAAAAAAACTCATGGTGTGCTTTGACCATTTTAGCTCCTTCCCCCAAATCCAGAGTATAGTAACTACGGGAGCATGTAAGAGACTTTACATGCACCTGTAGTTACTGCACCACCTAGTGAAAACCTATGGGAAATTCGTATTGGAATCCAGAGTAAGTTGTTCTTACACCGGAGCAAGGACTTCCCATAGTTACTCTGGATTTTGCCCCTTGTCAGTGTGTCATAAGATGAAAAAGGTTGAAAATCTCTACCTTAACATTAAGGAACACATTCCACATTTTTGCAGCTTCCCAAGCAAACCCCTCCCCACTGGATTCTGATTGCCAACTCCCTTCTCCTGATATTTGGTCATCAATATGTGCACACACAAAATCTCAGAATCACAGCCACTATGAGCACAATCCTAACCATGTCTACTCAAAAGGAAGCCCTGTTATGTTCAATGGGTCTTACTCCCAGGAAAGTGTCTTTAGGATTGCAGCCTATGTCAAATCAGTTCATTAGCGGTGTCACTGATTGCTTTTGGCTTTGCGTATTTTTACCCGATCGCTCCACCAGCTGCGTCCTATTTGCAAAGCTGGGATCTAACGGTATAAAAAAAACAACACCCCAGCTTGGAACACAGAGGTAGATTTCATCAGATTAAAGACTATCCTGTAATGCACCACCCCTAATCCAAATGTGGGTAAACTCTTTATATGCTATCTTTCCCTGAAGATTACAAAGATTTATATAACCATATTTTTTACCCCCTTGCACGTTCAAAGCAGCTTAGAGGAATCAACAGAGATTGTTCTGGGTGTTGAATAAAAGCCGTAAGCCCAGATCAGGCATTCCATCTCTTCTGATACTATACTGCAATGTAGCACTTTAAAATTGAGTGGTCATAGGAGACCTGGATGCATCGCAAAAAATAGTATGAATAATTATTCCTTGAGGGCCGATTACAAATTGCTCTGCGTGTGCTATAACAGCTCAGAAGACTGCAAAAGAAAAAAATGCATTATACTGAAAAGCAGGAGTAAACTTTAGACTTAATGAATATGCTGGGCTAGTTTAAACAAGTCCAAGAGTCTCTCTCCTATTCCTAAAATACTAATTTCATTGTAGGGATCATTCAGCAAGAAGGGAGAGTAATAATAATAATAATAATAATAATAATAATAATAATAATAATAATAATAATAATAATAATAATAACAACAACAACAACAACAACAACAACAAAGTGTGAAAAATCACACATCACGTCACATCACGAGTTAGAAAAATTTTGAAAAGCAAATTGAATGGCAGCAACATCGTAAAGGCTATAAACACCTGGGCCATAGCTGTAATTAGTATAACCTAACCTGTATATAATAGGTAACCTGTAATATAATATATAACCTGTAATAATATATAATATAACCTGTATTTGTTATTGTTATTGTTATTGTAAATCAAACATAAATAGACAGCAAACAATTTCGTGCTGGTTTCATTCATATCACCAGTCGGACCCTTCCCAAGAGTCTAGGACTGTGTGATGTAGTGGCGTATAACTACATGTTATGTTACGTTACGTTATGTTATGTTATGTGTGTGTGTGTGTGTGTGTGTATATATATATATATATATATATATATATATATATATATATATATATGTATGTATGTATGTATAACATCTCTACCTTAACATCTCTACCATATAACATAACCTGTAACATAACCTGTAGTTATGTTATAACCAGAGATGGGCAGGCCTGGCTCCAACAACCGGTTCTCCGGAAGTGGGCGGAGCCAGGCAAGTTCAGGGGGCGGGGCCGAGGTCAGGGGGCGGGGCCATGGCTAATTAAAAAAAATTAATTTTTTAATTTTTAAGGCGTCGGGCTCGGTGGAACTTCCGGTTCGGGCGATCCGGTCCGAACCGGTGTCAGCCCATGCCTGGTTATAACCTGTTATGTTATATTATAACCTGTTATATTATAACCTGTTATGTTTATATATATATATATATATATAGATATAGATATAGATATAGATATAGATATATATATATATATATATAATTATTGTTATTGTAAATCAAACATAAATACACAGCAAACAATTTCGTGCTGGTTTCATTCATATCACCAGTCGGACCCTTCTCAAGAGTCTAGGACTGTGTGATGTAGTGGTGTATAACTACAAGTTATGTTACATTATGTTATGTTATATATATAACATCTCCACCTTAACATCTCTACCATATAACATAACCTGTAGTTATATGCCACTGCATCACACAGTCCTAGACTTTTGGGAAGGGTCCGACTGGTGATATGAATGAAACCAGCACGAAATTGTTTGCTGTGTATTTATGTTTGATTTACAATAACAATAATAATAATAATAATAAACAAATAAATAAATAATAGCTAGTTATAATAACTGCAGTATGGGGACCATTCACTAATGAGATAATCAGTGCAATCCTATTACCTCCAAATCCAGATTAACTACGGGAGCACATAAGAGACATTACATGCACCCATAGTTAGTGCAAGTCCTAGTGAAAATCTATGGGAAATTTATATTGGAATCCAGAGTAAATTGTTCTTACACCAGAGAACACCGGAGAATTGTTCTTACACCGGAGGAAGGACACCCTGTAGTTACTCTGGATTTTGCCCTTAGAGTCTATACAGAAGTAAGTTCCATTAAGTTCAATGGGGCTTACTCAGTGGTGGGCTTCAGGGGTTTCTCACAGTTTCTATAGAACCCTTCCCTAATGAGCGCCTGGTTCTGAGAACCGGTTACTAATGGGACATAGAACCTGTTGTTAATTTAGGTTATTAGGACATAGAACCTGTTGTTAATTTATTTGAATCCCACCACTGGGCTTACTCATAGCATTTCAGCCTATGGTGTATTTCTGAAATTAGATGTGATTGAGCAAAACTGATGCCATTTTTGAAACAACACCCCAAATTCAGGTCAAACCACTTTAAATTCTTTTCCTGACTCTCAGGATGCAATCCTAACCTCCAGTCCCATGCTAACATGGGGGTGTCACAGAAGAGCCATAGATAGTTCTGCATCACTCATGGTGAGGCTAAGCCAGTGCACAGATGTGCTCCAACCTCCCTACACTACCATTGTGAAGATAAACCAGGTGAGTTATGCTGTCCTAAATTGGTTAGGATTGCAGATTTGGTTTCCCCAAGTCTGTGTAATTAAGATAAGTTTTATTAGATTTATTTATTAGATTTATTATAGTAATACTATAATATATTAATACTATAAATTACTATATTTAATTTATAGATGTTGCTGGCTGTTCCTGAGGCTGGTCTGGGTGGGGGGTCACTAGCTTGGCAATACCTGGCAGTTATAAAAGGCAACCCTTTCCCTTATATGATCTCATGGACCACTTCTCGTGGATTATGAGTTGGGAGATAGTCATGGACTATGATTTGGGAGAACTACTGCCCATCTTTGAAAATCTATACCTTTCTGCGTCCCATGCGCCACTTGAAGATGTGGGCAAGCGTGGAGAGCAATGGCACCAACTATCACCCCAGCAATGTACAAGTTGACCCATATTTCTTTAGTGTCTCTTTGTTTTACCTCTTTTTCTCATATGATTTTTCTGTGGGTTTGACCATTCATTCAGTCTAAATATTTATTTTGGGAAGGATGGCAATATTTCAAAATCTAACGCGATCTCCAGGGGGTTTGAGTTTCATTGGTCTGAAAAGCAATTTCCATAAACTCCTTCAGATGACATTTATCATTGTTTGGAATGCCGATGATTGCCCCTCACTGCTGATGCAAATTTAACATTATCTGGCCTTTAAAGGACCCCATCCCGAAAACATCCCTCCCCAATTCTCCCCCTTTCAAATCCTCGGAACAAAAGCACACATTCTATTTTCAGAAGCGCGTTGCCTCTTTATTTTTTTAAAAAAATACAGTATGTTCCAATATTGGAACAAACACATTCATTTTTGAAGGTTGTGGGGTGACATATATGTCATATAAAATTTTTAAAGGGTGAGCAAGTTGAGAGTGTGATTCTGTTCGACAACCTATGTGAATATAGGATGGTGGGAGGGTGAATGGAGCAGATGTTTCTGGGCAGGAGGAGAATATACCAAATATGAAGTGGGTCTAGGACAGTGGTCAGGGAACGGGGTAAATTACTCCAAATGGGGTAAAAATGAAATTCCTGAGGGTAATGGACAGTCGCACTGCCGAGACACAGCCGGGCATGCATATGAATCTACATGCATGCCCAGCTGTGTCTCGGCAGCCCGACCGCCCATAACCCCCAGAAATTTCATTTCATTGCATATAGAATCTATATATAGATTATATATGCATGCCCAGCTGTGTGTGTTACAGTACGGTAGCATAATATATGATTTCCTTCCTTTCAAATCAAGGGGGTAACAGCATATCTAAATATATTTTGGGGTAAAAGGTAAGAAAAGGTAACTAAATATATTTTGGGGTAAAAGAACAGATTGCCAAGGAAGGTGGTGGACTCTTCCTCACTGGGGATCTTCAAGCAGAGTCTCGACGAGCACCTGTCAGGGATGCTCTAGGGGGATTTCCTGCTGCAGGCAGGGGGTTGGACTAGATGACCTACTAGGTCCCTTCTAATTCTGTGATTTTACGATTCTATGACTCTTAAGTTCCCTGATCTCTGGTCTAAGAGGTCTGTGGCAGTGGATCTGAATCCCAAACCCCATTGCCAGGCGCTGAAGCCTTAGGCCTATATCCTAAAGTGAAATGAAGTCCTTTGCTCTGGAGCAGTTAAGATGACTTTCCATAAGATAACACTAGAGGGTGACATAACTGCGTGGACCCATAACTGCTCTGGATTTTGTCCTCTGAAGACTCTAGACCAGTGGTCTCCAAATCCCAACAAGGGGGCCAGATGTGGCCCCTGGCATGCTTCTAACTGGTTCAGGGCCACATCTGCTCCCCTAAGAGCTTCTGATCTAGTTGAACAAAAACAACAGGATGTGTGATGGTGAGATAGGGGAACGGGAGTCCTATTAAGTGCATATTTTATATTTCTGCTGTGTGTTGGTGTTTGCAGAAAACTTGGAAATTTGAGCCCATTTATTCATTAACTTAGCTTGAATGTAATTAAATTTTATGTTTTGAAATATTTTATCTGGTCTTCGATACTGTGACTGACGTGGCCCATTGGCCGAAAACCTTGTCGCTCCTACTCTAGACGCGTTACTCTTTTTCTATAGACGCTGGCCAGCGACCCATTTAATGGAGTACCACTAAGATTGACATTTAATGGATGGCTTAAGTGAACCACATGGACAGAGAAAATAGAACAGGCAGAGAAAATATAAATTTGGGCTGTTAGGGATTTTTCATTAGACATTATTCTGACTTCACAAGAACATTCAAATGGCCCATCAGATCTGACAAGTGGCTACTTTCCTACATGGAATTAAAGCAACATCTCACTAATATTGCTGACTTTTTTATCCAGGATCAGTGAAAAATGGATGGAGGAAATATGGTCTCTATAGGAAATGGTAGAAACAGCAGCAAAACTCTGAATAGAAATGTCAGTGGTCCATAATTGGTCCATTCCAGTTTGGTGGCTACAAGAAAAGATCAGAAGCTTGATGAGCA
The DNA here is from genome assembly GCA_030015325.1 of Cryptoblepharus egeriae. Taxonomy (NCBI): domain Eukaryota; kingdom Metazoa; phylum Chordata; class Lepidosauria; order Squamata; family Scincidae; genus Cryptoblepharus; species Cryptoblepharus egeriae. The sequence continues at coordinate 17,247,700 of JAREYC010000016.1, read as the reverse complement.
CCTGTTGGAGATGCTCTAGGGGGAATTCCTGCTGCAGGCAGGGGGTTGGACTAGATGACCTACTAGGTCCCTTCCAACTCTAGGATTCTATGATTCTAAGTTCCTTTCAATACTATATTTAAAAGAATTTATTATATTAACAAAGAGCCATAGTAGATTGAGATACGGTTATTTTTCTCCTCTTAATTGATTTGTCACTTAATTGATTTGTCTTCTAGAGAGATTAGGAAGGCAACTGTCATCTATTAATGTATACCTACAAATAATCTCAGCAGATATCAATGTCTAACTTTAATTTTTTTTAAAAGAAGCTCACTGCATATTTTTTTAATGGGGTTATTAAAAAATCACTATCACAACATGACAGTTGAAATATTTTCAAAGAGAAGCAAAGCATATGAAAAATTAGGATAAGGGCAAAATCCATAGCAGTTATGGGTCCACGCAGTTACGTCACCCTCTGAGTTATCTTATGAAAAGTCATCTTAACTGCTCCGGAGCAAGGGGCTTAATTTCACTTTAGGATATAGGCCTAAGGGTGCAATCCAGAGTAACTACAGGGAGTTCTTGCTCCGGTGTAAGAACAGTTTACTCTGGATTGCAATATGAATTTCCTGGTTTTCACAAGGTGGTGCAGTAAGTGGTGCAGTAAGTACGGGCGCACATAAAGTCTCTTACGTGCTCCTGTAGTTACTCTGGATTGTAAGGATAGTCTTTATTTAAAACAGAGATCTTCAACGTTGGGGTCACAACTTCATTTCAGGGGGGATGTGAAAAGGTGGATTTTGGAACCTGGCACTGGGTATCTTTAATGACACTTCCAGCCATGACATCACTTCTGGGTGGGGGGGGGGAGAGATTATCATTCTCGGAAGAGGGTCCTGGGCAGTGGTGGGATTCAAATAAATTAACAACAGGTTCTATGTCCTGATAACCAAAATGAACAACAGGTTCTATGTCCCATTAGTAACCGGTTCTCAGAACCAGGCACTCATTAGCAAAGGGTTCTTTAGAACCTGTGAGAGCCCCCTGAAGCCCACCACTCCTGGGCTGAAATACTCTCTGATTTAAAACATTTTTATCATGTTTTAACTGCATAAACAAATTGGCTTCCAACTGCCAAATCCTATGGATTTCTACAATCCTATGGGGAAGGCTGATCAATGAGCTCCCCATATACCTCCTCGCAAGAGTCAGTTTTAAGCCAGTTTGTTCAATGACTCCCGATGAGCCCCTGTGCTAGAGGAAAAAATAAAATCAATATTTTTGAAGTGGTTTTGTAACTATTTCCTTCTCAAAGGCAATCACATATTTTGTTTGTTTATTGTGGGATTAAATGCGCAGATGCAAATTTAATATCCATGGGTGTTCTGATGCAGAACCAAGCCCCCCCATAGGTCAAACTGTCGCATTTCCCAAGCTCAGAGCTAATTTAGGGCTTTGAAGGCCCACTTCCCATCCAGAGATTCCATTCATCTCCCAGCATTGCCCAACAAGGTACGAAATGTTATTTTGACAATTTTAAAATAAAAGTGGACCCTGGTCTTGGTGTCCACTGGAAACTTGGGTCAGTTTTCCGTGCATAGCACAGGTCCAGTGCATATGATTTTATATTAAAACTAGCGAAAAGCGTACCCACATTGCGGGAGTAACACTTCCCCATACGCCATCCCCCCACGGTGCATAAATACTCCATGCACTACTTCCCCATGCGCTACTTCCCCAAGTGCATCATCCCCCCATGCATATCATCCCCCCATGCGCAACTTCCCCCATGCGCAATTTCCCACCATGTGTATCAACCCCCATGTGCAACTTTCCCCATATGTATCGGTCCACCCATGTGCATCAGTCCCCCCATGTGCATTGTCCCCCCATGCGCATCGTCCCCCCATGCACAATTTTCCCCCATGCACATCGTCCCCCCATGCATATTGTCCCCGCATGCGCATCGTCCCCCATGCGCAACTTTCCCCCATGCGCAACTTTCCCCCATGCACTTCAGTCCCCCATGCGCATCAGTCCCCCATGCGCAACTTTCCCCCATGCGCAACTTTCCCCCATGCGCATCATCCCCCCATGCGCATCATCCCCCCATGTGCATCATCCCCAATGCACAACCTTCCCCCATGCACAACCTTCCCCCATGCACAACCTTCCCCCATGCGCAACTTTCCCCCATGCGCAACTTTCCCCCATGCGCATCATCCCCCCATGTGCATCATCCCCCCATGTGCATCATCCCCCATGCACAACCTCCCCCCATGTGCAGCATCCTCACCAGTGCAACCTCTTCCTCTGAACAACATCCCCCCAGTGTACCAGGCACCGAGCACCAAATTGGCTGGATGTTGGTCAGTCTCCCATGTTAAATAAAGGACAAAAACACGTTGACCCCTTTTCAGTCCCTGAAGGGTTAAATTTCTCCACATGGGTTCTTAGTGGGTGTTCAGGTGACAGAAGGAACTCCCAGAATTCCATGCTTCTAGGCCCAGCAGTTGGGGCGGAATGTTGATGAGTCATCAATTCTCCAAAGCAAAGTATAGGGTGGAAAACGCGTTGTACCCCCTTTCACCCCCTTCCGGTTGGAATTTCCGAAAACCGGTTCTTAGTGCACCCCTCCATCACAGAAGGAACACCCACCCCAAATTTCAGGCTTCTAGGCCCACCGATCTTGGCAGGGCGGTGATGAGTCAGTGAGTGAGTGAGTCAGTCAATCAGTGAGTCAGTCAGTGAGTGATATTTCTCTTTTATATATATAGATTTGCTTAGAGCCATTTAATAAGATGGACTATAATCAGATGGACACATTAGCTATTAATTAGCTGTTATTTTTTCATTTCCTTTGTAACCGCTTTGTGAAATTTTTAGTTGAAAAGTGGTATATAGAGTCATAGAGTTGGAAGGGTCTTAAGAGGTCATCTAGTCCAACCCCCTGCCTACCCCAGGAAATCCTCCTAGAGCATCCCCGACAGGTGCTTGTTGAGCATTTGCTTGAAGATCCCCAGTGAGGGAGAGTCCACCACCTCCCTTGGCAATCTCTTCCACTGCCGAACTGCCCTCACAGTCAGGAATTTTTTTATCTATCTATAAATACTATATATAAATACGATAAATTTATATACCTATAAATATATTTTATCTATTTATCTATAAATACTGTATATATATAGACTTTTGAAGTTTACATTCTGGAATCCTAAGGACACATTCCTGGGAGTATGACCCATTGAACACAATGGGGCTTACCTTTGAGAAGACATGGTGAAGATTGTGCTCTTTGATTGCTTTCTGTTCTACCATAATTTAAAATCTATAATCAATTTTATGTTATTTTATTTCTATCTCTAAGACTATACAGACCTTGATGTGTTAGGTGCTACAGAAAATGTTTTCAACAGGGCCTCTTAAGATCCGTATACATAGGTCTATTCATACTAGTATGCTTGCAACCACACCATTTACACATCTGCTTTTAGCCTGTTGTTGAGTCTGAATGAAGCAATGGGATGCAATGCATGTGTGTGTGTGTAGATGTATGTATATACATATGGACAGCTTCCATATATATGGAGGGAAATGGGAGGGCAATGTTGTGGGTGTATAATATCCCCCTTCATCTTGATCCATCTCTTTAGGTTCAATTGATGTTACACCACCAAAGCTGTCCATATGTATATACATACATCCACACACACACATGCATTGTATCCCATTGCTTCATTCAGACTCAACAACAGGCTAAAAGCAGATCTGTAAATGGTGTGGTTGCACAACTAGGCTTATATATACAGGGCTTTTTTGTGGCCGAATGCGATGGAACGCCATTCCCCCACTTTTTTTGCAGCACGTGGGTGATGCACTGCAAGGGGGTGACATGCTGGAGGCACCGAGTGACTCGCCAGAAGCTGCTGCTCCACCTTGCAGCCAGCCATAATGACCAGCTGAGAGATACACTGCGCACGTGTGACCTTGGCGCATGCGCAGTGTCCCAGAGCACATGCACGTCCCAGGGATGCGTTCCTGCACCTTTTTTATTTTCTTTTCCCAAAAAAGCACTGTCTATGTGTGTGTGTGTGTATGTGTGTGTGTGTGTGAGTGAGTGAGTGAGTGAGAGAGAGAGAGAGAGAGAGAGAGAGAGAGAGAGAGAGAGAATTCCAAATAGTTGACATCTCTTTGAGACTGGGGAAACCTGGAAGCGGAGATTGTTATTTCATGGTACGCACAGGTTGTCCGTACAATTTTGAATTAGATTATGCTCTTTGAAAAATATGATCCTGGCTGGATTGATGGTCCATTGATGTGTACGTTATGTTTTCCTGTGTGTTCCAATGGAGCATCTGCCTTTAATCTTCACAAGCGTTGACAAGGTGTCTCATAAGCGTACAAATTGAACCAGTTCCCGATGCAGACTAATCAAGATCCCAGTGACAACCCGAGTCATCCTTCTATTTTTGTCATGTTGACATATTCTTCCCCTTCGATCAAGTCTTGACAAATGGCTGAGAGCGTTATCATCTTTCATAGTTGCCCCCACCCCGAAAATACCCTGAACCAAAGCGTAAATCTGACCCTTGGTGTTGGAATAAATGGGTACATCTCATGATCTCATGACAGGCAAGTGGGCTGTGTTGATCTACAGTCCCTGGCAAAGCTAAAAATGTCTTCCATGAACTTTACACGGTCCCTAGAATTACTCCGTGGGGCAATTATATAATAAGAAAATATGTGCATTTCTAAAACAGGTACCAGTATGTGATGGCTTCCGTCACCGGCAGTTACAGCCGCAGAGACTGAATAAATATTTAATCTCATTATAAAGAAATGGTTGCATGCTTGGTGGAGGCCGTGGTGCAAAATAAATCAAGAGTATTTGTGGCGGAGATTGTTAAAGGTATGGATAACTTGCACTATAAATTTCACGGGCTCCAGTGTCACGACCTGCATTCAAAGAAGCAGCTGCACAAATCCATACTCTGCTGTGCTGCATCTGTAGCAAACCAGGAGATATTGTTGGTTTCTCTTTTGCAGTTTTGATTTCCAGTAGGTGACCTCTCAATATAACAATTTAGGGCCCAATCCTATTCTGCTGTCGGAATCTTGCATCAGTGTAATGCATGCAACTGAAATGCTGGGAGAAATTGTGAGCGACAGCGGCCTGTGGTCAGTGGTGTCACTAGGGTTTGCATCACCCAGTTCAGGAAGCCAGCACATCATAGACCTTCACCTGGGAGGGCAACGTTGTGGGTGTATAATATCCCTCTTCATCATCTCGACCCATCTCTTTTGGTTCAACTGATATTACACCACCAAAGAGATGGCAAAGGATCAAGTAGGTCTATATGGACATGTAGACCAACTTCCTATATGGACATGGCAGTGGTGGGATTCAAATAAATGAACAGGTTCTATGTCCTAATAACCTAGCCCTACAATCCAGAGAAACTACAGAAGCACATAAGAGATATTATGTGCACCCGTAGTTGCTGCACCACCTAGTGGAAACCTATGGAAAATTCATATTGCAATCCAGAGTAAATTGTTCTTATACCGGAGCAAGGAATCCCTATAGATACTCTGGATTGCACCCTAAATTAACAACAGGTTCTGTGTCCCATTAGTAACCAGTTCTCAGAACCAGGTGCTCATTAGCAAAGGGTTCTATAGAACCTGTGAGAACCCCCTGACACCCACCACTGTAAATATAGTAGCGTTTCTCAAAGTGGGGGTCGGGACCCCTTTGGGGGGTCGCCTAGAGCTTTCCTGGGGGTTGCCGAAAGACCTCTGGTGCAGGGGGCCATGTCAGGCTTGCCAGACCTCCGGCTGTAGCTGCACACGAACTGGGGCTGACTGATAGCCTCAGGGCCCAATCCTATGCATGCCTACTCTGAAATAAATCCCATTATAGTCAGGGAGGCCTTTATTCCCATGTAAATGTGAATAGGATTGCAGCCTCAGGGCCCAATCCTATGCATGTCTACTCCGAAATAAATCCCATTGTGTTCAATGTGTGCACAGAACACACATTTCATTTGTAACAATGAAAATACATCCTGCATATCAGATATTTACATTATGATTCAAAACAGTAGCAAAATTACAGTTATAAAGTAGCAACAAAAATAATTTTATGGTTGGGGTCCCCACAACATGAGGAACTTATAAAAGGGTCACAGCATTAGGAAGATTGAGAACCACTGGTATATAGGTCTATATAGGAATAGAGATGTACTGACTGTGCAAAAGAAGGAACAAATTTCAGTTTCTCCAGTGGACGTTTCATCTACAGTATCAGAATTAGAACAGAGCCGCAACCCTAAACACACTTTCCTGGGAGTAATATCCATTGAGCACAATGGCACTTACTTCTGAGGAGACATGATCATGATTGCACTAAAGGTTTTTATTTTTTGATAAAAATTGGTGAACCAGTAATCTCAGTACGCCTATATATTTTTCCAAAACACCCTGACCCTTTAAAAACAAAATTATATAGTACCCAACCTCCTTAAGAGAGCAGAAGAAGCCCAAATTCCTCCATTTCTGGGAATATCTCCAACCCTAAAAATGCAGAGGATATTGGGCATAAATTTAGATCACTTTATGAAAGAAGTCGTTGCATAAAAGTCAACCAAATCAATACAAATACAGCCGACGTAGCATGTTTACACCAAATTATGTGGAACATTAATAGACTTCTTTCCTGCCTGTAAGCAAGAATATGTTAAATCTTACCCTGAGCAAATTATTTTTACAGAATAAGGACACTGCAAATCCATGCAACGGAGTGTTTGCTAAGGGTGCAATCCAGGGTAACTTACTCCCAGGAAAGTGTCTTTAGGATTGCACCCTAACTTATATTAAATATAGTTTTTCTATACCAAATTCTACAATACAAACTAGGGGTACAATCCAGAGTAACTATGGGGAGTCCTTGCGCCAGTGTAAGAACAATTTGCTCTGGATGGCAAAATGAATTTCCCATAGGTTTTCACTAGGTGGTGCAGAAACTATGGGTGCACATAATGTCTCTCACGTGCTCCTGTAGTTACTCTGGATTGTAGGGCATGTCACCCAGGGGAGTTTTCTATAGGGCTCAATGTATATTTCTTGTTAGCTATCAGTTGTATGATCCACTAATAGGACATAAGTTTGGGAAAACTTAGATTATTCCCACAGTTTGGGAAAAACTGAGTTAGATTATTTTCAACTTTAAGGCAAAGAACCATTTCTAGCCCTTATTTCTGATAGAATCTCACACTGGCCCTACAATCCAGAGTAACCACGGGAAGACGTAAGAGGCACTTACTCGGAATTGCTCTATACATTTCCCATAGGTTTCCCATAGGTGGCTCTGTAACTACATCAGTGTAAAAGGTCTCGTAGTTACTCTGGATTGTGGCCTATGGGCAAAATCCAGAGTAACTATGGGGCATCCTTGCTCCAGTGTAAGAACAACTTACTCTGGATTCCAATATGAATTTCCAATAGGTTTTCACCAGGTGGTAGAGTAACTACGGGTGCACAAAAAGTCTCTTATGTGCTCCCAAAGTTACTCTGGATTTGGGGGTAAGTGTGCAATCCTAAGAAATTTAGGCCAGCCTAGCTCACCTGGCCTATCTTTCCGTGATGGTGTGGGGAGGTTGGTGTATGCCCATGCACTGGCCTAATCCCCCCAGGTGTGGCAAAGAAGTGTCTTACTGCACTTTTATGACATCACCAAGTCAGCACAGGACTTATGCCGGGGCTTAGGCCGGCCTAAGCAGAGGTTAGGATTGCAACCCTAAATCTTTGGGTTTTTTTAATGACATAATTTTAACTAAATTTAACTTTGAATTGTTTTCTCCAGTTGGAAAACTGAGTGCTTTTCAGACCTAAAAATATTTGCTCAATCCCAGAGAGCTCTAAGAGGCTTACTCCCTAGTAAGTATGGTCTGGATTTCTACCGCTTCTGTGCATATTTATTCAGACGTGTCTCCTGCTAAGTTCGGCACGGATTATTCCCAATGACCTGTGCACGGATTTTCTCCTTGCAGTCCTGGTGGGTTCTCCTGATGGTTTCAGGTGGGTATCCTGATGGCCTTCAGGTGTGAAACTTCATAAGCTCCTAACTATAATTGCAAGGCAGCTACCAAACACTGTCAAAACTAAATACCATCCAGAGCATCAAGTACTGTGGCATGACTGATTAGATATCAAATAATGAAATCAATCATAATTAAATATTAAAATCCAGGATTGTGCGAGTCCTAATGTCATGATTAAATATCGGTTGACTATATTTGACTGTGCACAGAATGTCCAGTGAATGTTTGGCATCTAAATACACATTGGAGAGTACATTTATGTAAATATTTCTAAATATAGGAAGTCTAAGGCCTATACCCTACAGTGAAATTAAGCCCTTTGCTCTGGAGCAGTTAAAATGACTTTCCATAAGATAACTCTGGAGGGTGACATGCCTCGTGGACCTGTAACTGCTATGGATTTAGCCCTAAGTGCATTTGTCAGGCAGATTCAGTTTTAAATATATAACACGTGCAATATACATTCAGTACAACAATGTAATATGAAGAATGGACAGTATCAGGCCGGTATTGGGGTCACGCAACCATCACATGCAGTCTGGACCCCTGAACTGCCCAATTCCAGGCAAACACTGAAGATTTGTATTCCATCTAAGCCTCAGTTCCCCAGCTATAGTATGGTGATGATGAAAATTCAGACTCATTAACCTACAGAATCACAGAGTTGGAAGGAACTTAATAGGTCATCTAGTCCAACCCCCTACCTGTAGTAGGAAATCCACCTAGTTCCTACCTGTAGCAGGAAATCCACCTAGTTGCTTTAGTAGGAAATCCACCTACTTCTCCAACAGTTGCTTGTCTAGCCTCTGCTTGAAGATACCCAGTGAGGGAAAAGTCCACCATCTCTTTTTTTACATTAAAAACAGGGAAGTTAAGTCTTTAGTTTCAGGTATGTTCAATTTATTGTTTCTGTTTTGTATGTCCAATTATGCCAAGACTATACTAGGACCAGATGTGTAGACCCTGCATTGGCTGAAGGGTTGAGTAGGTGGTGGAGGTGATTGCAGAGTGATTGGAATATGTTCCAGAGGTAGGAACTGGATGATTTTGGGCAGGGGGAGGGCAGTAGGAATTTGGGGATCAGCAGTAAAAGCACATGCCAGATCCTTACCCCCATCCGTACTGGCCGCAGATTTCTGCCAGCCAGTAGATAGTTAGATAGCCAGCCAGTAGATAGCCGTCAGATAGTTGCTCCATAGGTGGGCAGCACATCACCATTATGATAGACCTCCTCCCATGTGGTGGGTGTGATGATATAACTGTCCTCTTTTTTGATGGTTTTTTGGCTTTAACTTTTGATAGAATAAAGATATTTCAATGTGGTTGGTTTCATTCCATCCTGCAGGAAATTCCACATCGACTGATATATAACATGATGGTATTATACAAAGGTTATTATATTATATTATATATTATATTATATTGTGGGCTGTGGGTGGCGCAAGCGGTTAAGACGCTGTGCCTGTTAACCAGCAGGCCTGGGTTCGGGACCCGAGTCGTCCCCACAAGACAGGGTGAGCTCCTGTCCTTAGCCCAGCTCTGCGACGCCAGCTGGATCCAATCGTATTGGCTCTGCCTTTCCATGGGACTAATTCAGTGGTGTGGAGAGGGGGGATTTGCTGCTTGGGTAACAGCCTCTCCTCCATAACAATCCAACCCAGGCTTTCGTGCTTCGTATGCAGCGTATGCAGCACCGAGCACGATACCATAGTCTTCCAAGACTGACGGAGGCCTGCTATACAAAGATTTAAAAAATTCAGCCAGATTTGGTGTCATCCCCCATGTGCATCACCCAGCACAGCCTGCACCTCTTGTACCACCCCAAGCAATGCCACTGCTGGCGGTACTGAAATACCAAAGAACATTCAGTCATATGTGCCACACTTGGTTTGACACTGAGGTTTAACACTACCATAGAAAAGAAGCCTTAAACTTTCTTAATCCGGGCTCTATTCTTCAGGGACATTGTTTACAAGCAAATATGCCTACCTAAGAAATAATATGAGCATCCTACACATTCTTTTGATACAATAGTCCAGAGATAATGATGCAAACACTGACATAAAATTTCCCATTTTGTATTATTACACTCATTGCCCCAAATGCAATAGGGAATAGTTATATTTTTATCTGGCCTCTTTTGGAAATTATTCTTAAATATCTAAAATTCGGGGGAGTCACAGTGGAAGTCAATTGAGCAGGGAGATTCATATAAAAATGTTTTTTATGGGAAATGCTGCAGTAATCAGTAATGAAAATATTTTAAGAAGTGCTGCTTTGCAGGCTGGACTGTGAGAGGTAAAGTTTATTAGTGTATTCAGCCTGAATATCTGCTAGATATTGCTAGAATATTTGAATATCTGCTAGATATCTGCTATAATATAGATGAACTGCCTATGCCTGTTCACACTGAAACAGAAAAAAGGAGCCCAGTCCCAACCATGTCTACTCAAAAGTAAGCCCCATTTTGTTCAATGGGTCTTACTTCCAGGAACGTGTCTTATGATTGCAACATTAGCTATAGAGCCCAATGGGTCCCATGTATTCACTTTTTAAAAATCCATCCCTCAAAGGGTACAGTTGAGAATTAAACCCCAAATAATGATATTTCAAAATTGTGGGGTTTCAAATTAAGGGAAATTTCAGTTTGAACAGGAAAGTGGTGTTAGTCCTGATATTGAATGGAAGCCTGACCAACACCATCAATTATTAATAATAACAATTATTAGTAACAACAACAGTTATTTCAATGGTATTGTTTTAATAATTAAAGGATGATGGGTAATAATTAAATTACCCATTTAAATAAATAAATGGGTAAATAAATAAATGGGTAAATAATGGGTAATTAATGGGCATTACTAATAATAATAATTAAAGGGTAATTGAATAATTAAAGGGTAATTCAATACACTGGTTCTGCTACTTTGAACTTGTTTATTACAAAGGAAAACAGCCAAAATACTGTACATTTGGGTCAGTCTGGACTGATATTTCTAATACAAATAATATCAATCTATAAAAAGAAATATTTGGAAGGCATTTGAAAGGGATGGATGGTAGCTGTCTACCCATGTATAGACTGACCCAATGGCAGTCATGCATGCTAGATATTGGGCAGAATCCAGAGTAAGTGCAGCGAGGAGAGCCGTAGCTATCCTCTGTATCCAGAGCGGAGAGTGATGCTGCTTCCAGAGAGTCAGGAACCAAGGGCTGCCCATAGCTGTTCCAGAGCAATGGCCAGGACAAGGCTGCTCCTCCAGGTATGCTCAGTAGGCAGCCAGTAAGTAGCACCTGGGCTGGAGTTGCTCATGAGGTGACCCCCCTCCCATCACTCTGAACCATAAACACCTGCACGGTCCACATCCTCCTGCTCATCTGTCACGCTCTCAGGGAGGGGGTGTGTATGGCTCCCTCAGCATGAGGGCCTGCCTGTTGTGCAGGGGGGTTCCCCAGCTGCCCCTATTGTGGCTGGGTGCAGAAGGCTTGTGCTCCCCATCGACTTACCTGGCTTGAGCAGAGGAGGGACTGTACCTACAAGGAGAGAGTGGAAAAAAACAACACACCAGCAAGGAGTGAGAGCCCTTTGTGTTACCTGGTAGGTCTTTGTGTTGGGTTTGTGTCTGCACCCCCCTCCCACCCCTTACCTGGAATACCTGTTGGTAGGGCAGGAAAACCTGCATAGAGAACTCAGAGTATTTTCCAGCAAGTGTTCAAACCCCTTCCCTGGTGGGGTGTTTGTAAGTGCAAAAGGAGCTTCCCCCCTGCACCCCCTTCCTCCTCACCTGGTTGGAGTACCTGCAGAGAGAGACAAACGACTTGCACAGGCATACAACTGGTATGGCTATCATCATCATTGTATCATCATCGCATGAGAGCCCCTTCCTGGTGGGGTGTTTGTGAATGCAAACAGTGCTGCCCCCCCTCCGGCCACTTACCTGGTTGGAGAACCTGTGGAGAAAGACCAACAAATTGCAAAGCCCACACTATCATTATTTCCATATATCACATCATGTGCCCTTCATGTGTAAAGCGCAAGCCCCTTTGTATCTGTGCCTGGTGAGGGGTGTTTGGAAGTGGGGAGAGTGCTCCCCGAGAGCAAAGTGCCCAGTGAGAGAGCAGAGTGGCATAGTCCTGTGCCATGCACCCTGTTCTCTGAAGGGGTAGGGGTGTCCAGAGCCTGGGTTTTCTATGGGAGGGTAGTGCCAGGTGACTGGCCAGTCACTGGGGTGCCGTAGCTATTCCATATCCAGAGTCGGCTGGGCAAAGACTGGCTGGAGAGCTGAGAAATTTTCAAAGTCCCCAGCCCTTACTCTGGCTTAAAATGAACCCCTATGGGTCTCCTCGCTCCTATACTACCTCCTGAGGTGGTATAAGTGGGAAGGCATGGGAGAGGGTCTGTGAGCCCTCTGAATTTGGAGTAGCTGCGTCGGTGGGAACCACACCTCCGTCACACACCCATCACACCCCTGTTACGCCCCCTCCTAATAGCTAATAATGACGCAGTTGCGCAGTCTCACACGTCACTGCGTTGACACAAGCCATTTTTGCTTGCTTGCGTTGACCCAGAGGCTCTACAGTGCTACTGCGTTGACACAACTGCCTCTTGCATCAACGTAATGTCACTTGCGTCGACGCAATCTAACGGTGAGGGCGGTTCGGCAGTGGAACAGATTGCCAAGGGAGGTGGTGGACTCACCCTCACTGGGGACCTTCAAACAGAGGCTCGATGAGCACCTGTCAGGGATGCTCTCGGAGGATTTCCTGCTACAGGCAGGCGGTTGGACTAGATGACCTACTAGGTCCCTTCCAACTCTATGATTCTATGATCCTAAATGCTGCTGTGGATCAGGCTGCCCATCTTCTCTTTTCAAAATCTTACTATACATTTTATACCCTTGGACATATATTTAATCAAAATTTATATCTAAAGAGGGGCAAAAAGTAAGATTTTACTTATCTCCCGTTTCTGGTTACCTTCCACCCATCATGTGTATTTAGGGTGTGACTTGCACACTGTAGTATGGTGAAAGTGAGGATTGGGTTCTATTTTTGATGTTGATTAAGGCTGCAATCCTAAACACACTTTCCTGGGAGTAAGATCCATTGAACACAATGGAGTTTACTTTCGAGTAGACATGGTTAGGATTGTGCTCTAAGTGTTTTGATTTCATTTATGGAAGAAAACATTCCAAAGTAACCTTCTAAAACCTCCCCCCCCAAATTGTTCATTCAGTATATATTAATATATGAAGAGCAACTAATAAAATGAAGAACTGCTTGCAAAGGGTCAATACTGTATTATCTTTAATGATCAAAGACATGTTTCCCAATTGCTATATTTTATATATAAAATGCTATATTTTTATAAGGAAACTTGTCCATTTTCTGAATTTGTGTACACTGTTCAAATAACAGCTTGAAGGTCAAAGTAGTAATCAAACGACAGATGCTATTTTTTTTTCCCGAAGGGGAAGGTAAATAACTGTTGTTGAGATTTAAATAAAAAAAAATGTGGAAGTGGAGAGAAACTAACCCCCAAATCCAGAGTAACTGCGGGAGCATGTAAGAGACTTTAGATGCACCCGTAGTTACTGCACCACGTAGGGAAATTCATATTGGAATCCAGTGTAAGTTGTTCTTACACCGGAGCAAGGACTCCCTGTAGTTACTCTGGATTGCGCCCATATGTAGAAAGAACTTTGTAGGTTATATTTTGCACCACAAGGGATGGATAAATTAAAGATGTCAAAGGGGATAGATATAAAACACATTTATACTAGCCGTACCACTTTTTTTGTATCACCGAGTACCGCCAGGGTCCAATAGCCCCTGTACTATAGTTTGGTACATAAAGAATAAATGTTGCATCATGTTTTAGTATAATTATTTTATACGAATTTTAATTGTGAAATATTGTAAAATTATGAATTTTGATTATAATTTTAGCAAGCAAAATACTGAATAACCAGTGAAGAGTAACATGGATCCTATGGACCCCGGAAGTAATTGATGTGATGACCCTGTACTATAGTTTGGTACATAGAATTAATAAATGTTGCATCAAGTTTTAGGATAATTATTTTTTATGAATTTTAATTGTGAAATATTGTGAAACTATGAATTTTGATTATAATTTTAGCTAGCAAAATATTGAATACTGAAGAGCAACATGGATCCGATGACCTTGGAATTAATCAATGTGATGATCCTGTACTATAATTTGATACATATAATGAATAAATGTTGCATCAAGTTTTAGTATAATTATTTTATACGAATTTTAATTGTGATATATTGTGAAACTATGAATTTTGATTATAATTTTAGCTAGCAAAATATTGAGTACTGAAGAGCAACATGGGTCCGATGGATCCTGCCAGTATTCTATGGTATAATTTGAATTTACAGAAAAAAATGTAAATTCAAAACATTAATGCTTTTGGATTTATAACTGTCTAGTTAGTACTAAAAAGTTATAAGTACTTATCAAATAATAATAATAAATTCCATTAAAAAAACCACAACACTAATAGCAGGCATCCGTCAGTCTTGAAAGACTATGGTGTCATACTCGATGCTACATATTAATTCAATTAAATAATAAATAATAATAAATTCCATTAAAAAAACACAACACTAACTTCTGACAGGGTCACAGTGACCCTGTTGGTACCCCTAGGGTATATGGACAACTGTCAAAACTACTACTAGTATTAGAGCATAAAATTGTACTACATAAAAGATTTTGGATTACTGTATTTACTCAAATCTAACGCTCACCTTTTTCAGCCGATTTCAGTCTCCAAAATAAGTGTGCACATTAGTTTTGATGATTAATTAGATTTGAGTAAATACGGTATTTTGATTATAAGTACAGGGTGCGCATTACATTCGATGACACATTAGATTCGAGTAAATACAGTATATCAAAAGGAAATTGGTAATCATAATAGTGACATGGCATGGTCAGGGGAGGCAGAGCCTCTCCTATTATGAAAATTAGTCTCGCCTATATCTTGAAAATATGACCCTTCGGCAGGTGCTGTTCAGAACGCTGTATCAAATGGGTTGGATACACCTGATGTAGATCATGACTAGCATGTGGTGAAAGATGTTCAACCGGTGGCATAGCTAGAGGGGGTGGAGCAGTCATGTTTTGGAGGGAGCCTCACCCTTTCGGAGCAAAACGGAGCTGAAAGGGTGAGGCTCCCTCCAAAACTTGACTGCTCCACCCCCTCTAGCTATGCCACTGACATCAACTAGTTCCTCTTTTCCCCTCTCCCTGCCAAGAATCAATTAATGAATCTATTTGCTGCGCTGTTAATTGTGAATATAATGTGAATTGTGAATATAATGTGAATTGTGAATATAATGTGAATTGTGAATATAATACGAATTGTGAATATAATGTGAATTGTGAATATAATATGAATTGTGAATATAACGTGAATTGTGAATATAATGTGAATTGTGAATATAATGTTTCCTGCATATGATGCAGGAATTGGGCAATTAAAAAAAATCAACTGCTACCCTTTGGAAGTTCTAATACAAGTGATCTAGGCGAGGTGCTCACAATAAAAGACACAATAAAAGCTCACAATAATAGAGCTCACAAAATATTAATTGTGTGTTTGTGATTTCCTGCTGATTTATTTTTTTAATCTAAAGCAGCTGCCCAGACAACCATTTCCAATGGGAAACAGGGGTGGATGGGGTGGAGGCCATAATAACTATTTCTTCTCATCCATTTCCAACCTCTAAGTTAGGCTGCAATCCTAAACACACTTTCCTGCGAGATAGGCTACAATCCAGAGTAACTATGGGACCTTTTACACCAGCATAGTTACAGTGCCACCTATAGGAAATGCATAGAACAATCCAAAGTAAGTTCCTCTTACGTCTTCCCATAGTTACTCTGGATTGTAGGAATAGCCAATTAGAAAATAATTGGACTTACTTTTGAGTAGATATGATTAGGATTAGTAGATATGATTAGGATTGCGCTCTCAGTTCCACCCAGCAGCAGACATGGAAATACATGTATAGTTTCAACCACAGTTGGGTGGGTAAGGAACTTTCAAAAAAGAAAGGGTTAATTACACACACTGTCCCCAAATCCAGAGTAACTACGGGAGCATGTAAGTGACATTACGTGCACCTGTAGTTACTGCACCACCTAGTGAAAACCTATGGGAAATTCATACTGGAATCCAGAGTAAATTGTTCTTACACCAGAGCAAGGACTCTCCGAAGTTACTCTGGATTTTGCCCATACACAAACACACATACACACAACAGATTGCTGTTTAATTTCAGATTTATTTGCTGTTGCAGTATTTTGTTGGTGGAATGGGGCAGTTGTTCTTTTTGATAGAACCATAGTTTTAAAAAGTAGAAAGAAAGAAAGAAAGAAAGAAAGAAAGAAAGAAAGAAAGAAAGAAAGAAAGAAAGAAAGAAAGAAAGAAAGAAAGAAAGAAAGAAAGAGGAGAAACCTGGAGATACAATGGAAATGCACGGCTCGTTTCAATAAGCATCGTGTCTCTGGGAGCGCACTTTCTTGGATGCGCAAAAGATGTGGACCACATTGTTATGGAAATCCTGGTGGATTCATGTTTCAGAGCGAAGAGGAGCATTGGGTCTGCACAAATTGAACCATTTTATTCCTCCGAGCACTGCAAGGACTGCATGAGCTTCAGACTCTCCCCATTCTGTCTGTGCACCAGGTAGGAAGTTTTAATTTCATCCTTCATTTCCAACAAGCGGCAGTGAAGCCACAGTTGAGACACCATCAAAATATCACCCAAAAAAGCAAACAAGAATCAGCATCAACTTGGGACAAACTTTTATTGGGATTTTAAAAGAAGAAAACCTTTATTGGGATTTTAAAAGAAACAGCCCCCAAATTTAGGACTGCAAGATACTATAAGGGTGCAATCTTTTAATGCACGTCCCTTGTGTAGGTTCAAGTGGGCACTTAAGACTGCACCCTTATAGTGCAGGTCCCTGGTGCAAGTCCCTTGTGTAGGTCCAGAGATGTCACAAACATGCCATAAAGCACATCTACATCACCAGGAGAGAAGGGAAGCTGGTTCGGAGAGTCTGGGGTCTCCATGTGCTGTCACGTGCTCTGGAGACCAGTAAGTTGCACTGGCTGATCTTGCCCAGCGCAGGGGTCTGGAGGTGTGGGAATAGTGGGAAGGAGGCAGGTGGTGTTAGGGGAGTTAGGGTAGGATGAGCAGTGGGTGGAAATGCAGGCAGGCAGGGAGCGAGAGGTGGCACACCCCACCTGTGAAATGCAAAAAGGGGGGATCGGATATATAATACTTTGTATTTATAGTGTATGCAAAGTATATAAAACTTTGGCTCTTCCATTTTGCCTGGCATTTTCTCTTGATTTGGGGCAAAAATCCCAGGCCGTAGAATAATGAATAAATGGATAGAAAAATAAATCTCAGCTTCCTAAATGTTCCATAAGATATTAAAGGTGAATTTTCTGAAAGCATTTTATTCATTTACAGAGTCCGGGAACCCAGCTGTTTTTGCTTGCATTGGCAAAACGGCTGGAAGAAATGATCCCCGGCGGCAAAATTAGGCTGTACTTCGCTGACCATTTGAACTGGTGTTCTTGGACTTTAAGGAGCTTGACAGCTCAACCATATATATTACCAAAGTCAGATCACAACGTTGGACTTTGCCTGGAAGAGAATATTAATCTGATTTATTTTGCAGATCAGAATTAGGTGCCTGGGATCACATCAACTGTCTCAACCCTGCAATTTCTCTGACAACCAGTGCCCTGCTCATTCCACTGTTTTATGACTCAATATTAGTCTCATATTTTCAGATGACTGTAACGGCCTTATTTTAAATACATGGTCCCAAAGTTAGAACCATTTCCCAAATTCATAGATGCCCATCCGGATCCAGAGTCCGGAAATGCAAATTTATGCAAATTGGGCTATTTTTAGATGGGCATCTAAGGGTTAAGATATTATCCAATGTCTTCTGAAACATTCAGAAAAATTTATTGTATTTATTTTGATTTTAGTGTATCCTGCCTTTCTCTTGGTGAGCCAAAGCACACCCAATGACTCAATATGTTAATATCCCCTTAGGGCACAATCCAGAGTAGCTACAGGAGCTCCGGTGTAAGAACAATTTGCTGTGGGTTGCAATATGAATTTCCCATAGGTTTTCACTAGGTGGTGCAGTAACTATAGATGAATGTAATGTCTCTTATGTGCTCCTGTAGTTACTCTGGATTTTTAAGTATTGGCATCCATCAGTCTAGAAAGACTATGGTATGGTGCTCGATGCTATATGCGAAGCACGAAGGCATGGGTAGATTAATATGGAGGATAGGCTGTTACCCAAGCAGCAAAATCCCCCCTCTCCACACCACTCAAAAGGTCCAATGGAACAGCAGAGCCGATACGATGGTTTCCAGCTGGTGTCGCAGAGTTGGGCTAAGGACAGGAGCTCACCCTGTCTTGTGGGGCCGACCCGAGTCTCGAACTCTGGCCTACTGGTTAACAGGCACAGCATCTTAACCACTTGCACCACCCACAGCCCATACTCTAGACTGTAGGGTTGTTTAATACACTACATTTAATTACACTGTGTCACAACATTTGAACAATTTCAGTGCGTTTATCAGAAGGCCCAAAGTTCAAGCACTAGTGGGACCATATGTCATAAAAGAGGACAAGGCCCCCCAAAAGTAGGACACACAAGAAAAATAAAGGACATGATTAAATAAAAACTAAAAACACTCACATATATTGCTTTCATGTGGTTAATTTAAAGACATTAATTTTAATATATTATCAACACTATATGAATTTTAATATATCAACACATTATGAATAATTATTGTTTAAAACCATTATATGTAAGTTATTAGTTGGAAAGTGATATATAAATACTGTAGATAGATAGAGAGATTAATTCCAAGAAAGTAACAGGCTATCTGCATACAAGGATCTTCAAGCAGAGGTTCAACAAGCACCTATCAGAGATGCTCTAGAGCAGTGATGGGCAGGCCTGGCCCTAACAACCGGTTCTCCGGAAGTGGGCGGGGCCACGTCAGGTCAGGGGTGGGGCTGAGGTCAGGGGGCGGGGCCAGCAAGAATTTTTTAAAAATTAAAAAAAATTAAAAAAAAATTAAGCATGTGGCTTACCTCTGAGTAGACCTGCATAGGATGGTGCTCTGAGGCTGCTGTCCTTCCCACACTGTCCTGGGAGTAAGCCCCATTGACTGGCATGAGGCTTACTTCTGTGTAGTCAGGTTGGGATCCAGGCTGCAGAGCCAGCCACTTTCCTGGGAGTAAGTCCCATTGCCTGTCATGGGACTTACTTCTGAGTAGTCAGGATTGGGATCCAGGCTGCAGAGCCAGCCACTTTCCTGTCATGGGACTTACTTCTGAGTAGACCTGCTTAGGATGGGGGTCTGAAGCTGAAGTCCTCTCTACACTGGCCTGGGAGTTAAGCCCCATCGACTATACTGGGACTTACTTCTGAGTAGGCCTGCGTAGCATGGGGCTCTGAGGCTCTCCCCACACTGGCCTGGAAGTAAGTCCCATTGATTTTCATGGGACTTACTTCTGAGTAGACCTGGTTAGGATGGGGGTCTGAAGCTGAAGTCCTCTCTGCACTGGCCTGGGAGTAAGCCCCATTGACTATACTGGGACTTACTTCTGAGTAGGCCTGCGTAGCCTTGGCCTCCACAGCCAGCAGGGAGTGCAGGAGGATGGCGGTGGCGCCACACGCCTCTCCCTGGGCCTGCACAGCCAGCAGGGAGAGCAGGAGGATCACGACACCACCGAACCGGCTCACTGCGTTATGGTCCGCCCCCATAACAACCGGTTCGGGACCGGCGGGCTCTTTTTAACAACTGGATCGCCAGATCCGGTCCGAACCGGTATTAAGCCCATGCCTGCTCTAGAGGTATTTCCTGCTACGGGGAGGGGGTTGGACTAGATGACCTATTAGGTACCTTCCAGTTCTATGATTCTATTTGCAAAATCCAGAATAACTATGGGGAGTCCTTGCTCCTGTGTAAGAACAACTTATTCTAGATTCCAATATGAATTTCCCATAGGTTTTCACTAGGTTGTGTAGTAACTACGGGTGCATCTAAAGTCTTTTACGTGCTCCTGTAGTTACTCTGGATTTTGGGGTATATATACTAAAGAAAAGGAGGACAATAAAGTTTTTTTTCAGGACACAAAGCTTAAAAGGACGTTAGCTGGAAAAAGAGGATATATGGTCACCCTGTCAATCACTGGCACCTCCAGTAAAATAGTTTCACAGAGCTGTAATAGGAAATGCCTGTGATCTTGAGAAGTCATTGAGATTAGTGGGCATGCAATGACTCCATAACAAGACATCCAGTGCAATCCTAAGAATGTCTGCTCAGAATTAAGTCCCATTGTGTACTATAGTACTTACTCTCAGGAAAGTGGTGTGAGGATTGTAACCATCATACGTTTAATTTTCCACCAATTATCTTATTTTACCCACCATCAGGAGCTGCTTGGTGGCAGCAGATGGGACTTGTGTTGTTGCTCCCTAGAACGGCATCTGTATTTATAGACAGATCCTACTATATTTAGCAAATATTTAGGGAAGAAGTTGCCTGCTATACGTTTTAGGAGAAACAGGAGCTCAGAAAGGTTTCTTAATGAGAATAATAATGAGGTTCAATACTATCAACTGATCCAACTGCACCCTTTAATCTATAGGCAATCATTTCCCCCTCCAAAACCTGTGAAATGAGTAACAAGCTGTCAATGAAACCTGTTAACATTTACAGACCTTCACCTTTGTAAGGGAAGATTTTTAATAAGCATGGGATTTCAAAATAAAACAAACCTTACCTGTATGTCTCTTTGACTCTGTTATTGCCTGATCCTATTCCCATGCTGTAGTGGGCAACTGAGCCACAGAGATGGGGACTGCATCTTATAGAGCACAATCCTAACCATGTCTACTCAAAAGTAAGCCCCATTGTGTTCAATGGGTCTTACTCCCAGGAAAGTGTCTTTAGGATTGCAGCCATAAGGTGGGAGGGGGGGCAATATGGATGCTTGCAAGCAGGCCTCCGTCAGTCTTGAAAGACGATGGTATCGTGCTTGGCGCTGCATATGCTGCACGAGAAGCACAAAAGCCTGGGTTGGACTGTTATGAAGGATAGGCTGTTACCCAAGCAGCAAATCCCCCCTCTCCACACCACTGAATTAGTCCCATGGAAAGGCAGAGCCAATACGATTGGATCCAGCTGGCGTCGCAGAGCTGGGCTAAGGACAGGAGCTCACCCTATCTTGTGGGGCCGACCCGGGTCTTGAACCCTGGCCTGCTGGTTAACAGGCACAGCGTCTTAACTGCTTGCGCCACGAAAATAGCTCTAAAGTCTCCCCGCAGTGCATTCAGATACTAATGGTGTTGAATTTTTATCAGTACTTGAAATCAGTATTTCAATCAATATTTTTATCAATCAATAAATATAAATATTTATTATATACAAATACATAAGAAAAAAACAAACAATATGCAACAATCTAAAAGAAAAATAATATGCAATTTATAATGCAATCCTAAGCATGTTTGCTCAGAAGTAAGTCCCATCGTGTTCAATAGTACTTACTCCCAGGAAAGTGTGATTAGGATTGCCGCTTAAATGTAATAATTTCCTCCATTCCATAGTATTACTTTCAGCACCTCTAGTGGCTGTATCTATATATATAAAAGAGAAAAGTCACTCACTGACTCACTGACTCACTGACGGACAGACTCATCACCGCCCTGCCAAAACCACCGGGCCTAGAAGTGTGAAAACTGGGGTATTGTTCAGAGGAAGAGGTTGCACTGGCGAGGATTTGGCGCATGGGGGAACTTGTGCATGGGGGAAGTTGCGCATGGGGAAAGTTGTGCATGGGGGGATGATGCGCATGGGGGATGATGCGCATGGGGGATGATGCTCATGGGGGGATGATGCGCATGGGAATGAAATGCGGGGGGAAGTTGTGCAGGGGGAAGTTGTGCAGGGGGGGATGATGCACTTGAGTGGATGATGCGCATGGGGAAAGTTTTGCATGGGGGAAAGTTGCACATGGGGGGTTGATGAGCTTGGGGGGTTGATGTGCATAGGGGGATGATGCGCATGGGGAAAAGTTGCGCATGGTGGCATGTTGTGCATGGGGAAGTTGCTCATGGGGTTGATGCACATGAGGGAAGTTGCGCATGGGGGAAGTTGCACATGGGCGGATGAAGCGCATGGGGTATAGTTGCACATGGGGAAAGTTGCGCATGGGGGAAAGTTGCACATGTGGGGATGATGCACATGGAGGTTGATGCACCTGGGGGAAGTTGCGCATGGGGGATGATGCGCATGGGGCCATATTGCACATGGGGGCCATGTTGCGCATGGGGTGTTTATGCACATGGGGTGTTTATGTGCATTTGGTGATTATGCGAAGTGGGGGGATGGTGTATGGGGAAATGTTACTCCCGCAACGCAGGTACGCTTTTCGCTAGTATAGTAAATACTAATGGTAAGAAACCCAATTTTCACATCCTTTGTTTCAATGTAAAGACATTCATGGGAATCAAATTGGAGGATGCCGGATCTGTGGATGCCTGTATTTGCAACCTGTAGATTTATATATCTTTTTATTAAGGGCACTTATTCCAAGATAAAATAAAGCATTCATTAGATACTAGATTTTGTGGACAGTCCTATGCAGGACCACTCAGTGGTGGGATTCAAATAAATTTACAGCATGTTCTATGTCCTAATAACCTAAATGAACAACAGGTTCTATGTCCCATTAGTAACTGGTTCTCAGAATCAGGCGCTTATTAGCAAAGGGCTCTATAGAACCTATGAGAGCCCCCTGAAGCCCACCACTGGAGATGGGTCGGGAGCTCCAGGAAGTGTCCGGTGTCCTACTGCATCCCAATGATTCACTCTCTGTTTGCAGCGATGTACAGGAGAGCAGTTTTCCTACAAGCACAGGGTTAATTTGTTTTTAGTGAACGTTTTTACTCCCCCAAAACATTGTGTAAACTTAGCAAGAGGCAAAACTTCAGGGACGTCAACTCATCAGGGAGGCATGAAGCCAAGCCAACGTTCAACTTAACAGCTAGAAAGTTCCGGATAAAACTTTTGGAAGAATCAATAAGTAGACCCCACGGCTGGTTTCGTGTCAGAAAACACCATTCTTTTCTTAGTACAAATTGTTCGCTTAAACAGGCAGTTAGAATTATGGAGTCCTTAGAGTTTCTCAAAATTTTTACTGCATCCTACAAAATATAATATATACTTCTAAGTGATTCTCCATATTAAGATTCTGTAGGAGATAAATGAAACATGCTTTTCCCCCCCCTGATGTTCCCACCCCATGGAAATTTAGAAAGGGCATGGAGAGAGCTTTATCCAGTACCAAAGATGCGAGATCAGAGTGTTACCAGAGGCAACCCTTGTGCACTCCTTCAAAGATGGCACAGCTGAGAAAAGGTTTACTGAAATCATTAACGGAGCGCTGGAAGGATGAAAACCAAGGGGAGAGACCAGAGGAGAGCGGCTTTCTTGACATAGGGTTGGCGGATCTAGAGGAGGAAAAGGCTTCATGTTCCTTGATGTGCCAAACAACAACCTATCAGCCAAGCCTTGTGTTGCTGTATGAGGCAGAAATCCTATCCACACTTTCCTGAGAGTAAGCCCTGTTGACTGTGAGACTTACTTCTGCATAGACATGTATAGGATTGGGCTCTCTGATAAGTAGATAAATAGGTACCACTTCGAAGGGAAGGTAACAGCGTTCCGTGCAAATGCGAGCCACATGTCAGACGACGCTGGTTCTACGGCTCTAGAAACGGGGATGTGCACCACAGCCTATAGTCGGTCACAACTAGCAGTATAACATGCAGGTTACCTTTTAACCAGGGGTTAGGATTGCAGTGTCAGCCGCAGAAGGTCGCAGAGAGCATGGAGGATGAACCACAGAGCGTTTCTGGGCATTCACAATATTGATAATGAATGCACTTGGATGAGTTCCTCGACTTAGGCTGCAATTCTGCACACACTTTCCTGAGAAAAAGGGCACAATCCAGAGTAAGGGCAGTGAGGAGAGCCCTGGCTGGGCTGCTCCACCTATTCTGTATCTACAGCAGAAAGTTATGCTGCATCCAATGAGTCAGGAAGCCTGGGCTGCCCTAACTGCTCCAGAGCATGTTAAGTCATTGACAGCTGGTGAGGGCTTACTCCCGAGGAGACCCCCTCAGATCACACTGAACAAGAAACAGCTGTGGTGCCTGCATTAAGGAAGTCCAGCAGCTGCTGACAACCAGTTACATCTGCAGTTCCTCTAGTGTAGGGTGGATGCTGTATCCGGAGGTTAGTGGCTGCCATAGTTGTTCCATATCTTGAGGCAGGGGTTGCAGCCAGGCTGGCTAAGAAATCAGATTTGTGGTCAACACTGCCATTCTTACACGGGCCTGATCATGGACCCTTATGGGTCTACTCATTACTATACCTGCTCCTGAGGTGGTATATCTCTGAGGAACTGGAAGAGGGAAACAGGCTCTGGATACAGAGTAACTGCTTTGCCCTAAGCAATGCTCAACATGCCCTCAGCATGCCTCTCCTGAACTGCTTAGGGCAGAGCAGTTAGGGCAGAGCAGGTCCACCTCTCTTAGGGCACCCTATGTTGCCTTGCTCTGCCCTAAGCCTTTTCCAGGGTTGGAGCATCTTGCAGTTGCTCCAGCCTATGGATAGATAGGGCAACCCAAGTGCTACTCTGGATTGGGCTGCCTGTTCCATAGATCTCAATGGGGCTTACTTCTGAGTAGACATGCATAGGATTACACATGCTAAGCATGTATATTTGAATGTCTGCAGAGATTCCAGAGCTGAATGTGCAACTGGAAACACTGTAAAAATGCTGGTTTGTACAGAGCTCTCAGGCATGCTCTGAGTGTGGACCACAGAAGGAGCACATTTTGGAGATGGCTGTAAGTTAAGGTATACCAAGAGTTTGTAAGACTTACACAATTTGTAAGACTTACACAACGTTAAATAAAGTGTGCTTGTTCTTAAAGTCCCCTGTGGTGCCCGAACTGTAAATATCAAGAACGCCCCAGGCTCTCTCAAACACTTACCATACCCCATTACCTTATTTGATGGGATTTCTTTTGGACATTCTCTATCTCAGAGTTGATTTTATGCATGTGACTCCTATTTAACCTGGTGAGTTATAACTGTTGCACATTATGCATCATATACATTTAGGACTCCAGCCTAAATGATTCCCTTTTTATAAGTAGAGTTAGTTTTCTAGACTGTTTCTGTGATATAAGGTATATTCATACTTTAAGCACCATCCTAACCACGTGTACTCAAATGTAAGCCCCTTTGTGTGCAATTGGTCTTACTCACAGGAAAGTGTCCTTAGGATTGCAGCATTTATATAGTACACAGATACAGAAAACCTGCTGAACTCCATTGAAAGAAGCAAACAAATAAAGGTATGACCTCTGTATCCACTGATTCGGTGTCCACTGATTTGACTCACCACTGATACAGAGGTCCAACTTTAAATGCCTTGCAACAAGGGGAAAATAAAGCATCAAATTGCAATCTTCTTTGGGGTTAAAGACACCTTTAAATATAGATTTAAATATAAATTTAATATAAATATAGATTTAAATATAAATTTAAATAATTTCATTGTATTAAATTCTATTACTCATTTCTCTCAAGTGGCTGAATAGCATATATACCAATGGGGTGACAACGGAGGAGCAAAAACCCTGTTACTGTATTGGGTCTTTATTTTTCCAAATGATTTGGTATCCACTGATTTTTTTTTTCCACTCCACCGGAGGTTTTGAAATGTTCCTGTTCCTTTAAGGTAAAGACCAGTTAGAATCCGTGTATGTGCACAAGTGGGTGAATTATGTGCCAAGAGAGCTCTATAATACATGCACGGGGAAAATGCAGTTTATTATTCAATAGCTGTCTTTAATTTTATGGAATCTCCATTGAGTTGTGCACTTGGAGACAATATTGGCTTGTTTCCATAAATCCCATCTGTATAGAAAAGAATGCTTGACATAAAAAAAAACAAATACTGTGTGATACATTTAGGGGTCTGCAATGAGGATAAGCAGCGCAAATGAAAGGGAATCCATATGGTCCTCTTTGCCTGCAGTGCCAGCGGGTCAGCGAGAGATTTTTACATTATGGGCCGTTTTGGAGGTTGGATGCTCTGAAGCCCTTGTTCCTCTTGTTTTGCATGCTTGGAAGTTTTCCTTCATGCCAAGTGGAACAGTTTCATTTCGCTGGTTGTACAAATGCCAGGTTGGCATATAGGTTGTTTGGGATTTTCTCATACTGAAGGATTGGACAAAAATGTTGTGGTGACAACAGACTGCATTTGGTCACAGCACAGGCTGGAAACCTCCAACGACCTTGCCATCCCCCAAACAAAAATACGGGAGACAAGGTACCTACACATAAACACACACACGAACACGCCAAGTGACACCCACTGGAATAGGATACCAGTGACTCAAAACCTGACTGTCTTTTGTGTGTCTGTGTATTCCTGCTTATTTACACAGCCCTTCATCATCTTCCTTTTTCCGTGCTTGTCTGGGATGGAGGTCTTCCTCCAAGGCTGCACCTTTGCAGGCTGGTGGACCTCCATGCACCAGTACAACTTACTCCCTAGAAGATGCAAATGTTCTTTATGGCACATTTGTGACTCTCCTAGACCAGGAGAATTTATTAAATGATATTATTATTTATATTTATATTATTTATATTATTATTTACATTCTTAAATATTATTAAATACCTGAATTTATTAAAAATTATGTATGGGCACAACCCAGATTAACTACGGCGAGTCCTTGCTCTGGTGTAAGAACAATTTGCTCTGAATTGCAATATGAATTTTCCATAGGTTTTCACTAGGTGGTGCAGTAACTACAGATTCACAGGGTGAAATCCAGAGTAACTAAGGGGAGTCCTTGCTCCAGAGTAAGAACAAGTTACTCTGGATTGCAGTATGATTTCCCCATAGGTTTTCACTAGGTGGTGCAGTAACTACGGGTGCACATAATGTCTCTTACATGCTCCTGTAGTTACTCTGGATTGTGCCCATAATGTCTCTTACGTGCTCCCGTAGTTACTCTGGATTGTAGGGTATGTGATCTTTCCATGACATCACAGCAAGTGAACCAAGTAATGGAATGGAGAGTTTTATGGGCACAACCCCTGGCAGAAACGCAAGGCAGGAAACATTTCCAATGGTGCAAACCTATCCATGTTTATTAGGAGGTGAGCTCTGTTTTGTCTGGTGGTGCTGATTCCCAGGTAAATATGTTTAAGATTGCAGCCTGAAGTTACTGTATAATATCTTTTGGAATGGAACGGCGGGGAATATCTTTTGGCAAATCACACTTCCTTTTTGTAACATTGCAGTCTTAAGTGCCGGTAATAAAATTTTTGCCAACTCTGAACTGCTGCAAAGATTCATCGAAAGACAAACAGCAGATTGAAGGCAGAAAATAAATGTTTAATGTATATGAATGTACATCTGTGACTTGTTCTATTTTTGTAAAATAAAATAAATTCACTTTTTTCCCCGTTTCTCAACAGAGAGCAGAACGCTTCTCCAGATATTCAGAGTTCAAACTCTCTGCTGACACATTGATGGAAAATAAAAGCCTTCAGTGGATGTTATAACAAGCAAGATCGTGGTAGGTTTGTTCTTTTTCTTTCTTTCTTTCTTTCTTTCTTTCTTTCTTTCTTTCTTTCTTTCTTTCTTTCTTTCTTTCTTTCTTTCTTTCCCTTCCTTCCTTCCTTCCTTCCTTTCTTCCTTCCTTCCTTCCTTCCTTCCTTCCTTTTTTCTCTTCCTCTCTCTCCCTCCCTCCCTCCCTCCCTTTCTTTCTTTCTTTCTTTCTTTCTTTCTTTCTTTCTTTCTTCCTTCCTTCCTTCCTTCCTTCCTTCCTTTTTTCTCTTCCTCTCTCTCCCTCCCTCCCTCCCTCCCTCTCTCCCTCCCTTTCTTTCTTCCTTCCTTCCTTCCTTCCTTCCTTCCTTCCTTCCTTCCTTCCTTCCTTTTTTCTCTTTCTCTCCCTCCCTCCCTCCCTCCCTCCCTCCCTTCTTTCTTTCTTTCTTTCTTTCTTTTCTTTCTTTTCTTTCTTTCTTTCTTTCTTTCTTTCTTTCTTTCTTTCTTTCTTTCTTTCCCTTCCTTCCTTCCTTCCTTCCTTTCTTCCTTCCTTCCTTCCTTCCTTCCTTCCTTTTTTCTCTTCCTCTCTCTCCCTCCCTCCCTCCCTCCCTCCCTCCCTTTCTTTCTTTCTTTCTCTTTCTTTCTTTCTTTCTTTCTTTCTTTCTTTCTTTCTTTCTTTCTTTCTTTCTTCCTTCCTTCCTTCCTTCCTTCCTTCCTTCCTTCCTTCCTTCCTTTTTTTCTCTTCCTCTCTCTCCCTCCCTCCCTCCCTCCCTCTCTCCCTCCCTTTCTTTCTTTCTTTCTTTCTTTTCTTTCTTTCTTTCTTTCTTTCTTTCTTTCTTTCTTTCTTCTTTCTTTCTTTCTTCTTTCTTTCTTTCTTTCTTTCTTTCTTTCTTTCTTTTCCCTTCCTTCCTTCCTTCCTTCCTTCCTTCCTTCCTTCCTTTTTTTCTCTTTCTCTCCCTCCCTCCCTCCCCTCCCTTCTTTCTTTCTTTCTTTTCTTTCTTTCTTTCTTTCTTTCTTTCTTTCTTTCTCTTTCTTTTCCTTCCTTCCTTCCTTCCTTCCTTCCTTCCTTCCTTCCTTCCTTCCTTCCTTCCTTCCTTTTTTCTCTTTCTCTCCCTCCCTCCCTCCCTCCCTCCCTCCCTCCCTCCCTCCCTCCCTTCTTTCTTTCTTTCTTTCTTTCTTTCTTTCTTTCTTTCTTTTCTTTCTTTCTTTCTTTCTTTCTTTCTTTCACAATTACACCGATTCTATATGCTGGAGTATGGAACTTGCAAGACCAGAGTCAGGTGTCAGAGTTTGGAGTCAAAGTCACTTGGTGGTGGTGACAGTGATGTCTATTTTATTTCAGTCTCAGATCTTAATGGGTTGGTTTAACTGGTGAAGATTACTTGCTGTATTAAAACTGGCTTATATTTTCTGCTTGAAAATAGCTGGAAGTGAAACTGCAGTAGCCAGTAGCAGACCTGCCCAGTTTGTACCCTGGGGTAGATCCTTGACAACCCCCAAAATCCAGAATAACTATGGGAGCATGTAAGAGACTTTACATGCACCTGTAGTTACTGCACCCCATAGTGAAAACCTATGGGAAATTCATATTGCAATCCAGAACAAATTGTTCTTACACCGGAGCAAGGATTCCCCATAGTTACTCTGGATTTTGCCCATCCCCTCCCAGCATGTCCCCTTCCCAGTTGCTTGAGCGTTGGTTGGTTGCATTTGCCGTAGACCCATGAAACCAAAATATACATGGGATTTCCAAAAACCGTTCACTTCCCAAACTTGCGAAATAATTTGTCTCGACAGTGTCCAGTGGTATTGATTCAAACCTTTATCAACAGCAGAACAATCTGGGCAAAATCCAGAGTAACTATGGGGAGTCCTTGCTCTGGTGTATTCCAATATGTTTTTTCCCATAGATTCCCATAGATTTTACGGGTGCTTGTAAAGTCTCTTACATGCTCCCATAAATACTCTGGATTTGGGGGTCTGTTTTTCTTTTTAAATCTGCAACAATCTTTTTAATATCTATATAATGTGTACGTGAATTTACTATAACAATTCTAATCCAAACACATTTTACGTGAAATATTTCTCTAGGGAAATGGTTCATAAATCCTTTTTCTCCTCTACTTTTAGTTTCTTTTTTCACTTGCATGTTTGTTTCTTACTCAACAAACCTGCCTGGCAGTTGCGAATTAGAATTGATGACAATAAATTCTTGTACAATCATTTTGATATCATTGTCAAGCTCTACGAGACGCATTATCTCCTTAAGGCTTCTATGCTCCGATCCTCTCTCTGTGGACTGAGATGGTTTTAAAAAAATATTTTTCTGCTTTGACAAATTTGGAAAGGTGTTTTTTTCCCCTTTGAATTTTGTAACTTTTATGGACTGAGCTGTTGACATTCAAAAAGAGAATTATTTCAGTGGTTACATGAATGTATAAACTCAAAGATATATGGAAGTGTCACAAAAGCAGGCCTCCGTCAGTCTTGAGAGACTATGGTATCGTGCTCGGCGCTGCATACGCTGCATGCGAAGCACGAAAGCCTGGGTTGGATTGTTATGGAGGATAGGCTGTTACCCAAGCAGCAAATCCCCCCTCTCCACGCCACTGAATTAGTCCAATGGAAAGGCAGAGCCAATACGATTGGATCCAGCTGGCGTCGCAGAGCTGGTCTAAGGACAGGAGCTCACCCTGTCTTGTGGGGCCAACCCGGGTCTCGAACCCTGGCCTGCTGGTTAACAGACGTCTTAACCGCTTACGTCACAACAACATGCTTAAAAAGAATTCTGGTTTGCACATGGATGGAAAGGCTGGAGGTGTGGTGTTGAGTCCTTAGCATCTCCTTTCTATATTCAGCGGCTTGTCTAGCGGCAGATTGGTTCATTATCTAGCAATGCTATTAATCTCTTTGATTAGCACCTTAAAAATAAACAAACAATGATTCCTCCGTGTTTGACACCAGTAGCACATTTTAATGTGGTCTGCTTGGTTTGCTGGCTCTGAAACCCCTCACTGACATATTTCATGCTGAAATATGGCCCCTTGCATATCTGACAACACCGCCATTTGGGGGGTGTGGATCTCTGATGGAATCTGTGTGCAGATTAAATGGAAATGTGCTAATTTTCTCTCTTCCACATGGCACGGAACATTAACCGGGAACATTTGCTTTAATTAATGGTGAGAAAGAATAACTTGTGTCTCATTTTTTGCTCAGAATTAGAGCGCAGACTGATCATGAACTAATAATGTTCTTTCCTTTAAATGACTCCTATCCTTCGAACCAGACAATGAACATTGTTTTGAGTAATGGGATCCCTTTTGAGTGCAAGCAGGTTCTAGGAAAACCGGTAACAATATAGGACCTCTTATAACAAAGCCCTTTGGCTATTGATTGCACAACTTGCATATGGACCTAATGAAACAAACCCCCAAATCCAGAGAAACTATGGGAGCAGATTATAGACTTTACGTGCACCTATAGTTCCTGCACCACCTAGTGAAAACCCATTGGAGATTATCCCTACAATCCAGAGTAACTACAAAAGCACGTAAGAGACATTAAGTGTATCCATAGTTACTGCACCACCTAGTGAAAACCTATGGGAAATTCATATTGCAATCCAGAGTAACTTATTCTTACACTGGAGCAAGGACACCCAGTAGTTACTCTGGATTGTGCCCTATATTGGAATCCAGAGTAAGTTATTCTTACACCGGAGCAAGGACTCCCCATAGTTACTCTGGATTGTACCCTAAGTTGTTCTTACACTGGAGCAAGGACTCCCTGTAGTTACTCTGGATTTTGCCAGTAAAGTCACCACAATGTACTGCAACACACATGGTCCGATCCTGTCTCAGGTGCAACTCACGTGGTCCGATCCTGAGGACCAAGATCCTGAAAAATTTGGAAAGGTTTTTTTATGGATATAAAAGTCCGTAATTATTATGGACTGTGTTGCTGATGTTCAAAATGTTTCATGGGGGTTGGATCTGTCCCAGGTATTCCCTGAGGATTAGTATGGAAAATTTCCAGTCTACAGACATTCCTGCAAGACAAGCACCATTTGACAAACTATAGATACGATGCCACCTGCAACATGGAGTGTACCATCTCGTCCAGTACCCCATTTTTTACTTTTCTATTATTTTTCTGTTCCATGGGTGATGCAAGTGGTTAAGACACTATGCCTATTAACAAGCAGGCCAGGGTTCGAGACCTGGGTCAACACAAGACATGTCCTGTCCTTAGCCCAGCTCTGCAACGCATCTGGAACCAATTGTATTGGCTCTGCCTTTCCATTGTACTATTTCAGTGGCGTGGAGAGGGGGGATTTGCTGCTTGGGTAACAGCCTATCCTCCATATTAATCTACCCACACCTTCGTGCTTCGCATGGAGCGTCGAGCATGACACCATAGTCTTTCAAGGCTGATGGATGCCAATACTTTGTACCTCAAACCCCACACTACAGTGGTGTGAACTGTATTGTTCCCAAATGTTGTTCCCAAATGACTGGTCACTACATTTGGCCAAGTTTATTAGTACTGGTTTGCTAAAATCTAAGGTTTTATCATCAATGCACTGTGAAAGATGCTCAGTATTTCATGGGCTGCTCTATATTTTCCAATCACAGAGCTGTTCATCTGGGGCCAGTTTTAGAAAGCATGGCACCGCTTTACTGGGAAGATGGCATTAAGATGGTGATATGCCCAAATAGTCAGAGCTTGATAGTAACGGAGACTGCCTTCTTGGAAAGATGAAATAAAATTCAGCCTGTTGAATGGGAGTAGATGGAACAGGAATGTAAATAAAATATAAGCCAGGGGGATAGGAAAAAAGAAAATTAATTCAATTTTAAAGGCTATAAGAGAGACTGGGTGAGTGTCCCTGACTTGTATGGTTCTTATTTCCCCTGTGTTTTCTCTACATAAACCACCAAAGCAAAGCCTTCTGTTTGATGTCATGCAATGCAGGTAAAAGCATTAGCCCCAACTGCACAATGGTGAACAGAGCAACAGAATTTGCAAGGGAGTAATGGGGACGAACGCCTTCTATGGGTGAAATCCAGAGTAACTACAGGGAGTCCTTGCTCCGGAGTAAGAATAAGTTACTCTGGATTGCAATATGAATTTCCCATAGGTTTTCACTAGGTGGCGCAGTAACTACGGATGCATGTAATGTCTCTTATGTGCTCCCGGAGTTACTCTGGATTGTGCCCTATGTGTAAAATGCCCTTAATTCCTAAAATTCCCCTTAATTCCTTGAAATTACAGACAGGTGCCAACCCTGTACTAACTCATGGCCAGCGTAGACATGGCTGGATTTGTTCCAACAGTTTCCCAAGTTATAGATTTCATTAAACCTCCAGGCCAGGAATTCTCTGCATAGATTTGAATAGTGTTTGAAGGAATTCAAGGTGAGGGAAGAAATTCCCTTTTTTCCCCAAGTCTGAGCCACAACCAACCCCAACCCCATTCTGGATATGGAGCAGGCCAGCCAGATTCCCCGTTCCAGTGCAGGTTCAGATTGGGATGTTATTCTCATGCATCTTCAGAAACAGGTATGATGACTGATGATTCCCAAACTTTGAGCTGTGGCATCCGAGGGGAGCTGTACAGTCCTCAAGAAAACCTTACTTCCATATTGAATGAATGGAAAGCATTAATTGGAAAGCATTAATTAAAGCATAAGACGCTGTGTCTGTTAACCAGCAGGCCAGGGTTCGAGACCCGGGTTGGCCCCACAAGCCAGGGTGAGCTCCTGTCCTTAGCCCAGCTCTGCAACGCCAGCTGGATCCAATCGTATTGGCTCTGCCTTTCCATTGGACTAATTCAGTGGTGTGGAGAGGGGGGATTTGCTGCTTGGGTAACAGCCTCTCCTCCATAACAATCCAACCCAGGCCTTCGTGCTTCGCATGCAGCGTATGCAGCGCAGAGCACGATACCATAGTCTCTGAAGACTGATGGAGTTGGGTCCGTTGCCCTAATGTGGAGCCATGGCCAAGGGTCCAGTAGGTCAAGGGAGCCACCAGGAAAAAGTTTGGGAACCACTGATTATGCTATTCCAGGTTTAATTAATGAAATATAACAGCTTCTCAGAAACATTTGCTTATTTTCAGCCATTGTCTGTCCCTTCATATTGTAGCTACTATGGGGAAAAAAAGTTCTAGACCCCATATTTCTCCCCCACCCTCCGGGACTAATGATTCATATTTTCTTCATTTTCCTTGGAGTGGATCCAAAGCCCATTCTGTTTAATGTGCCTGCTGCTTCTCGGGCAGTGACAGCTGTTCAAATTTGCACTTTGTATCATGGCGAGCGTATCGTTTGTGAGTCTGTTTACCCCGAGCCCTGGTTCCAAATGCCTCTGGTATTTTTTTGACTTCTCATTTCAATCTCTGCAGGATTGAATATGTGATTTTTATTCTTCTCTTTATTTTCAAGGATGCCTGAAAAGTTAGCAAAAAGGGATGGAAGTCAAGCTGGTACTTGCATGGTGAGCATGCGGTGCTCCTGACAGGTAGTGACAGGGGTGATGCCCACAACATATCTAGTTATTTAGGAAGGGGGTGACCCAGGAGGAACTGGGACTAATCTCTGTAGGTGGTCTTAGGAAATGCACTCCCTCTCAGCCTTCATTCCCCCGGCTTCAACAGGAGATAGTGATCCTTCAGACCTGTTGTAAAGATAACCCTTGTGATGCTCTTTGCAGATTCAGAAAGCATGATGCAAATGTTAAACATGGTCATTATATGAGACTCCAAAAGTCATGCAAAATATAATCAGATGTGAGAATCAGATGTGAATTTCATCAGAGTACAGTCAAACATGAACTTGGCATCTACCAGAAGTCCAGGGTTCGAGACCCGGGTCCCCACAAGACAGGATGAGTTCCTGTCTTTAGCCCAGCTCTGCAAAACCAGTTGGAACCAATTGTATCAGCTCTGCCATTCCATTGGACTATTTCAGTGGCGTGGAGAGGGGGGAGTTGCTGCTTGGGTAATAGCCTTTCCTCCATATCAATCTACCCAGGCCTTTGTGCTTCGCATGCAGTGTCGAGCACGATACCGTAGTCTTTCAAGACTGATGGATGCCAAGTCAAACATGGATCTTGCTTTCAGAAGCCCCATGGAGACTCCAAATAGTGTTTCCTTGATGTCCATGGGGGTATCTAAGGGTCCAGGAGGTTGTGTCAAGATTTTTAAAGTTGGCTGGAAGAGTTGAGCTTTAGATCTGTGTTTTCAGGATTTGGAGGAAAAAGTAGGTTTCTGCCCCTCTTTGATATCAATCGATCGATCGATCGATCGATCGATCCATCAATTAATCAATCAATCAATCAATCAGTCAATCAATCAACAGTATTTATATACTGCTGTTCAACAAAAAGTTCACAAAGCAGGTTTCAGAGAAAATTAAATAGCTAATGGCTAATGTTCTTAATAGCAGCTATACATATATTTCCTTTATTTTGTGTGAACCTTGCCCCAATAACCCACCATTACTTCTCGAGTCTGGCCCTACAATCCAGAGTAACTACAGGAGCACATAAGAGACATGACATGTACCTGTAATTACTGCACCATCTAATGAAAACCTATGGGAAATTCATACTGCAATCCACAGCAAATTGTTCTTACACCGGAGCAAGGACTCCCCGTAGTTACTCTGGATTGTGCCCTATGCGTCCACGCAAATAAAATCAGTCTAATTTAGGACATTTTTCTACCTCTCCACGTTTTTATTTACAATCTGTTGGCCAAAGCTTGCACATTTAACGGTAAGGGAATTTACTAATGGTAAGGGAATTTCGCTCAGTAGCGAAAAACTTGGCATTCTCCTCTGAGTAACTCCAGAGATCTTGTACACATTCTACGCTGTCATGTTCCTAATGAGATGCCAGTGAAACACAATTGACTGTTCTAAAGGCTCCCTTTAGGATTGGATGGTGTCAAACCAAAATAGTTTTGATGGGCTTTGCCAGAGTTGGAGAGAATTGAAACTGGCAACTATGCAAGTTGCAATTCAAGCTTGGGAAGGCAGGTGATACTCCAGCAGTGGTTTTTAAAACGCTTGTGTAACATGCGCACATGTGGGGGGGGGACCGTTGTTTGCCAGGACCAGGTGTAGTGATCGATGGATTGACTGTATAATGTGGTTGCTAAAAGAAAGGGGGGCAGAGGGTAAAGGTGCAAAAAAATGTTCAGAAATAAAAACGGGGTTCAAACTGATTTTCAGTAAAGTTGCTCATCCTTACTCAATTCTA
The DNA here is from genome assembly GCA_030015325.1 of Cryptoblepharus egeriae. Classification (NCBI taxonomy): domain Eukaryota; kingdom Metazoa; phylum Chordata; class Lepidosauria; order Squamata; family Scincidae; genus Cryptoblepharus; species Cryptoblepharus egeriae. The sequence continues at coordinate 17,211,605 of JAREYC010000016.1, read as the reverse complement.
CAGCTTGGAGTTGCATACAGTTGAAAGCTATTAGAAAGAGGAACTCTTTATTAAAAAGAAGGAGGGATGGAGGGAGAGACCTTGTTGTGTAGAAGAACCTGGGAGAGAAAGGGGGTGTTGGGGGGATTTCCTTTATTTACTTGAATCTCACCTTTTTCAGCCAAATTCAGTCTCCAAAATCAGGGTGTGCATTAGACTTGATGGTTGATTAGATGTGAGTAAATACGGTGTTTTGATTATAAGTATAGGGAGCGTATTAGATTCGATGATGCATTCGATTTGAGTACATGCGGTATTTATCCGATTTATATTCCATCAGGGGGCTTTATTTATTTATTTATTTATTCATTCATTCATTCATTCATTCATTCATTCATTCAATTTATAACTCTTCCTAAAGGAAGGATACCAAAGGCATCCTTCCCCTTTTAGCTACCCCATTTAGTGGGTAGAAACACGAGAAGGAGGTAGACAATCCTGGTTCTGCTGCTGGTTCTGCTGCAACCATGCTGGTCCAAAGGCATCCTTCCCCATTTAGTGGGTAGAAACACAAGAAGGCGGTAGACAATCCTGGTTCTGCTGCTGGTTCTGCTGCAACCATGCTGGTCCTGCTGCTTCTCCTGACAAAAATGATTCCATCTTAGGTGGCCTTCACATGGCAAGCCCTTCTGGGTTGGCATCCAATGTGCTCCCCTGCTTGCTATGCCACTAAGCTACGGTTGTACCTAGTTGGGATCAGCTCTCTGTAGCCTGAACCAAAGGCTACAGGTAAGTGTCCATAAGTGCACTTCATCCACTCGAGGTGAAGAATGTATCGAAACATGTCTATGTACTCACAAACAAAACCAAAGAACACTTCAGATGTGTTAAGATTTCCCTGCGCCTGACACGAAATCCATAATGTGTGTTGAATGGTCAGCAGGGGACACATTTAAAATTATTTTATGGAGAGTGAAGAGGAAACCCCAAAGGCACACTTGAGGTGGTTGAGTTTATTAATCCTAATGCACTTGGTGTTTCGAGAGATTTTTATTCAGGGGCAGCCGTAAAACAAGCACACAAAGCAGTGTGAGCCGAATGATGAAAAAAAAGATACCGTCGAAAACACATACAAAAAATATAACAGCAGAAGATGAATGTGGAAAAATTTATGAAATGGGGCAAATCAATGACAAACAATAAAATGCTTCGTTACTATTAAAATTTAATTTCTCGCTACCTAAAAATACCAACTGTGTAACAGATACTATACTTGGAATAAAATATGTTCCCTTTGCTTCCAGATGCTCTTCGTCAGGATGGTTCTTTCACGAAGTCATCTGAGTTCACCACCTGTGCCAGCAGGTTTAGATGGGGCAGTGGCATAGTTAGGTAACTACGGGATTGGAACCCAGGGCCCACACATTTTTTGACACCCCCATACATCAAAATTTTTAATGATCATCTGAATTAATTAATGCAATTAATTAGATATTAATTAATATTTTCATTTTTTTAAAAAAAAATCATCTGCTTTATTCTTTTTGGGGAGTGGGTGAGGCTCTGGATCTGGAGAAGCAGAGCTCCACCAGTCCCACCTTCCTCCTATCCCACTCTCTTCCCACCAAATGTCCTTCTCACCATCCCACCCCATGATCCCCTTAACGTGATCCGTTAACGTGACACGTGACCCCCTCACCATGCAGTGATCCGGTTGGCCACAACCTGTGGAACGCCATTGATCCACCAGTGCTAGCATAGCACCATCTGGTGCTGACCTAGCTCTGGCTCTGGTCTGGCACCCTAGTCCACAAATGGGCTTTACGTCCCATTTGTGTTACTCAACATAGAGCTCTTTGGGCACAATCTAAGCTGACACCACTCATTTGTCTCTCCATTCCAGTGGTAGTGTGGGGATACTGGCACATATCTATGCACTGGCCTAACCATCCCAGGAGTGGCACACAGGTGCTTTGCAGCACTTTTGCAACATCCCCAGGTTGGCACAGGGTTTGTGCCAGAATTTATGCTGGCCTAATTTGGGGTTAGGAATACAGCTGCAGTTCTTAAACCTGGCCATGTATTCTTTAGTGTGCGTGGTGTGACTCTGTGTCTATCTGTCTCCCATACGTACCTCCTCCTGGCTGTTCCTCAAAGCTTCACTACTATGAGTATATACCGTACTACAAGATTTGCATATAGTACATGATCTGTTTCATATTTACATCCTGTTTTCCTTTTTTTCAGATTAAAGGGGGGGGTCTCTCTAACTTTCTCTGTCATACCTTTCTAAGTAGAGGGAAACTGGAGTGGACAGTTTTAATAACTTTCCCTACACTATAGGAAGTAGGACTCCCAAGAAAAATGTAGGACAAAAGAAAAAAGGCTATAAACACTCTAAAAGCGCTCTCTCTCTCTCTCTCTCTCTCTCTCTCTCTCTCTCTCTCTCTCGTTTTTACAGAGAGAGAGTTTTTATAGATTTTTTTGTCCTACATTTTTCTTGGGTGTCCTATATTTTGAGTGGTTCTTATCTGGTTATGACTTATGATCACCCTGCCCAAGACACCGACGTAAAAGTTACTGCTTAAAAATTTTGCTTTTATATTAATTACATCCACATGATCATTACTCAGCCTCATTAACCAAACAGAAAAAATTGACTTCATAACATGTTGGGAGCTGATGTGCTCAAAAGTGCTGTGTTTCACCTGGTTTTGCTTCTGTAAACAAATCATATCCGTCAGAAGGAAATATATATAATTCCAATGTCAGAATTTAATGGGAGTTTTTTTTCCCCCCGAAATATACCCATCGTGAAAACATCTGACGACGGCAATGCAGAGTGGCGTATATCACCATTCTGAAAAGTTGCACACAGCTACTGTATATCATTAAGTAAGGAAACACAAATCATGGAAGGATATGCTTTATGTATGTAATTATTCAAAAAAATTCTGCATGGCTTGGAAATGCGGCAAGAACTCCAGTGGGCATGTATAACTAGAGCCTTAAGGACTGATGTGGCTTTTATATGGAATCAGCCATAATTTTAGGACTGGCAGTTCACTGTCCTGGTGAGTATTCTATACGTGACAGTCAAAGTTTATGAGACAAGATGAGATTTTTTATTATTGATGACAAGGTTGTACTCAGTGCAGAATGTCTTAAGTACTGACACTTTTGGTATTCATGCCTGTTTCTAAAGGCATGTATCACCTGTATTACCTGTAATTTACATGTTTACACTAGTTCCATAGGGTGAACTGCTAGAGTGCTTCAATACTAGGACCGAACACCAGATCCCTTACCAGAACAACCAGGTGATTGATTGATCTCAGTTCCTGCCCAGGTTTGGAGCTAAATATATAGGGTAGATCTAGGTCCTCAGTCTGATTTGTCACATACAGTCACATACATTTGATGGGCAGATTTTGCTTCCCATTCCAGCAAATGTCCTTCCCCACTAGTGCAACAGTTTGTGGGGCATACACCATGCCCCCATTGGGTCCACCACCTGCCTGCACCCTCTCCAAACCCTATGCCACTTCCAATGCAAAATTACAATTCCTGAGGCTTGCTCCAGTGCAGGGAGGCCAATGCACCCACTTGTACTCTTCTCCCCAACTCCAAAAGAGGTGCAGATACACCTTATAATATTTTTGCAACAGTGCTCGGCCGGCGGTTTGGATTATATCCTCAGTGTATTACTTATAACAACAGATTGCGGCTACAACAGACTTCTGCAATCTTCCTTTTTTCTGTTGCCTTTCCAAAATATTTTTTTATTAATCCTTATTAATTTAGCAGTGTGGGGCAGAAGAGTGCAGTAGCTCTCTGTTATCCCAATGTTTATGACCCACAATCCCCCATTTGTTCTGCATGGCGGCAATTTGCATTCTTTTCGACATCAAATTGCATTAATTAGACCATATGCTCCCTTCTGTTGGCACAAGTCGAAGCAAAGGCCTGGCAGTAACTCCCCAGAATAAAAGTAGGTTAAATAAAAAGCAGAGGCACAAGGGGCATTTTATAGCTATCTTTTTAGGGCTCATTGCAGCAAATTATTGGCACCCACTGCACATGAGCATGCAACATTAAGCAAATAATCTTTTTTCTTGAACTACGCTACTTGTATGCTAGACAATACTCTCGTTCTATTGCAAGAATTAAAAAATCAAGGTTTGGTTGTTGTTCTTCTATTTTGCTTCCAATATGCCTGATTATCCCCCAAATCCAGAGTAACTATAGGAGCACGTAAGAGACTTTACATGCACCTGTAGTTACTGCACCATCTAGTGAAAACCTAGGGAAAATTCATATTGGAATCCATTGTAAATAGTTCTTACACCAGAGCAAGGACTCCCCATAGTTACTCTGGATTTTCCCCAAAGTGAAAATGCAGGTCCTTGCCCTAAAGAGCTTGCAAGGAACAAAGAGGCATTTGTGATTATTTGCACACATATTATATTATATTAATTATATTATATTATATTATATTATATTATATGCACACTAATATATTTAATATTAGCTATATAATGGGTCCTTAATATCCACGTGAGAGATAAATTCCAGGACACAACACATACACACCAAACTTTGAGGACCAAACTATAGATAGGGTCCCTACCTGCAAAGAAGTGCCTTTCACAAAAATATAAGTAAGAAACACCAGCAAACAGTGCTAGGGATGAAAATACTTTTCATTTCTGTATTTTTAAAGCGTTTACTTTTCCTCTTTTGGAGGACCTGACAACAGCCTCAAGTGTCAGCTAAAGAAAGACAATATAAATTAGCAGCAGCAATCAGAAAGCAAATCTATAAAAGATAAACTTAGGAGCATTGGAAACAGCACGGCTTTAAATCAATATTTAAAATAGTCTATGAAATGAAGCAGCTCTTTCAACTTTCATCAGAGGAGGGATACAAAGCTCTCATGTGCACCCTATATGCATGCAAGGTAGTGCACGCATGCTTTTGTATATATATAAGTAGATTCAGATGAAGGAGGGTGATCCTTCACATGTTTCAACTTTAAGACGGGTTGCCAAAGTATGCTTCGTGATGCTTTAAGGGATTCTGGGGTCCATGAGAAACCATGGATAAACAGATCTGCAGATACTGGATCCACAGGTGCCAACGGGCTGGTGCCAGCCATGGATAAATAGATTCATGGATACTGGATGTCAAGAGGTGGAGGCCAACCACAGATAAAGGGCAAAATCCAGAGCAACTATGGGGAGTCCTTGCTCCAGTGTAAGAACAACTTACTCTGGATTGCAATATGAATTTTCCATAGGTTTTCACTAGGTGGTGCAGCAACTACAGGTAAACATAAAGTCTCTTACGTGCTCCTGTAGTTACTCTGGATTTGGGGGTAACAGATCTGTGGATACTTGATCCACAGGTACTAAGGGGTGTGTGTAACTCTGCCTAATCTTTTGATTGCCTATTTTATTTCCTTGTTAGTCTTTCAGTGATTTTATTTTTATTTTAAATCAAATTCAAGACAGTGAAGGACATCCGAAATGCATGATTTGCACTGAGGTCTGGGTGGTCAAACACAGGTTTCCCTTCCCTTCCATGACGGTTTGTTTCAATGCAGCCTTCCAACACATTAGCTCCATCTAATTTTTCATTTTCTTGTTTGATTTACCACATCCAGACCAACATGTTTAATTTCAGCAGATGGATTTGATATCAACAAACAGGCTCTTGGAAGTGACACAAATTTGCCTTATTGCAATAATCCGTCTGGTCCCCGGTCCTGACCTTCTGCATAAATTTGTAGCTTGGTGGCGACTGTGTGTGCGAAATAAATAATTCTATTTTATTTTCTATGGCAGGACATAAAAGTGGAAGGAAAAGATCTCAGAGTGTCAGTAAACAATACACACTGCCAATTACTTGTAAAATTTACCAGTGCAATAACCTCGTATTTTCTTGGCCTTTCGTGGCCTTCCTTTCAAAAGCAATGTTTCACAAAGAAAGAAACTAGAGACAAAAGCTACAAATATTGTGAACCTGTAGCAGAAGACCTTAAGGCAGGCTCCGTTGGGTCAGACCAAAGGTTGAGCTCGGCTTTATGTAGCGTGACACGTCGTCGTTGGGAAGTCAAGGGAAGGCAGGACGGCAAGCGACCTCTCCGTGTTGCTTCCCCAGAAGCTAAAATTCATTTGCCACTGAATGCAGAGACTGGATAGTATATCTTGTCTTTACAAATGTGTCGTCCTCACATTTATAGCTCTGGCCATTGCAAACTTGCCATAGGGCAAAATCCATAGCACTTACGGGTCCACACAGTTACATCACCCTCTAGTGTTATCTTATGGAAAGTCATCTTAACCTCTCCAAAGCAAGGGGCTTAATTTCACTTTAGGGTATCAGCCATAAAGCACATCTGAATCAACTCATGAGGAGGTGCAGCTGGTGCATTGACGTGCACTGGCATGGCCGCTTTGGAGCTGTGCTGGGATGCGGTAAGTTTGCAACAATAATCCATTCCCCCTCTTGTGATCCGGTCTACCCCATTTTCATAATTCTCGCTAAGATTGGTGACTCCATTGGACCCCATTGTGACCCTTCAAACCCAAGGTTGAAGAACACTAATATAGCATTAGGGCAGTGATTTTCAACCAGTGTAACATGGTTGAACACCAGCGAATCTTCATCAGGTGTGCCGCAAGAATTTGGGGATTGTCATTCATTAAGAGGAAAATTGGGGGATTTGAACAGTCTGGTGTGCCTTGTCAATGGTAAAATCAATCGATGGTGTGCCTTGACCATTTTAGTGCCTTGTAAAGTGTGCCGTGAGATAAAAAAGGTTGAAAATCATTGCATGTGGGTCTCTCTTCTGCCTGACTTTGGGTGCAATCCAGAGTAACTACGGGGAGTCCTTGCTGTGGTGTAAAAACAATTTGCTCTGGATTGCAATATGAATTTCCCTTAGGTTTTCACTAGGTAGTGCAGTAACTATGGGTACACATGTCTCTTACGTGCTCCCGTAGTTACTCTGGATTGTAGGGTTTGTCCTTATGGTGGTAGCACAGTCTATAGATTTTTTGCTGGTTTAGGGACAGATTGTGGGGGGAGAGATCGATCCTTTGTCCCAAGCATTCCTTCCAAGAATTATAGTCTGTACCACAATATATATGGCCCATATCCTAAAGTCTAATTAAGCCCTTTGCTCCGGGCAGTAAAGGTGACTTTCCATAAGATAACACTTGAGGATGACGTAACTGCGTGGACCTGTAACTGCTCTGGATTATGTCCTGCATCTGTGCTCATCAATCCACAGATATTTGCCCCAATTCTAAACACAAGCTAGTTTTCGAACGACTGCTGCGAAAGTGCTCGAAAACTTTCCACCTTAAAAACCCAATTCCGCATCAAGGAGAGCGTGTTCTCCAAATAGTCCTTTAGGTTTCAGCTCTGCTGTTTTATTAAAAATTATTAATCAACTTCCTGTCGGGTTGGCAGAGATGAAAATATATTCCATTTCACATATTCAATTTTGAAGGCGAGTAACAGGATGTACCAAACCGCCGTCAAATGTCATTCCTCCAGTACTTTCCTTTTCAGAATCCTTTACTTTTCAGATAAGCACTCTATCAGCCTCATGTATATGAAGAAAAGATTGCATCCATTGGGCCGTTAAGTTAATAACTAGTGTAGATGCCCAGCGGATTGAGCGTCTTACGGAATGTAACCCTACCTATTTTCTCATTTAAGGAAATATACGATTTCTGATTTCTACCCGCCAATCTATAAGGGGATAAAAGATGTTCGCTTCCGAATTGGATTTGCACATATCTCCCTTGCTGTTTTTATACAATTGTGTTGGCTTTCCCTGGTCTATTTCTGAACAAGGGACTTTTCATTCTGTGCCCCAAAGCGACGTAGGCAGGAGCAGCCTTTGACGGATCAGGAGCTAGATCATTGCCTGGGAAATCAATTGACTATTGGTTCCAATACAAAATCAATCAATCAACCAGTGTTGCAGTATGAACATTTTTCAGTATTAACTAAGGACAAAATCCAGAGTAACTATGGGGAGTCCTTGCTCCAGTGTAAGAACAACTTAGGGTGCAATCCAGAGTAACTATGGGGAGTCCTTGCTCCAGTGTAAGAACAACTTAAGGTGCAATCCAGAGTAACTATGGGGAGTCCTTGCTCCATTGTAAGAACAACTTAGGGTGCAATCCAGAGTAACTACGGGGAATCCTTGCTCCGGTGTAAGAACAACTTACTCTGGATTCCAATATGAATTTCCCATAGGTTTTCACTAGGTGGTGCAGTAACTATAGGTGCATGTAAGTTTCTTATGTGCTCCCGTAGTTACTCTGGATTTGGGGGTAAGTTATTTCCAAAAGTCTGACTGTTCTAAATGGGTTTGCGCTACCTGATGTGGGAGGTCAACATGCCACCTCTATAATGGAAGGACAACACCCTGGGTAGTGGTGCGGTGGTGCACCATTGCCCTGCCCCGTTGGTTTTTTTGCTGTAACTTTTCATAGCATAGAAATACTTCAGCTTTCCCTACAATCCAGAGTAACTACGGGAGCATGTAAGAGACATTTACATTGACGTAATTACATCACCACCTAGTGAAAATCTATGGGAACTTCATATTAAAATCCAGAATAAATTGTTCTTACGTCAGAACAAGGACTCCCTGTAGTTACTCAGGATTGTGCCCATAGTTTGTTTCATTGCATTCTGCACGGAATGACACATTGTACAACAGATAACATGATGATATTGTTTGAAAATCAACAAGATTTTGAAAATTTTTGGCCAGTGGTGGTTCACCTGCTCCATGCACATCACTGATAAGGTTTGTATCACCTGCATCCTCCTCACCCTTCTAGCAACACCATTGCTTCTTTCTCCCAAGTTTTGCCGATTGATCCTCTAATTCAGGAGCCTCCAAAGTTTTTGGCAGGAGGACCACATCATCTCTCTGACACTGTATTGGGGGGTAGAAAACTAATTTGCATTTCAAATTTGAATAAATGTACATAAATTTACATATACAAATGTACTGGATTACAGTGGATTACAGGGCTTGTCCAAGGAGAGGGGTCTTGCCGGGGGCCAAATTGAGGCTTGCCGAGGGCTGCATAGGGCCACTGGGCCAGGGTTTGGAGACCCCTACTCTAGTTCATTGGTTATGGGCAAAATCCATAGTAACTACAGGGAGTCCTTGCTCCGGTGTAAGAACAATTTACTCTAGGTACCAATATGAAATTCCCATAGGTTTACAGTAGGTGGTGCAGTAACTACAGGTGCACATTATGGGTGCAATCCAGAGTAACTACGTGGAGTCTTTGCTCCGGTGTAAGAACAACTTGCTCTGGATTGCAATATGAATTTCCCATAGGTTTTCACTAGGTAGTGCAGTAACTACAGGTACATGTAATGTCTCTTACGTGTTCCCGTAGTTACTCTGGATTGTAGGGAATGTCTCTTACGTGGTCCCGTAGTTACTCTGGATTTGGGAGTGTGTGTAATTTTGGTTTCTTCTATCTAAGCAATGAAAGTGTCCAGGGATTTGGACTAAAAATAGTTACAAAGATATTGCCAAAATGTGTTGCAGGGGAAGATTGGATTGCTTTCCAATCTGTCAGTTTCACTCCTCTCTTTTTTTAACCTTCTCTGTTAAAGTTTTATTTCTGTGACCTCTACAGAGACCTCTTTTCCAAGACTCCAGCAAATGAATGAAGTACAAATAAAATGAATGAAAAATTAAATGCAAACACCAGTACTCCAATTCCTGGATTTTCATTTAGGCCTCTAAGTTTGTAGTTCTTACTCATATCCTATAAGTTTATACAACCATACTTATGGCCAACCAACCCTTTCTTACAAAGGTCTCTCTGCCCCGCATGTTAACTGCCAGTCGTCTCCTACTATAGGGAGCGGTGCTCGTCCCTGTAGTCAACAAATCCTGGCTCTTCCAGGATTCACAGTATGTCATCAGGGCATGCCAGCCATTAACACATACCCCCAAATTCAGTGTAACTGCGGGAGCACATAAGAGACTTTACGAGCAGCCATAGTTACTGCACTACCTAGTGAAAACCTAGGGGAAATTCATACTGCAATCCAGAGTAACTTGTTCTTACACCAGAGCAAGAACTCCCTGTAGTTACTCTGAATTTCACCCATAGGCTGAAATCCTAAAGACACTTTCCTGGGAGTTAGTCCCATTAAACATAATGGGTTTACTTTTGAGCAGACATGGTTAGGATTGTGCTCTTACCCTACAATCCAGAGTAAGTACAGGAGCACATAAGAGACATTACATGCAGCCGTAGTTACTGCACCACCTAGTGAAAACCTTTGGGAAATTCATATTGCAATCCAGAGTAAATTGTTCTTATACCGGAGCAAGGACTCACCATAATTAATCTGGATTGCACCCATAGGCTGAAATCCTAAAGACACTTTCCTGGGAGTTATTCCCATTAAACATAATGGGTTTACTTTTGAGCAGACATGGTTAGGATTGTGCTCTTACCCTACAATCCAGAGTAAGTACAGGAGCACATAAGAGACATTCCATGCAGCCGTAGTTACTGCACCACCTAGTGAAAACCTTTGGGAAATTCATATTGCAATCCAGAGTAAATTGTTCTTATACCGGAGCAAGGACTCACCATAATTAATCTGGATTGCACCCAGAGCAGGGGGTTGGACTAGATGATCCACTGGGTCCCTTCCAACTCTATGATTCTATGACAATGGGGCTTGCCATATAAATGGCGTGTTTTCACAGAAGGACAGCCAGTCACCAGTTATTCCCATCTTTAAGTTAGCAGGTTGTGGATTTAGTCCTGTGCAATCTTTCAGATTTTAATGACAACCCTGTGAATGACCCATCTTACTTTTTTTCCTTGTTTTTAAAATGGTTAATAAATGCAATACTGTTGTTATACATTATACTGTCATTATACATTACATTACATTACAACACTGTTATCATACATTATACTGTTATAAATACATTGATGGGTAGTGTGGCTGCAATCCTATACACACTTTCCTGGAAGACAGCCCCAGTAAGCAATAGAACTTACTTTTGAGTAAGCATGGTTAGAATTGTGGCATCTGTGTGTGTGGGGGGGGGGGCTACAATCCAGAGTAACTACAGGACATTTTACACTGACATATACAATCCAGAGTAACTATGGGAGCATGCAAGAGACATTATGTGCACCCGTAGTTACTGCACCACCTAGTGAAAACCTATGGGAAATTGGGAAACCTATATTGCAATCCAGAATAAATTGTTCTTACACCAGAACAAGGACTCCCCATAGTTACTCGGGATTGCGCCCATAGGATCTTTTACAATGACATAGGACCTTTTACACTGACATACAGCACAATCCAGAGCAACTAATCTGTCCACATAAGAGCCCTTGGGTTGCCCTATCTATCACTAGGGTGGAGCAACTGCAAGATGCTCCACCCCAGTTAATCTGGAAAAGGCTTGGGGCAGAGCAAGGCAACATAGGGTGCCCTAAGAGAGGTGGATCTGCTCTGCCCTAACTGCTCTGCCCTAGGCAGTTCAAGAGAGGCATGTGGAGGGCATGTTGAGCATTGCCTAGGGCAGAGCACTTACTCTGGATCCAGAGCCTGTTTCCAAGGCAGAAATGCCCTCTTCCAGCTCCTCAGAGATATACCACCTCAGGAGCAAGTATAGTAATGAGTAGACCCATAGGGGTCCATGATGTCATTTTAATTTAATTTTAAATGTAATTTTAGTTTTTTTAATTGTTTGGCCGCCTTGAGTTCCCCCTTTTGAGGGAAGAAAGGCAGGATACAAATTCCTTAAATAAATTAAATAAATAAATGATAAGGCCTGAGTAAGAATGGCAGTGTTGACCAAAAGTTTGAGTTCTTGGCCAGCGTAGCTGCAATCCCTGCCTCTCAACCTCAGGATATGGAACAACTATGGCTGCCCACAAACCTCAGGATACAGCAGGCCACTCCAAGAAGCCCTTGTATTCACTGTAGAATGTACTGGCATCTCATCAGGGACTCCTTTTAAGGAAGGTGCCCAGTGGAGTCACCAGACTGGTGCGGCTGGTGTGGGCTGCATTGGGTGATGCGCTCGATATGGGGTGATGCGCCGGAGGAGTTTGACTGTCCTTTGGCAGGCCCTGGGCGTCAGCATGCCCATTTAGGTCTGTTCCAAGGCAGAGTAGCAGCCAGAAGCTGCCGCTCGCCTCAGAGCTAGCCTGAACGGCCTTCTGAGGTGCACTGCGCAGAAACACACTGAGCATGCCAAACAGCTTCAGAGGAGACATCCGTAGAGCGGAGGAAGTTTGAGCCTCTGCACAGCCATTCGGCCTCACTCAGGAGGCGGAGCGGCAGCCGAATGGCTTCAGAAAGAGTACTGCACAGGCACCAACTCTGACGCCTGCACAGTATCCTCTGAAGCCAAAAGTCTTCAGAAAAGTACTGTGCAGGTGTCAGAGATGGTGCCTGTGCAGTACTCTTTCTGAAGCCAGTTGGCTTCTGAAACAACTGCGCAGGTGCCAACTTTGGTGACTGCGCAGTCCAGATAGGGGGTGCGTGCATCCCAGGGGTGACGCACAGACTTCCGCACCAGGTGATGCGCAGAGTCGTGTCACCGCTGTAGGCACCACAGCTGTTCCTTGTTCAGTGTGATCTGAGGGGTGTCTCCTCAGGAGCAAGTCCTCAGGAGCAAGTCCTCCCCATGTGTCAATTACTTAACATGCTATGGAGCAGTTAGGGCAGCCCAGGCTTCCTGACTCTCTGGATTCAGCATAACTTTCTGCTCTGGATACAGAATAGTTAGGAGAGAGCAGTTAGGGCAGAGCAGGCTGAACTTGCTCTGGATTGTGCCAATAGACCTATATCCTAAAGTGAAATTAAGCCCCTTGCTCCAGAGCAGTTAAGATGACTTTCCATAAGATAACGCTAGAGGGTGATGTAACTGCATGGACCCGTAACTGCTCTGGATTTTGCCCATAGTTACCTATGGGAAACCTATGGGAAATACGTACATCGGGCAATCCAGAGTAAGTGCCTCTTACATCTTCCTGTAGTTACTCTGGATTGCAGAGAGAGAGAGAGAGAGATTCACTAAAAGGGCATTGGGGTCAATCGGATCTCAATGTACAGGAAAGCAGAAAAACCATGTTTGAAGTTTAAATGAGCCGAACATAATGAAAGCCTTCATAAAGCAAACCAGGTACTTTCTATGTGATTTGAGGTTAAGATCAGGAGGTGTTAATTATTCAATATTTTTAGTAGTATTATTCAAACCTCCAGGTGCTTTTGTTTTGAAAGAAAAGTGCCAAAATTAAGTCTGTTGAATTGTCAGTAATTATGCATTGGAGGTCATTACCAACGAAGTTAATATTCATGGGTAGCTGGACTTACAAACACTATTTGTGCAATTTTTTTTTGGCACTGAAGTGCCAAAAGCTGAGCTGTTATTATATATGAATCATACTTTTACACACATAATATCCCCGGCATCAGGTTGTTAAATGCATAATGGAAGTTGAGGCCAGAACATAATAATTAATTGAAGACCTAGAACCCAATCCTGTGCATGTCTTCTCAGAAGTAACAGAGAACTCCACAGCAAGTTCAGCCTGCTCTGCCCCAGCTACTCTCTCCTAACTACTCTGTATCCAGAGCAGAAAGTTATGCTGTATCCAGAGAGTTAGGAAGCCTGTGCTGCCCTAACTGCTCCAGAGCATGCTAAGTAATTGACACATGGGGAGGACTTGCTCCTGAGGAGATGCCCCTCAGACCACACTAAACAAGGAACAGCTGCGGTGCCTGAAGTGGTGATGCGACTCTGCACATCACCCGGTGCAGAAGTCTACGCGTCAGCCCCAGGACGCACGCACCCCCCTACCTGGACTACGCAGTCACCAAAGTTGGTGCCTGCACAATTGCTTTGAAGCCAACTGGCTTCAGAAGGAGTACTGCACAGGCACTATCTCTGACGCCTGTGCAGTACTTTTCTGAAGCCATTCAGCTGCCATCCGCCTCCTGAGTGAGGCTGAATGGCTGTGCAGAGGCTCAGACTTCCTCCGTGCTAACGAAGTCTCCTCTGAAGCTGTTCGGCATGCTCAGTGTGTCTCTGCGCAGTACACCTCAGCTGGCCGTTTGGGCCAGCTCTGAGGATGAGTGGCAGCTTCTGGCTGCTGCTCCGCCTTGGAGCAGGACTGAATGGGTGCGATGACACCCAGGGCCTGCCAAACTCCTCCAGCGCGTCAACCCATACGGAGCGTGTCACCCAATGCAGCCCACACCAGCTGCACCAGTCTGGTGACGCCACTGGGTGCCTGCCTTATAAGGAGTCCCTGATGAGATGCCAGTACCTTCTACAGTGAATACAAGGGGCTTCTTGGAGTGGCCTGCTGTATCCTGAGGTTTGTGGGCAGCCGTAGTTTGTTCCATATCCTGAAGTTGAGAGGAAGGGGTTGCAGCTAGGCTGGCCAAGAACTCAGATTTTTGGTCAGCACTGCCATTCTTACTCAGGCCTTATCATGGACCCCTATGGGTCTACTCATTACTATATCTGCTCCTGAGGTGGTATATCTCTGAGGAGCTGGAAGAGGGCATTTCTGCCTTGGAAACAGGCTCTGGATACAGAGTAACTGCTCTGCCCTACGCAATGTTAAACATGCCCTCAACATGCCTCTCCTGAACTGCCTAGGGCAGAGCAGTTAGGGCAGAGCAGCTCCACCTCTCTTGGGGCACCCTGTGTTGCCTTTCTCTGCCCCAAGCCTTTTCCAGAGTAACTGGGGTGGAGCATCTTGCAGTTGCTCCACCCTAGTGATAGATAGGGCAACCCAAGGGCTCTTACGTGGACAGATTAGTTGCTCTGGATTTGGCTGTAAGTCTCATTGTGTTAAGTGTGGGTAGGATTGCACCCCTAGATTTGCAGAACTTTCTAGATATCTGTTAATGTCTTTACTAACTATGAGCAGCTTACACAAGCCTACGAACATTTTGTTCTAAAAGTGAGACCTACCCCCAAATTCAGAGTAATTATGAGAGCACGTAAGAGACATTATGGGCAGCTGTAGTTACTGCACCTCCTAGTGAAAACCTATGGGAAATTCATATTGGAATCCAGAATAAATTGTTCTTACGCCAGAGCAAAGACTTACTGTAGTTACTCTGGATTTTTCCCCTATTCTTGGGAATATTGGGGTGGTGATTCAAAAAATGGCATCGGTTTTGTCTAACTTACTCTGGTTTAGGGGTGCATGCTGGTTTAGGGGTACATGCAAGATGTCAACTTGCTCACAAGGAACCTGCTTGAATCAGCATATATGATGGCTATGCTATATCCACTACCATGTTGTAATGAACTGAAAACTGTCTTAAGGTTTGTTGTAAGAGTTGGAGATTGACCCTAGAATCCAGAGTAACTATGGGAGCATGCAAGAGACATTACGTGCACCTGTAGTTATGGCACCACCTAGTGAAAACCTATGGGAAATTCATATTGCAATCCAGAGTAAATTGTTCTTACACCAGAGCAAGGACTCCAAACTCTGGATTGCACCCTAAGCCAAGATTTGCTAGGAAAATAGAGAGTGGCACATCTCTGGTTATTCAACCTCTTTTCTAAGCTGATGAAGCCTTTGGTGAAGCGGTCAGTAATTTCAGATTCTGGAAGCGGATATTAAGATAATTTATTTCAAGAAAAGCAGCTAAACATACATCAAAGTTTAGATTAAAACCGGATTTGAGGAAGACAAAAATTTCAGAAACAAAGCCGTAAACAGAAGAAGGATCAGGGAGGTATCTATTCAGAATTCTCTGCAATAAGGGAGAGGATTAATTTGATAGAAGATATGGAAACTGAAATTAAAAGCCTTCACATGTGTAAAGAGGAATGGAAATAAGACAGATTATTAGCTCAGTTTGTTAATTAAGAAGGTAAATAGTATTAAAATAAAGAGAGACGAAGAGTCTGGCTTCAGAGATTGTAGATTGTTCTTGAAATTGTACGCAGAACTTCATTCGTTACGAAGTCACCAATGAATGTTAGATTGAGAGCACAATCCTAACCATATCTACTCAAAAGTAAATCCCATTGTGATCAATTGGTCTTACTCCCAGGAAAGTGTCTTTAGGATTGCAGCCTAAGAGAACAATCCTAACCATGTCTACTCAAAAGTAAGCCCCATTTTGTTCAATGGGACTTACTCCCAGGAAAGTGTCTTTAGGATCTAACTTATATTAAACTAGCAAAAGGCGTACCCGCGTTGCGGGAGTAAAATTCCCCCATATGCCATTCCCCCATAATCATCAACCCCCCATGGATAACTTTCCCCCAGGCGTAACAACCCCCATGCGCAACTTCCCCCATACACATCAACCCCCCCAGCGCAACTTCACCCATGTGCATCAACCCAGCATGCACAAGTTACCCCATGCGCAACTTCCCCCATGCACGTCAACCCCCCATGCACAACTCCCCCATATGCATCAAACCCCATGCACAACTTTCCCCATGCGCAACTTTCCCCCATGTGCAACTTCTCCCCATGTGCAACTTTCCCCATGCGCAACTTTCCCCCATGCGCAACTTCCCCCCATGCGCAACTTTCCCCAAGCGCAACTTTCCCCAGGTGCAACTTCCCCCCATGCGCAACTTCCCCCTGTGCGCAACTTCCCCCATGGGCAACTTTCCTCCATGTGCATCATCCCCATGCGCAACTTCCCCCATGCGCAACTTCCCATATGCGCAACTTTCCTCCCATGCGCAACTTCCCCTATGCGCAACTTCCTCCGTGCGCAACTTCCTCCGTGTGCATCATCCCCCCATGCGCATCATCCCCCCATGCGTATCATCCCCCCATGCGCAACTTCCCATATGCGCAACTTTCCCCCATGCGCAATTTTCCCCCATGCGCAACTTCCTCCCATGCTCAACTTTCCTCCCATGCGCAACTTCCTCCCATGTGCAATTTTCCTCACATGCGCAACTTCCCCATGCACAATTTCCCCTCATGCGCAATTTCCCCTCATGCCAGCATCCTCGCCAGCGCAACCTCTTCCTCCGAACACCATCCCCCAGTGCACCAGGGTCTGAGCACCAAACTGGCTGGATGTGGTTCAGTCTCCCATGTTAAGTATAGGAGAGAAACATGTTGCCCCCTTTTCAGCCCCTGAAGGGTTAAACTTCTCCAGATGGTTCTTGGTGGGAGTTCAGGTGACAGAAGGAACTCCCAGAATTCCATGCTTCAGGCCCAGCAGTTGGGGAGGAATGTTGCTGAGTCAGCAATTCTCAATGCAAAGTATAGGGAGGAAAACGCGTTGCGCCCCTTTTCACCCCCTTCCGGTTGGAATTTCCAAAAACCGGTTCTTAGTGCACCCCTCCCTCACGGAAGGAACACCCACCCCAAATTTCACGCTTCTAGGCCCACTGGTTTTGGCAGGGCGGTGATGAGTGAGTGAGTGAGTCAGTCAGTCAGTGAGTCAGTCAGTGAGTGACTTTTCTCTTTTATATATATATAGATAGATATAGTTTTTCTACACCAAGTTCTACAATACAAACCAAATCAGAAGATACGATATTTACTTTAATTCTCACCTTTTCCAGTGAAATTTGCCCTACAATCCAGAGAAACTATGTGAGCACGTAACAGACATTTATATCGACGTAGTTACAGCACCACCTAGTGAAAACCTATGGGAAATTCATATTGCAATCCAGAGTAAATTGTTCTTATACCGGAGCGAAAACTCCCTTTAGTTACTATGGATTGTGCCCATAGTCTCCAAAATTGGGGTGTGCATTAGATTCAGTGGTGCATAAGATACAGTATTTTGATTATAAGTAAAGGTCAGTATCTAGTTTAATTTAATTTAAAAATTTAGAATAAACCCATTGTTGTATAAAGTGGTCAGTTAGGTAAAAGTCATAACATAAACCCATTGTCATATTATTACTGTTATTGTTTAATGCAGGAAAATTAAATTTTGCACCTGCATTACAATCACCAGTAAACTTTTTTACCTTCTGAAATCAGGATGCGCATTAGATTGATGGCACATTGGATCCGCGTGAATACGGGTATGCACCATCTATCGGATGCCGTTATATAGCTGTGAGGATATATTGGGGGTTATTCTTGATCTTGCAACCAATGAGAATCAGGAGGGATTCACCAGTGAGAATTCAACCAGTGAGAATTCATTCATAATGAATGAATGAATGAATGAATGAATGAATGAATTAATTAATTAATTAATTAATTAATGTTGCATCAGGAATAAAGATCTACTTAGAAAGTTGCATAGCTATGTGATTACTGAAGGAGGTAGAAAATTGCAATTCCCCAATGTTATTCATATCGAATCTTCAATTACTGATAACATTTACTGGGTTTGAGCCCAGAGACAAGCTTCAGGTGTAGGAAACTGCCTTATATTGAGTCAGATCAGTTATTCCTAAAACCTTTAGCAGGGTTAAGCTACTACATCTACCATAATAATACGTCTAATAATTGTTGTACGGGTCAAATGGACCCGTGCACTCATATGTGTAAAAAAAAACATGGGATCCTAAGGGTTAAGTGCTGGAGGCCAATCAAACTCTCCTCCGGTTGTTGCATCTGCTGGTTAGATCCACACCAGTACTGTCCAAAATGCCTGTATTCAGCCCTCCCCTGACTTCTCCAACCCCCCCCCCCCCCCAACACACACACACACACATACATACACACAAACACCAGCAACAGGTTGTCCTGGATCCTGGGTAGATCTGGGTCCTGGGTCAGATCTGGGTAGATCTGGATCTTACAGGGTCCTGGGTGGATCTGGCTTCTGGGAGCCACTGTACATCTGTGTGCTTTCTCAACCTGCTCTCGAGTTGTCGCTGTGATATATGAATAGTTTACCAATATGTTCATATTTCAGGCTAGTCGGATAAGTAAGGCTCCAATCCTAACCACACTTTCCGAGTAATAAGTACTATTGAACACAACAGGACTTACTTCTGAGTAGACATGCTTAGGATTGCACTGTAACCCCCAAATCCAGAGTAACTACGGAAGCACGTAAGGGACTTTACGTGCACCCCTAGATACTGCACTATCTAGTGAAAACCTATGGGAAATTCAAAGTGGAATCCAGAGTAAGTTGTGGTTACACCGGAGCAAGGATTCCCTGTGGTTACTCTGGATTGCTCCCATAGTCTCCAAAATTGGGAAGTGCACTAGATTTGATGGTGCATAAGATACAGTATTTTGATTATAAGTAAAGGTCAGTATCTAGTTTAATTTAGGCCTATATCCTAAAGTGAAATTAAGCCCTTTGCTCTAGAGTAGTTAAGATGACTTTCCATAAGATAACACTAGAGGGTGACGTAACTGTGTGGACCCGTAACTGCTCTGGATTTTGCCCTAAGTCTGGTTTCTAAGTTGAAGTGACAAAGTTCATGTGAGTTTCATTTTAGTGCTTCATTTGCATAGAGCTAATTTTGCAAAGAGGTGTTTATTTTTAAAAAGAAAGTGTTTTTTTAAAAAAAATTACAGGGTTTTGATTAAACTGAAACATTCTTTGAGGTTTATGCTCAAGTTCCACATATGGAAATTTGCAGTGGGTCTTAATCTGCTTCTTGGAAACTGATGCAAATATTAAAAAGTAATGAACTAACAAGATTGTTTGTTAATGCCACATAAAAGTGCTAATTATGCAGAACTTCCTGCCTGCAGCAAAACCCATGAGAGATTTTCTATGAAACTGTTAAATAAGCTCCATCACTGAAGATGTGAACAGATTACGATTGCTTGGCAGATTTACGTTTAAGGACCGCGTGGCGCGTCTCCCATTGGAAAAAACACAAGCGGAAATGGGGCCGCCGCGGTGTGTTGGTTTTAGTTCTCATAAGGCGTTGGATTGGTGGAAGTTACTCGGCAAGCAAGATAAGAAATGTACTTATATGCATACATTTGAGAAGACTATAACACCACTTAGGGAGGTGTGAGCTTCCCTGTATTCCACTCAAACTACTATATATATTTTAAAAGAACACATAATAACAGCTAATTGGTTCAAACTAACATGAAGATTTGAAAGTTTTCTCATATAATCAAAGAATCAGAGAATCGGAACTACCCACAAGGTCATCTAGTCCAACCCCTACATCAGGCTTACTATGGGAAAGTACTGATAGGATTTCAGTCTTGAATATGTTTGGGATTTTTTTAAAATAGATCAGCAATGGCTAAGGAGGCTTAGTAGAATTCTTTATTTTCCATAATTTTTTAAACTTATTGCAAACTTTTAATTGTTTTACAGTGCAATCCTATTCATTACTCAGAAATAAGTCTCACTGTATTCAATGAGGCATACCCCCAAATCCAGAGTAACTACAGGAGCACATAAGAGACTTTACATGCACCCATAGTTATTGCACCACCTACTGAAAACATATGGGAAATTCATATTGGAATCCAGAGTGAGTTGTTCTTACACCAGAGCAACTCCCCGTAGTTACTCTGGATTTTGCCCTTAGGCCCATATCCTAAAGTCAAATTAAGCCCCTTGCTCTGGAGCAGTTAAGGTGACTTTCCAAGAGATAATACTAGAAGGTGACATAACCGCATGGACCTGTAACTGCTATGGATTTTACCCTTACTCCCAGGAAAGTGTGTATAGAATTGCAGTCAACATTTTTAACATGATGGATCCTAAAAATTTTCCTTGCTTAATGATGTCACTGCCAACCATGACATCAATTCTGGTGGGTCCCAGACAGACAGATGTGGGCCCCGGTGCTAGGAGGTTTGAGAACCACTACCATCTACCCAATGACGGGCTATAAGAGGATGCCAACTTCTCCTGACCAAGACGAGTACTTTCATGTATTGCAGATCTGAGCATGTAGCTTTTGACCTTCAAAATAAACAGCGCACTGACGCAGAGCCACATAATATTCAAAGACTCCTTCCTTAAAGCAGAGTGCATGCAAACCCATTAATTTCCCATATCATTTCATTATTGTCGTTGAGTTCCATTAACATTTATTTATATGCATGGATGTCTTTCTGGATGTAGAAGCACTGATAGGTCATTATTAAATCCTAGTAAATCCAAATATTATGAAGAAACACCAATACTTTTGTAAAGGCTTAATGACTTTTAAAAAAACCTATTTCTGTTTTTGACCTTCAAGGGGAACAAAATAATCAGTGCAGAAACACTCCGGTTGTGTTGTGTTTATACTTAATAATCCTTTGATTACTAGATTCCTGTCACACAGCAACACCTTTCCAAAGTGTCAATCAGTTATTATGTATGAGTAATAATTGTGTTAAGAGTATAAGCATCTGATTTTGGTCTCAAACTTTGAGATAGAGTTGGAATCTGGGTCTGATGCAGGCTGATGAGACTAAAACATGGTCCGTGTTAAAAAATATAGACACAGTGGTATGTCTGAGGGATGCTTTGGGTGCCAGGGTAAGAGGGAGCACAGCACCATGACATTATCCACCTTCTGCATGCCACCCCTTGCACCACTCGGTGCAATCCTGACCAATTTAAACCAGCACATCTCATCCGGACTCTGTTCCCGGGGTGGTACGGGGCGGCTGGCGCATGTCTGTGCACTGGCCTTAACTACCCTCCAGGAGTGGCGCAGAAGTGCCTTATGGCACTAACTAGGCCAGCACAAGACTTAGGGTGAAATCCAAAGTAACTACAGGGAATCCTTGCTCCAGAGTAAGAACAAGTTACTCTGGATTGCAGTATGAATTTCCCATAGGTTTTCACTAGATGGTGCAGTAAATACAGGGGCATGTAATGTCTCTTATGTGCGCCCGTAGTTACTCTGGATTGTACCCTAAGGGTGAAATCCTAATCTAGGCTGATAATTCATCGGGATTATGAAGAAAGTCAAGTGCATGCTTGTACACTGGCCGAATCATCCACCAGGAGTGGCACACAAGTGTCTTATGGCACTTTTGTGATACCCCCCAGGTCAGCACAGGACTTATGTCAGGGCTTGGGCTGGCCTAACTGGAGATAAGGATTGCAGCCTTATTCTGAGACTTACCCAAGCCTAAACTGGTTAGGATTTCACCTTCAAGCCCACAGAACATTTTGCCCAGAAATATTCCAAGGGCCAAGAAAGCAGTGCGCTTCCTCCAGAAATGATGTCTTCAGGTCCTTAGAAGACTTCCATGAATCTCCCTTTTTGACTTCCATGAATCTTCCATATGTCCTCCATCCTGCCAGGATAGAGGGAGGGAATGGCAGGCTACTGGAGAAAGGGGTGGCAGTCAGGAATCCCATTTAGCTGGAATTGGCTGGACATGTCCAGCTTTTCCTTATTGGACCGGACTGTCCAGTCCAATAAAGGCTTGGTTCATCTAAATGGGAGGTGTGGGGGGCTGGGGGTGCTTGTGGGGGCACTTATTGGCTGCTGGCTGCGTGGAAAATCCAGACTTTTCAGGGACCCTGACCAACTTTTTGGGTGCCAGCATATGGTCACCCTGGGTGGCAGTGTGTGGTTGTGACCCCAGGCAGTTCTGGAGCCGGGGAAGCAACTGTTGAGATGGACTGAATAAATTAGGGATGTGAGAACCTTGATAAGAAACTCCACTTGTTACCGTATTTACGCAACTGTAATGCGCACTTTTGTCAGCCATTAACAATTCAAAATAGTGATGTGCATTAGACTCACAAGTGCATTAGATTCATGTAAATATGAATCAAAAAGGTAGAAAGGGGAGGAAGCCGGTTGGCCGTAGCTGGAGCTTGGAGGAGTCCAATGCTCAAATCTAACACGTGCTCCATTTTAAAAGGCTTGAGTGTGCAATTGATTTGATGCTGCATTTGAGTTGAGAAAATATGGGATATGGCCACTTACTGGGTTTTTTCCCCTTAAAAAGTCTCCAGTTGTTTCATGGCAGAAACTCTGAAATTTGCAGCTAATTGTAATATTGTTGTATCACCCCAGGCATTGCCCATTAGATGCCACAGTGCCAGGTTCTTACAAACATTTTATGTGCAAAGGTTTTCTTTACCTGTTCCTAATAGGTGTTGTCTGCCTGTCTGTTTGTCTGTCTGTCTCTCTGATTCTATCTCTCTTTTGCCTATTTTTTTTAATTCAAGAGATAATCAGCATTCAGACTGACATTCTGTATTGTTTTCAGCACATTTATGGGAGCATGCAATGGTGATTAGCTATTGAGTGGCTATAAGGATTCAGGATATATGGCTTTTGGTTTAGTGGGAAGGTGATAATGCACGCTGGGGGAAGGACGATAAACAACATTTATTGCTGGCTTGATGAAGACGGCATCGCATGAAATGGATTGTATGCTCCCCCCGCTTTACTTTGGGATGTGGCATGAAGTTGCAGATGGGGGACAAGAAGCCATGTGTCTTCCACAAAGTAGTATGAAGATGCATTTTCTTTCCCTCTCTGCCTTTTGACCTGGAGAATCAAAGCTCAACACAAGTCAGAATTGGAAGCAGAGGATGCCATGTATATATGCGGTCCATGTATATTGGGTTCCATGTATATATGGAAATACACTAATACAGGGTATCGCAAAAAAAATGTATGCACACATAACCCTACAGTCCAGAGTAACTACAGGAGCACATAACAGACATTTACGTTGACGTAGTTATGGCACCACCTAGTGAAAACCTATGGGAAATTCATATTGCAATCCAGAGTAAATTGTTCTTACATTGGAGCAAGGACTCCCCATAGTTACTCTGGATTGAGCCCTTAGTGTCTATCACACTTAACCTGACACTATTTATTTATTTATTTAGAATTATATTCTTATTTAATTAGAATTATAGTGTATATGAAATACATTAATACAGGGTATCGCAAAAAATATATGCATACTTTAGTGTTTATCACATTAAACCTACTATCTATCTATCTATCTATCTATCATCTATCTATCTATCTATCTATCTATCTATCTATCTATCTATCTATCTATCTATTTATCTATCTATTTATTTATTTATTTATTTATTTAGAATTATAGTGTATAATTCACAAACACAATTGGCCCTTGTGATCTGCAGGGCTTTTTTGTTGGAACCCCAATGGATACCAAAATCCGCAGATGTTGAGATCCATGGATTTTGGGTGTCCTTATAGCATCTAAAGGCAACCAGACCTGTGCTCTGGTTGCATTCATATCCTTCTGGAGCCAGTAGAGCCTCCATGTGTCCATTTCCAACATCTGTAGGCTTCAGAGTGAATCCTGGAGGCTCCAAAAGCAAACATCAGTTTTTTGGTGAAAATCAGATTTAGATTTATTGGCCATGTATAAGTCCCATACTTGGAATTTGATTTCGGCTAATGGCAACGTAAATACTAGCACTAGCAGGCCTCCATCAGTCTTGAAAGACTATGGTATCATGCTCAGCGCTGCATACGCTGCATGCGAAGCACAAAAGCCTGGGTTGGATTGTTATGGAGGATAGGCTGTTACCCAAGCAGCAAATCCCCCCTCTCCACGCCACTGAATTAGTCCAATGGAAAGGCAGAGCCAATACGATTGGATCCAGCTGGCGTCGCAGAGCTGGGCTAAGGACAGGAGCTCACCCTGTCTTGTGGGGCCGACCCGGGTCTCGAATCATGGCCTGCTGGTTAACAGGCGCAGTATCTTAGCCACTTGCGCCACCCACAGCCCTTACTAGCACTAACTAATAAACAATAGAAAATGAACAATAATAAACTAATAAACAATGAACAATAAAGAATGAATACAGCAGAAGAACCGATAGGAACATTCAATTCAACTTAGAACACTGCCTCCAGTTAGAATTGGAGGGCACCTTTAAGTTGGTCCAGATGACTTTCTGAGACCACCTTGGGAGGATGCTGGCAGCCCCTGCAGGCTTCAAAACACCTGCTGACACAATTGGAGCAGTGCTTTTTATAGGCTGGATGTGACAAGGATATACTTTACATTTAAAGGATTTACTTTACTTTTACATTTACTTTATATTTACATTTAAAGGATATACTTTACATTTACAACACTTAGCAACAGCAGTGGAGGTATGGGGAGGTATCGCGCTGAAGGCCCTTGAGTGAGTTTATGGCAAATGTAAGCATTAAAATCAGTTTAACAGCATCTCAAATAGGAAGCTTCTGGAACATTCTAGAAGTTCCTGGAAATTTTCTGAATCTAGTTGTCTTTGTGATCACGTAATATCTTCACACAGGATATGTAATGCACAAGCAGAGTGACCCGATGTTATATCCAAAAAGAGGACATCCCCCCCAAACTATATGACAGCCAAGAAAAATGTAGGACATAACCAAATAAAAGCTAAAAACACTCATATATATTGCTTTCTTGTGGATAATTTAAACATATTACTCATTATTAAATTTAAAACCATTACAAATAATTTATATTTTTACATTTAAATTCCATAAAATATAAATTATATGTAAAGGTTTTAAATTTAATAATGAGTAATATGTTTAAATAATTATCCACAAAAAATAAATTACATGTAAATTTATTATTTATATTTATAAACATTACATTTAATTTATAAATTACTTATCATTGATTACATTAAGAGCACAATCCTAACCATGTCTACTTGAAAGTAAGCCTGATTGTGTTCAGTGGGTCTGACTCCCAGGAAAATGTCTATCCATACTTTCCTTGAAGTAAGACCCACTTACTATTATGGGACTTACTTCTCATTAGATATGCTATGAATTGGGTTCATAATTTATTAATTACAAGAAGGCTATGTGCTCCCCGCTCACAAGGAGGACAATGAAGATTTTTTTCCAGGACACATGGCTAAAAAAGAGGACATGATCACCCTATGGCAAAAAAGAGGACATAATCACCCCATGGCTAAAAAAGAGGACATGTTCCCCTATGGCAAAAAAGAGGACATAATCACCCTTTGGCTAAAAAAGAGGACATGATCACCCTATGGCAAAAAAGAGGACATAATCACCCCATGGCTAAAAAAGAGGACATGTTCACCCTATGGCAAAAAAGAGGACATAATCACCCTTTGGCTAAAAAAGAGGACATGATCACCCTATGGCAAAAAAGAGGACATGGTCACCCTATGGCTGAAAAAAAAAAGGACATGATCACCCTATGGCTAAAAAAAGGACATGATATGGCTAAAAAAAAGGACATGATCACCCTATGGCAAAAAAGAGAACATGATCACTCTATGGCAAAAAAGAGGACATGATCACCCTATGGCTAAAAAAGAGGACATGATCACCCTATGGCAAAAAAGAGGACATAATCACCCCATGGCTAAAAAAAAAGGACATGCTCACCCTATGGCTAAAAAAAAAGGAC
This sequence comes from Cryptoblepharus egeriae, assembly GCA_030015325.1. NCBI lineage: Eukaryota > Metazoa > Chordata > Lepidosauria > Squamata > Scincidae > Cryptoblepharus > Cryptoblepharus egeriae. The sequence goes on along the minus strand of JAREYC010000016.1, from coordinate 17,185,272 downwards.
ATGATCACCCTATGGCAAAAAAAAGGGCATGATCACCCTATGGCTAAAAAAGAAGACATGATCACCCTATGGCAAAAAAAGAGGACATGATCACCCTATGGCAAAAAAAGAGGACATGATCACCCTATGGCAAAAAAGAGGACATAATCACCCCATGGCTAAAAAAAAAGGACATGCTCACCCTATGGCTAAAAAAAAAGGACATGATCACCCTATGGCTAAAAAAGAGGACATGATCACCCTATGGCAAAAAAAAGGGCATGATCACCCTATGGCTAAAAAAGAGGACATGATCACCCTATGGCTAAAAAAGAGGACATGATCACCCTATGGCAAAAAGGAGGACATGATCATCCTATGCACAAGAAGCACTGTGGGTCTGGTTTCCCACCTGATCCTCTAGTATGTTTGTTTGAGCCACTTTGGAATTGATGTTACAATCTTTGCCTAGCAGAATAAAACCTGGCTTTAATGCTCAACTAGCTGGGGAAAAGCCATAAACTCCAAGCAGATTTATAAACATCTACTTTAACCTTTTCAATATTCTGCTTTTGGATTGGGTGCCTTTTGCACCTCTACCTCTCAGGTTAGCGAGGCTGTTAAACAGGGGAAGGAAGGGAATCACTAATGAATCAATGTGTGGGACACCGAAAAGGTCATTGAAGTAGAGTTTACTATTATCTTTGCAGAATATATGAAGCATTAAGATGCCGATCCCACCGTCTTCTGACAAAGAATGTAATGAGAACAATAAATAATAAACAGCTCAACATGAATCTGTTCCCACCATGATGACTGTAACTAAACCCAGGGAATAAATCCTTAATCCTCTCTTGCTGTACCATAAAAGATGAATGATTATTTTTCATGGTACTCAAAAAAATCAAACACATGAGTCAAGTTGCAGGGAAGCGGAAGATGATGATGTGCACGAACGTGGCCAGGAACGTTGTTTGGGATTCAACTTGGTGGAAATTTCCGTGGACGGAACATGGAAAGAATCATGGGAGCTATTTCAGAGAATCATAGGAGAATCATGGTCTCCCATGGTGGAGGTGGTGGACTCTCCCTCACTGGGGTTCTTCAAGCAGAGGCTCGACGAGCACCTGTCGGGGATGCTCTAGGGGGATTTCCTGCTGCAGGCAGGGGGTTGGACTAGATGACCTACTAGGTCCCTTCCAACTCTATGATTCTATGATTCTTAAGGTTGCGCAACAGATGTATGAAGATGGTCACCATTGGACCCAGTAGCACCAGAGAGTAGCTAATTCCCAAGGAGGGATAATATACACTGTGAGCACATACTGGAGCATATATTAATGCTAGACCCTAGTATCCAGAGTGACTACAGCAGCATGGAAGAGATTTACTGCACCACCTAGTGAAAAGTTATGGGAAATTCATATTGCAATCCAGAGCAAATTGTTTTTACACCGGAGCAAGGACTCCCCGTAGTTACTCTGGATTGCACCCTAACCTCCAAATCCAGAGTAACTATGGGAGCATGTAAGAGACTTTACATGCACCCGTAGTTACTGCACCACCTAGTGAAAACCTATAAGAAATTCAGACTAAAACCTATAAGAAATTCAGACTAAATTGGAATCCAGACTAAGGGCACAATCCAGAGTAACTACGGGAGTCCTTGCTCCGGTGTAAGAACAATTTGCTCTGGACTGCAATATGAATTTCCCATAGATTTTCATTAGGTGGTGCAGTAACTGTGGATGCACGTTAAGTCTCTTATGTGCTCCCGTAGTTACTCTGGATTGTAGGGTAAGTTGTTCTAACACCGGAGCAAGGACTCCCTGTAGCTACTCTGTATTGCACCCTAAGTCTTCTTGGGTGAGCCACAGTCTCAATACATTAGCTGCAAAACAGAGATGGCAATACTTAGCTATGGGGTTGTTACAAAGGACCACATTAAATTAATACCCATGAGGTCCTTGCACACCTTGGGAATCCAGATAAATAACCAATCTGTATTTGGTAAATGGTTTCAGATATTCTTGTTCTCTACTTTGTTTTTGTTCGTCATCCTGTTGCTGTGGTAGCGTTTGAAGGTTAACATCAAAGTCGACTGTGTACCACGGAACAAAACTGCAAGGGTTGCCAATGGGAATGTTGTAGTTAAAGCCAGTGGTAGGTAACTTGCGAGGAGGTCAAATAGCTCCTTGCATCACTTAGAATTGCTAATGAGGCTCATTAGTTTCTCATGCTTTATTCATCAACTTTAATAATTCACCGAGTGCTCGAGATGCTCATGGATGGTAAGTTGCCTTAAAAGGATAGGGTCCCTGGCCTGGAAGGACACAAGAGCCAGGAAAGTTAACTCAAGCTGTGCCAGATTGAGTCTTACCCCCAAATCCAGAGTAACTAAAGGAGCACATAGGAGACTTGACATGCACCCATATTTACTGCATCACCCGTGAAAACCTATGGGAAATTCATACTGGAATCCAGAGTAAGTTGTTCTTACACTGGAGCAAGGACTCCCCATAGTTACTCTGGATTTTGCCCATAAACAGGAAGACAGGTGGGAATGGAATGGTTATACTGAAGACTAATATGTTGGGTATAGTAAAATGTGTGACTTTTTATCAACTCTTGAGTAATGGTAGGTGAATATGTTGGCCCATTAGAATATCCACAATCCACAAACATCCACATATCCAAATATCCACAATCCAAAGTACTGTATTTACTCAAATCTAATGCACCATCAAATCTAATGTGCACCACTTCTTCATAAGATTTGAGATTAAAATAAAATTTACTGGTCATTGTAATACACAGCTGCAAAGGAGGTGCAAAATTTAATTTTACTGCATATAACAATTAGTAATATAATAATAATATGACAATGGGTTTATGTTATGATTTTTACTTAATTACACTACTTTATTAACAATGGGTTATATAAAGGTGCTGCTTTTTAAAACTATATTGAGCTAAACCTGCCTAAAGTCCCTCTTCTATGTAATGGTTAAAGTTATAGGCACTCTGTCTTCCATTCTATATGATCACCCTGGCATGGATGGGAGACCAACCTATGGAGTTAAGTTGCTACACCTCTGGAGAGCACATCTTAGGGCGCAATCCAGAGTAACTATGGGGAGTCCTTGCTCTGGTGTAAGAACAATTTGCTCTGGATTGCAATATGAATTTCCCATAGGTTTTCACTAGGTGGTGCAGTAACAGTGGGTACACATAATATCTCTTACGTGCTCCCGTAGTTACTCTGGATTGTAGGGCATGTGGCCAACTTTTCTTTTTATCAGGATCTTGGCATCACTGGTAACCCTCATGACCCTGGCCTTGGTTAGAGCCTCCAATAGCCAAGAGGTCCGTTCCAGTGATGGGGTTCAAAGAAATTAAGAGCCAGTTCTATCCCCATCTGGCAGCCACTTTTAAATGGCTATTTTTAAACCTTATATATCCTATCGTTAACAAACGGTTCTATAGAGTAGGTGTGAACCTGCTGGAGCCTACCACTGGTCCATTCCATACATCTCATGTATATCAGATCCTTGCAGGAACCACGTAGACATTTTTTTAAAACGTGTTCCTCCAAAGGAACATTTTCTAGAAGCTACCCTGAGGTTGCAAAATGTTCCATAAGAACTGAGCTCAGAGGCAGGGGAAGAGCTTTGAAGTGTGCAAACTTTAAAACCCCTCGGAGTCATTCACTACATTTGACTTTCATTTGCCTCCAGAGATTGTCTGATATGAAGTTCTGGGACCAGAATTGGAAATCTGATCATGCTTTTTGAAGCATCCCTCAAATGCCCTCAGTATATCCAGCAGCACAAAACCTCCACGAGGTAATGTTAGATCACTTGGGTTGCCACCAAGAGCCCAGAGACCATCCACTGTGGTTCTTTGATGCCAGTGCCTTGCATCCATCACCCCTTAAACAGCTTTCAAGTAAAGCACTGTCAAAGTGTTTGAAGTATCAGAGTTAAAAGTGCCAGAAAAGAACTGATAGAGCATGCCATAGACATGTCCCGGTGTGGTTCTCATTATGCTGCTGTGGAGTGCATCGGCTCTGACACCGGGGGATGAGTGAAGGATCATACAAATTAGTAGTCTTCAAATCCATGTATTATTGTCTGCTGACGTGGATTCTGTCTTCATCACAACCAGACTATGGTGCAATGGGGTTGACATTTTACATACTTGTACATACACACACACACACACACACACACACACACACACACACACATACACACAGACACACATACATACATACAAACATACACACATACATGCATACATACATACATACAAACATACATACATACAAACATACATACATACAAACATACATACATACCCTCAAATCCAGAGTAACTACAGGAGCATATAAGAGACTTTATGTGCACCTGTAGTTACTGCACCACCTCGTGAAAACCTGTGGGAAATTCATATTGCAACCCAGAGTAAGATGTTCTTATACCGCAGCAAGGACTCTCCATAGTTACTCTGGATTTTGCCCATACATACATACATTTGAGTGGTCCCACCACAATCCTAGTTTGACACCAACCTATACTCTACCAGTTTAAAAGCACAATCCTACTCATGTCTATTCAAAAGTAAGCCCGATTGTGTTCAATGGTTCTTACTCTTAGGAAAGTGTCTATAGGATTGCAGCCTAAGCAAGAGTTGGGATTTCCCCCCAATAAGCAGTGTGCATTGCTTTGGTTGCCAGTTCACCAATTTTGGAGAGATCCTTTCTGGTGGTCCATACAGACCATACACTGGGATCATAATCCTAAACATATCTACTCAAAAGTAAGCCCCATTGTGTTCAATGGGTCTTACTCCCAGGAGATTGTCTTTAGGATTGCAGCCTGGGTCTCCTATTTTATTTGTTCTGTTTCCAGTTAATGTGCAGTCCATGATACTGTGTGCAGAACTAATTTTTGGTCCAACTTTCAAGAGCTGATGCAACCACATTGCAGTTCCAAGGTAACAATAACTTTACTTTGAGGAGGCTTTTGTGATTGCCCCCAGTTCAGGATCCTTATCCCCCCCCCCCAACCTGTTGGCCCTGTATTGATGAGTAAAATTAGGTCCTTAATTGACAGGGATTTGAATATGGCCCTCTAGGATCCAAATTGGACATTAGGTCCATTCCATCACACTTGATCATTTCCTCCCTGGCCATAGCATCACTGCTCTCTGGGATAAACACTTACCCTACAATCCAGAGTAACTGCAGGAGCATGTAAGACACATTACGTACATCCATAGTTACGGCCCCAACTAGTGAAAACCTATGGGAAATTCATATTGCAATCCAGAGTAAATTGTTCTTACACCAGAGCAAGGACTCCCTGTAGTCACTCTGGATTGCCCCTATCATGTTGCCTGATATATAGGTTACCCTCCAAAGCTCAATAGCAAGTTGTTTTTTGTTGTACATGAATATGTAGAGCATTTTAACCATGCGGCCTGACAGCAGCAAGGCAGTAATGCTACATAATTTAACAAGGAATTAGAAATGTTCCTTCTGGGAGGATTTTATTATTATTTTAATTTTGAATCTCATCAGCACACACTTCCCCTCCCCTGAATTATAGTCATCCCATAAAAGTGGTAACTTGCAAGATGTTTATTTGGACACGGTAGAAAAACAAATTATTAGGGAAATTCTTTAATCTGACACATCATCCGGCCAATCAATCAGAAAAATATCTCTGGTAGGGGAAAAAATAATAGTTCCTTATTTTATTTTAGCAGATTATCAAGACCATTTTTCCCCCAGTTGTGGCTGCTGCTGAGCTCAGACCTACACCCAATTAAACAAGTGTCTGAAAGATGAAATATTGATAACATTTAGGCAATCGGGGGGAAAGTGGGCAATTATTAATGGGTATTTCTAAGGTCACAAAATGTCATCTACAAGTAAAATGTTAATTTTAAAGCACAGAAGGGCCAAAATGAGAGAACAGAAAAAGTTGCTGGTTTTCTTGAGGCATAGATATCCCTCTATATGGGCGCACTCCAGAGTAACTATCCCTACAATCCAGAGTAACTCCGAGAGACATTTATGTCAACTTAGTTAAGGCACCACCTAGTGAAAACCTATGGGAAATTCATATTGCAATCCAGAGTAAATTGTTCTTATGTCGGAGCAAGGACTCCCCGTAGTTACTCTGGATTGTGCCCTTTGTGGAGTCCTTGCTCCGGTGTAAGAACAATTTGCTCTGGATTGCAAAATGAATTTCCCATAGGTTTTCACTTGGCGGTGCAGTAACTACGGGTGCACGTAATGTCTCTTATGTGCTCCCATAGTTACTCTGGATTGTAGGGTATGACATCTTGAACAATTTCTCTGTCAAACAAGATTGTTTGTTGATACTCTAAGAAAAAGAGTATCAATAGGATACAGGTATATTTTTTTAATTTTTCACATGTTTATATCGTTCTTCCTCCAAAGAGTTCAAGGTGGTATACTTTATTGGGTTCCTTTCCTCATTTTGGAGTGGCTGCAACTGGCCCTTGTAATTTCCCTTGTAGTGCATTTTCTGATCTAAGCTATGGATATTCATCTACATCAGTGCTGCCCTGAGTGTGGGTCAAGACCCATTTGTGGGTCCTGAGTCAATCACAAACCGTCATGCCCACATTTCTACTGGTTTGCTCCAAATAGGATTCATTCCAGAAGCCCCATTAACTCCATTACTTACTAAGGTTATTTACCCATTACTTACCCCAATATTTACAGAGGGTCTCTCCTGGTCTGGTGACCTATTTGGGCTCTGGATTTGCTCTGGATTACAATATGAACTTCCCATAGGTTTTCACGAGGTGGTGCAGTAACTAAGGGTACACATAATCCCGACAATCCAGAGTAACTACAGGAGCACATAAGAAACATTATTGGTACCCGTAGTTACTGCACCACCTTGTGAAATCCTATGGGAAATTCATATTGCAATCCAGAGCAAATTGTTCTTACACTGGAGCAAGGACTCCCCATAGTTACTCTGGATTGCCCCCAATGTCTCTCACGTGGTCCCGTAGTTACTCTGGATTGTAGGGTATGTCCCATTATTAACCACTTCTCAGAACCAGGCGCTCATTAGCAAAGCGTTCTATAGAACTTGTGAGAATCCCATGAAGCCCATCACTGGTTTTGACCCTCTGCATAGAGCAACGCTTGCCACAAAATGCCCCCCTCGATTATCATTTGTAGTGGTACCAGCTTTACATTTGTTACAGCATTTTTCATGAGCACTGAAATCCCTTTAGTGATCCTTGTGCAATCATCCTAAATAGGAAAATATAAATAACAACATTTGGACTTTCTATTCGAGCAGAGGCTCGACGAGCACCTGTCGGGGATGCTCTAGGGGGATTTCCTGCTGCAGGCAGGGGGTTGGACTAGATGACCTACTAGGTCCCTTCCAACTCTAGGATTCTATGATTCTATGATTCTAAGTGTAATTAATTTGCTTCCTAAATGGTCTCAATCATACCTTTATTACTGCAGTGTTTTCCATAAAGACAGGTCCTCAGTCCAGAAAGAAAGTAATGCGCGTGAGTTAGATCAGAAAACATGGTTGACCCTCAGTGGTCTGAAATACCGGCACATGATTCTGAACTCAAACTTGACATAAGGCTGGATGCTGTATATTCAAGCCTGATGCATCAATGTATCCACACCTGGATAATAAACTAATGTTTATGCGTTAGGAAATTGAACATTGCTTCTGTAGGATTAGAAAAAGCTTCCCCAGTCCGGCTTTTATGCTTGTTAAACATTAGCTTTTAATTCACAAAGCCGAAGGATGCGGCACGTGGGGGAGGACAGCAAATTCTAATTAAGTAAGTGCTAATGGAGAATAAATGCTGGAGGGGAGGGACTCGCTGGCTCTAGGTAGCTTTGATAACACGGCTTTGAAATATTTAGCGTTTGCCATCAAATTTACCATGTGGATTACGACATTTAAGCAAACAATAACTTTATGGATAGAAATCAATTATTTACTCGGGCTCAGTTATGGGCTTTACAGAGTCGTTGCGGAGTTTGCGACGGCCAATATACGTACGTCTTGGCGTTGGTTATAAAACGGCATCTCTTTGCAGACACTGGAGGCTGCGTGTAAAACGTTATCAAGATTTCTAATGACAAACGTAAACTACACAAAGACGACATAAAATGCATGAAGATACCAATTGCAGTTACGGATATATCAAAAAAAAAATATCAGCCTCCAAGGACTCGTAAAGTTAAACTTTTTTAATATTGGTTTGGACTATATACCATAAAAGTAATACAAATGATAAGGATGAAGACACAACTCAGAAGTATAGACCCCAACAAATAAAATCCTACACACTGCACCCCAACACAGAAATCCTACACATATTATAAAAGCATAAACATCATAACAAGCCAGGCTAAATGTTGCTTTGAAATATTATGATCTTGGGGAACTGTATACAGTGGTGCCTCATATAAAGAGCTTAATTCGTTCCAGAGGCCTGCTCTTTAAGTGAAACACTCTTTAAGTGAAGCAGACTTTCCCATAGGAAATAATGGAATCTGAGACAATTGGATCCACAACCCCCAAAATATTCATATGAAAATATTAACTGGATGTGAAAATGATGACAAAACACTGGAATTGAATTCAAGACATGCATTCAATGTGCAGGATCCTATGAAGTCTACTTAGGACACAATCCAGAGCAAATTCAGCCTGCTCTGACCTAACTGCACTCTCCTAACTATTCTGTATCCAGAGCAGAAAGTTATGCTGAATCCAGAGAGTCAGGAAGCCTGGGCTGCCCTAACTGCTCCAGAGCATGCTAAGTAATTGACACAAGGGGAAGACTTGCTCCTGAGGAGACACCCCTCAGATCACACTGAACAAGGAACAGCTGTGGTGCCTACAGTGGTGACATGACTCTGCACATCACCTGGTGCGGAAGTCTGTGCGTCATCCCTGGGATGCGCGCCCCCCCACCTGGACTGCGCAGTCACCAAAGTTGGTGCTTGCGCAGTTGTTTCTGAAGCCAACTGGCTACAGAAAGAGTACTGTGCAGGCACCATCTCTGACACCTGCGCAGTACTTTTCTGAAGCCTTTTGGCTTCGGGGGAGACTGTGCAGGCGTCAGAGTTGGTGCCTGTGCAGTACTCTTTCTGAAGCCATTCGGCTGCCGCTCCACCTCCTGAGTGAGGCCAAATGGCTGTGCAGAGGCGCGGACTTTCTCTGCTCTAAGGAAGTCTCTGAAGCTGTTCGGCATGCTCAGTGTGTTTCTGCGCAGTGCACCTCAGATGGCCGTTCAGGCCAGCTCCTCAGACAAGTGTCAGCTTCTGGCTGATTCTCCGCGTTGGAGCAGGCCTGAATGGGGGTGCTGACACCCGGGGCCTGCCAAAGGACAGTCAAACACCTCCGGCACATCACCCCATACGGAGCGCATCCCCAATGCAGCCCACACCAGCCGCACCAGTCTGGTGACGCCACTGGGTGCCAGCCTTATAAGGAGTCCCTGATGAGATGCCAGTACATTCTACAGTGAATAGAAGGGGCTTCTTGGAGTGGCCTGCTGTATCCTGAGGTTTGTGGGCAGCCGTAGTTTGTTCCATATCCTGAGCTTGAGAGGAAGGGGTTGCAGCTAGGCTGGCCAAGAACTCAGATTTTTGGTCAGCACTGCCATTCTTACTCGGGCCTTATCATGGACCCCTATGGGTCTACTCATTACTATACCTGCTCCTGAGGTGGAATAACTCTGAGGGCTGGAAGAGGGCATTTCTGCCTTGAAACAGGCTTTGGATACAGAGTAAGTGCTCTGCCCTAGCAATGCTCAACATGCCCTCAACTTGCCTCCCCTGAGCTGCTGAGGCTGCCCCAGTTAGGGCAGAGCAGGTCCACCTCTCTTAGGGCACCCTATCTTGCCTTGCTCTGCCCTAAGCCTCCTTCAGAGTAACTGGGCTGGAGCATCTTGCAGTTGCTCCAACCTAGTGTTAGATAGGGCAACCTAAGGGCTCTTATGTGGACAGATTGGTTGCTCTGGATTGTCCTGTAAGGCTGCAATCCTAAAGACATTTTCCTGGGAGTAAGCCCCATTTGAACACAATGGGGCTTACTTCTGGGTAGACATGGTTAGGAGGCTGCAATTGAAGACACCTTCCTAGAAGTAAGCCCCATTTAACACAATGGGACTTACTTCTGAGTAGACATAGTTAGGAGACTGCAATCAAAGACACTTTCCTGGGAGGCTTACCTGGGCTGCTGCTGCTGGAGGTTCACGGTGGTCGGTGGGGGCACTTGGGGGCAGTTGGGGCAGCTGCCTCTGTCACCTCCAGTCAACTACCCCCAAGTTGGGGGCAGTTAGAGGCAGCAGCACTGGCTGGCAGCCCTGTGAAAGAGCCTCTGTCAGGGATGCATAGCATGCATGGCCATAGCGCGCTTGCTTGTTAAGTGAAGCAGAACTTGTTACATGAAGCAAGATTTCTTGGAAATTTTGCTTGTTATGTGAAACGCTTGTTGAGCGAGCGAGCGCTTGTTTAGTGAGGTACTACTGTATTCAGTGGTAGGCTTCACGGGGTTTTCACAGGTACTTTAGAACCCTTTGCTAATGAGCGCCTGGTTCTGGGAACCAGTTACTAATGGGACATAGTACCTGTTGTTAATTTATTGAATCCCACCATTGTATATTCCTCGTCCAATTGCTGATTTTCTGGTCCATCAACTTGGAATGGTCTACACATTAGGGCAATCCAAACCCTAATGTGTAGGAAAAGCCCTTCTCCAATGAGTGGCACTCCATTCTTGTGCCCAGATCCACTTGAAAAAGCACAACTCAGAACAGCAAGGGCATTTTGGGAGGACACAATGGTTTACAATTTGGAGACTTCTGGTTGACATCAATGTTTCCCAACTGTTGATTGCAAGTCCACAGGATGTAGATCATAGTGGGTAAGATGCTGGGCTCTCCTGCCTGCCCTTGCACCCAAATGTCTCCATATAGGAGACAATCTGGAGGCATTGGGTGACCCCAATAGCTTTTTCTGGGTCACACTGGACTGGTGAACCACTCTACTGGCCTCTATGGCCTTAAGAATGATACATAGAAGCCCCGGCCTAAAGCCACTTCTGCAGAATCTCTGTGAAGTGGTAGACTCTCATCACTGGAGATCTTCAAGGAGAGGTTCAACCAACACCTGTTGTAGATGCTCTAGGAGGATTTTCTGCCACAGGCAGGGGGTTGGACAAGTCAGGGGTCTCTAAATTTTCACCTTCTGGGCTCCAGGGCCTTTAAAAATTGTGCAAAGGAGGAAATTTCAGCAGGTGAAGCTTTTCATCTCAGAGATCCCAAGCTGCACCTGCTGAAGAAATTCCCTCATCTACACAATTGTTAAAGGTCCAGGAGCCCTGACGTTGAAAGTCTGGAGAACCCCTGGACTAGATGACCTATTAGGTCCCTTCCTTTCAGCTCTATGATTCTATGAATCTCACTCATTCTATGAATCTCACTCACCATCCACTATCTATTCAGTGATCCAGAATGCCAGTGTTAGTAAGATTTAAAAGAATTATTGTCCCTACTTTGGTTGCGTTTTTATGTCCCTCCTATGTACAGTGGTACCTACCGCACAATACCCACAAGTCCCGTGTAGTACCCACAGGTACAGTGACCTGTTGATTTTTTGAGTCTTAATGAAAACTTTGGGGGGTAAGAGATGTTTCCAAATTCCCTGTAAGTCCCATATCCCAAAGTCAAACTAACCCCTTTGCTCCAGAGCAGTTAAGGTGACTTTCCATAACACTAGAGAGAGATGTAACTGCATGGACCCGTAACTGCTCTGGATTTTGCCCTAAGTGGGCCAATTGCTGAATTCCCAGTAGCAATGGTAGTGAAAGCAACAGATATAATGTGCTAGAAGGGATTGCCATAGAGGCTTGGGACCATGGGCATAGTTTTCCACTAGGATGTCCAGTAACCCAGTGCTGACACTGGGGAAATCCCAGCTGCCAGAAAATGGACTACAAGAATTGATTTATAATCTCGGATTCCAGCCAGGGGGGTGGGAGCAAAGAAGATAACTTATTTGAGTATGGCAATGGTTTTACTGTCATTGCAACAGAACAGGAAATCAATAAATATTTTAGCAGCCATTACTGTTAGCATGAGGTCCGCAGAGAGAATCACCGCCTCTGCCAGAAGTGAGGGAGAAATTCAGAGCCAAAGGTTAAAGTAAATAATAAGCTCAGCCCAGATCTGCAGAATCTCGAAAAGATGAATGGGATGTGTCTGGGTCCTCTGCAGAACACCCAGAGAAGGCAAAAAAAGGATGAGACCTGAGGACCCATTGCCAATCTTTCCCCCTCCTGGATCCCAGCCTACTCACACTCCCCATTGCTGCCAGGCCTTGTTTGTCCGTATTTTTTTAGTCTTCACAACAAGTCTTTGAGGTAGTGGCTTGAGCAGGGCTGGCCTTATGAGCTAGACAGCAAGATGGGGCTGTTGGAGATTGAATTTATCTGATATTTATTTATTTATTTATTTATTTATTTATTCGTTCGTTCGTTCGTTCGTTCGTTCGTTCGTTCGTTCGTTCGTTCCTTCCTTCCTTCCTTCCTTCCTTCCTTCCTTCCTTCCTTCCTTCATTCATTCATTCATTCATTCATTCAATTTAAATCCCACCTGTCTTCCAAGGAAGGAGACCCAAGGCAGTTAAAAGCATATAAAATACAACAAAACTTATAAAATATAAATATATAAAAACATATAAAATAGAACAAAATATTTTATCTTAAAAGCTAGATAAAAAACTTTTTTTTCAAAAAAAAAATTTTTTTTCTCCGTTAGGCGCACCTCAGATTTTCCCTTGTCGGGCACAGTGTGCCAAACCTGCCCCTTTTAGAAAACTGTCATTAACCCCTAATGAACTCAATGAAGTGATCAGTGACCTTCATAAGGACATACAAAGAGAGAATATTCAAAATATGATAAAAAAACTCTGATTTGTTAACCTTAAACCAAGTAAAACAAAAAGTACTGAAATTGTGAAATTGAGGCGGCTTGTGCGGAACCTTCATGTTTCCAGATGGGTAAAAAGAGTTCAGGCACAGTGTGCCTGAGAGATCAGGAGGGCCACTACTGCACCCCACTTAGGTTGTGGGAAAACTGAGTAGAGGGGTTTTGAACAGCACCTAGAGATAGGAAGGTACTAGGAGGGACAGGCCTCTTTGCCACCTTGGTGCGGGAGAGAGTTTGAACCACTGTGCCTGACAAAGGTTTAAAAAACCAAATAATAAAATACAATTAACACCATTTTTAAAACAATAATATACTTAAACTTGATAAACTTTGATAAACTTGGATTTAAACTCAGTTTTGATAAAATCGGTTTTGATAAGTCACTACCATTATTAGATATAAATCTTGCATAGTCTTTGAAAGTTTGCCAGGAAACCCCCCCCCCCCCATGGTGAGGCTTTGTGACCCCCATTCGGGTCACAATCCACAGGTTGACAAACACTGGTGTAAATTGTTCCCAAAGTATGATCAAAGTGTTGCCGATGACATACTAAGAGCCCCCAGTGGAAGGTTTGCCCCCAGCCCAGTTTTCAGTGCTGATTGTATAGTGATAATCTTTGCAATTCATTTGGGTGAAATCCAGATTAACTACGGGGAGTCCTTGCTCCAGAGTAAGAACAAGTTACTCCGGATTTCAATATGAATTTTCCATACGTTTTCATTAGCTGGTGCAATAACTACGGGTGCACATAATGTCTTTTACGTGCTCCCATAGTTACTCTGGATTGTGCCCTTTGAAAGTCTACTGGGTCTATAAAGAAGAAGAAAAAAGCAGGCCTCCGTCAGTCTTGAAAGACTATGGTATCGTGCTCTGCGCTACATACGCTGCATGCGAAGCACGAAAGCCTGGGTGGGATTGTTATGGAGGATAGGCTGTTACCCAAGCAGCAAATCCCCCCTCTCCACACCACTGAATTAGTCCAACGGAAAGGCAGAGCCAATACAATTGGATCCAGCTGGCGTTGCAGAGCTGGGCTAAGGACGGGAGCTCACCCTGTCTTGTGGGGCTGACCCAGGTCTCGAACCCATGCCTGCTGGTTAACAGGCACAGCGACTTAACCGCTTGTGCCACCCACAGCCCTAAAGAAGAATAGAAGTATTTTAAGCAAAGAAATGGAAACATAAAGAAGTTTCTCAGATGAAACAACTTCTAAAAGGCTTGATTTCAAGAGTCGAAATTGTATAAAAAACCCACCTTCTTCCCACCCTGTAAAGCCTCCCAAATTATTTCCAGCCCTACTACTCTTGTCCCCACTGTATGAATTTCATATTTTCCTGCTAAGCATATGTAATTAGATTTAAACATTTTTTTTCAATTTTTAGCTTGGAAAATTGCTTGGCTACACTTTACCTTCCAAAACTGGCACCATCACTGTGTGCAAAGTGAGCTCGGAGGAAAAATGAAAGGAATTTCTTCCATGGTGCCATCATTGATAGCTTATAACCAGAGGCAGGTTATTTTTTAAAAATGACAGGCAAGAGTATGGACTGTCTTCTCCTTGCCAAATGTGAGAAAGGTGACCTTTAATGAGTTTCTAAAGCAGAAGCTAATTTCAAATTTATATTCTTGTTAATGACTTCACTCATGTTCACGGTGACCATTGTCTCTGAAATGGGGAAGAGAAATTTCTTTCCCCTGGAGGGTTGGTTGAATCTTATGGGTGGTGAATCAGCCTTTTGAGAACTACTATTCTGAAATTGCCGAGAATTAAAATTATGCCAAGAATCAAAAAAAATTGCTTTGAATTAAGGCTATGCGTGCCACAGACTCTCTAAAGACCCAATCCTATTCCGTTGCATGCCAGGTAATGTCCCATTAAATTCCGGGTATGGAGATCATACTTGGCCAATAAACAAATCCATCCATCCATCCATCCATCCATCCATCCATCCATCCATCCATCCATCTATCTATCTATCTATCTATCTATCTATCTATCTATCTATCTATCTATCTATCTATCTATCTATCTATCTATCTATCCACCTCTGAGCTGCCCAAGATTGTGGCTGCAATCCTAATCCCAGTTCTTGGGAGGAAGGGCAATATCCAGAGTAACTACAGGGAGTCCTTCCTCCGGTGTAAGAACAGTTTACTCTGGATTCCAGTATGGATTTCCCATAGGTTTTCACTAGGAGGTGTAGTAACTATGGGTGCACGTCATCAGTGGTGGGCTTCAGCAGGTTCGCACCTACTCTATAGTACCGGTTGTTAATGAGAGATAGGACATATAAAGTTTAAAAATAGCCACTTAAAAGTGGCTGCCAGATGGGCACAGAACCGGTTGTTAGTTCTTTGAATCCCATCACTGCACGTAATGTCTCATAGTTACTCTGGATTTGGCTGTTAGACCCACTGAGCACAATGGGGCTAACTTTTGAGTAGACTGACCCCCAAATCCAGAGTAACCACGGGGGCACGTAAGAGACTTTATGTGCACCCATAGTTACTGCACCACCTAGTAAAAACCTATGGGAAATTCATATTGGAATCCAGAGTAAGTTGTTCTTACACCGGAGCAAGGAATCCTCGTAGTTACTCTAGATTTTGCCCATAGTTAGGCTAGTGCTGTGTTTTGGAGCTCACGTGATTATTCCAGGACCAAATTCACTTTCCAACATCTGGTTGAAGTTTTGCAAGAAACCTAAAAACATTGGATTTTCACTTATCTGGACTTTCCAATACTTAGAAGACCCCCCAAAGTGATGTATTTAAAGGCAAAACAGGGATCATAATAGTCTTACAATTTGCTTAATAACCTCGATAACACGTGACTTCCCTTAAGTTCCCATTTCCCTGCCAAAAAGAGCCCCAAATCATCATAAGACATTTTGCTGTGCAAAGATTATTTGTAGAATTACAAGCCACTGAAAACGGCCTCCTTCCTCGCAGTTGTTAAATATCATGTTGTAAAGTGAGGAATTTTAAAGCTGGCGTAGCCCCCATATAAAAAATATGGCACTGCGCTTAATCTAAAGTGCACGGTGAGGATGGGGAGGTATATTTTCAAATATCTGCCGCATTTGTTAATAAATAAAGTTAATGTTGTCATTAGTGACAGCTCTCAGCAAAACTTTTATCTATTTTCCCCTATAGATAAGTGCTCTTTTGGGAGATGAATTTTTTGCGGCAGTCAAATCGAGCCTCCTGTTAATGAGTTGTGGATCCTATTTGTTAGAGTTTTATGTTAATGAAGCTTGTAATTTACCGACAAACTGGCTTGCATTCAAAACAGACTCTTATTGCCATAACATTTTTTTATTTGCATCCCATACATTGATGTGCTAATTCGCATATTGATGGCAACAGATGTGAACCATCACAGAAAAACAAGAAGAATATGCAAAAAGGACATAATGCGGTGTTTTAAGTTGAAACAAACATGCGTCAGAACTGGGGGACATGGGGTCAGATGCTTTTCTATAGGTGTCTTTCAAAATGGGTGCGAATTGGCAGATAGAAGCGTGTTTTAGAAAAGTGGAATATGAAGATGAATATCCAAAAGCAACCTGCTTAGTGTCAGGGTTTAAAATATTTGTGCCATGCTTCTCTTTCCTTTGTAAGGTAAGGACAGTGGTGGCGAAGTGGTTAAAGCACTGTGCTTGACAATCTGGAGGTGGCCAGATTGCTGTTTGAGTCCTGAGTAGCGCATGATGGAGTGAGCACCCATTACATGCTCAACTCCAGCCAACCTTGTATTGGCATCCATCAGTCTCGAAAGACTATGGTATCATGCTCGACACTGTATGCAAAGCACGAAGGCCTGGGTAGATTGATATGGAGGATACGGAGGATATGATATGTACCCCAAGCAGCAAATCCCCCCTCTCCACACCACTGAATTAGTCCAATGGAAGGGCAGAGCTGATATGATTGGATCCAGCTTGCGTCGCAGAGCTGGGCTAAGGACAGGAGCTCACCCTGTCTTGTGGGGCCGACCAGGGTCTCGAACCCTGGCCTTCTGGTTAACAGGCACAATGTCTTAACCATTTACACCACCCACAGCCGACCTAAAAGTTGGAAATCATGTAAATGTAAGTAGATAAATAGGTACCACTTTGGTGGGAAGGTAAAAACATTTCATGCACCTTTGGAATTTAATCTGGCCATGTAGGCATTTTTGGACAATGCTGGCTCTTTGACCTTGGGGGGGGGGCATGAGCATCACCCTTAGAGTTGGTCACAACTAGTTGGGCCACCTTTACTTTCACATTTACCTCTCTTTCCTTGGGAACTCAAGGCAAGTTGTAATTAATTAAAGAATAAAAATTCAACAAAAACAAATAAAAAGGAATCGCATATATGCTCAAAGCACAGCATTGCACCCCAATATGTGTCCCAAAAAACAGGGACAATCCAGATTTGGAGGGAGAGTGTTCACATATCAGCAAATGGGACAGAGGGTCCTGTTCTGATTTTGTGGAAGAGACTTATAGCAACCCTACCCCAATAGTCAATCTGAGATATCTAGATGGAGGAAGCTAGGTTTTGCAGGGATCCTCACTGCAGTGTTGAAGAGATCCACTCTAGTCCCCAAATCCAGAGTAACTACAGGAGTACATAAGTAGTTACAAAATTACATAAGTAGTTACAGAGTAACTACAGGAGTACGTAAGTAGTTACAAAATTACATAAGTAGTTACAGAGTAACTACAGGAGTACATAAGTAGTTACAAAATTACATAAGTAGTTACAGAGTAACTACAGGAGTACATAAGAGTACATAAAAGTACATAGGAGTACATAAGAGACTTTCCGTGCATCTGCAGTTACTGCACCACCTAGTGAAAACCTATGGGAAATTCATATTGCAATCCAGAGTAAGGGCGCAATCCAGAATAACTACGGGGAGTCCTTGCTCTGGAGTAAGAACAAGTTACTCTGGATTGCAATATGAATTTCCCATAGGTTTTCACTATGTGATGAAGTAACTACGGGTACACGTAAAGTCTCTTACGTGCTCCTGTAGTTACTCTGGATTAGGGGGTAAGTTGTTCTTACACCGGAGCAAGGACTCCCCGTAGTTACTCTGGATTGCACTCTAGGATTCTCAGACTGACTTGGGATAAATTTAGCATTTAAAACAGATCCTTGGATGAGGATGATCATCCATTCTGGGCACTCGGCTCGACACTGAGAAGCAGCCGTGTACAGATAAAGATTGAAAGGAAGTTTCTGCAGACTTGGCACCCTCTGGGAGGAAGCCTGCTATAGCCTATATTTTACATTTTAACCATTACATAAGAGCGGTGAAAAAAGAACTCTTGATCCTCCAAGGCAATTGACTAACATTGACCAGCATTCCCACTGGTTTCTCTCCGTTCAAAGTAATGTAGTGAGATTAACAACACAATTATTTGCAGAGGGCCGAAACTCTTATTTAATTAAAATAAAATAAAGCTGCTTGCAAAAAACTCAACTTGTTTGCACAAACTCTACCAAGTGGAACTGATTCGTGGGCTTTAATTTATGTTAAAGGATCTTTTATTTTCTTTCTTTACAAGTTGCGGGGAAAATACATTGTTCATTTGCCGGTTAAGAACACCTTCCTCATTTACGATGCCAAAAGAGTGGATGGTTTTGTTTACCGAGCTTCACATAAGGGAAAAAATGTGCTAATGTGCTGTGGCAATAAAGGAGCCAATTTGCCCTAAACAATTGCAAAATGAGTTGGTGGTGTCTAATTATTCCTTTAATTACAATGGTCCTAATTATATTTTGCATTTGTAGATATAGATGCCCCTCCTTCCCCACAACAAAGAGCTAAGGGGAAAAAAAAAGAAGCGTAGTTTAATTAAAATTTCAATTTCTAGCCTGTTATTAGAAGTAAAATTACCATTTCTAGGGAGCAAAGACTGATTGCATTCATCTCATTGGAGTTTTGTGGTCAAAAATCTGCATTTTAATTGACTCCTTTTGAAATGGATATGAAAACGGCGGTCTCTACAGGTTGGTGTTTCAAAAGGTTTAGACAAGGGGGGCGACTTCTGTGTTTCCCCCCTTCAATCCTATAGCAATGACTGTCATTCCTGGAATGAAAAGGACCTACAGTGGTATCTCACAAAAAGAGCTAAATTCATTCCAGAGGCATGCTCTTTAAGTGAAATGCTCTTTAAGTGAAGGGGATTTTCCCATAAGAAACAGTGGAAACTCAGACAATTGGTTCCACAACCCCCAAAATATTCATATAAAAATATTAACTGGATGTAAAAATCATGACAAAACACTGGAATTGAATTCAAAACATGCATTCAATGTGCAGGATCCTATGAAGTCTACTAAGGCTGCAATCCTAAAGACACTTTCATGGGAGTCAGCCCCATTTAACACAATGGGGCTTACTTCTGGGTAGACACGGTTAGGAGGCTGCAATCAATGACGCTTTCCTGGGAGGCTTACCAGGGCTGCTGCTGGAGGTTCAAGGTGGCCTGTGGGGCTCTTGGAGGCAGTTGGGGGCAGCTGCCTCTGCACCCCCAGGCAACTGCCCCCAAGTTGGGGGCAGTTAGAGGCAGCAGCACTGGCCAGCAGCCCTTTTAAAGAGCCTCTGCAAGGAGCGTCAGGGCTGCATAGCACGTGTCCATCGCACGCTTGCTTGTTAAGTGAAGCGGAACTTGTTATGTGAAGCAAGATTTCTTGGAAATTAATACTTGTTATGTGAAACGCTTGTCAGTTGAGGCACTTGTTATGAGAGGTACCACTGTATATATGAATGCTTGGGGCAAAAAGATATCAATGTGCCTTAATTGATAAAAATAAATAAAAATAAAACAACAACCCTCTGGGTTTGGTGAGGATGAGACTGAAGAAAATACCTCTGAACAGTGTTTTGTCCTTGTTGACAACACAACTGCTTGATATATCTGTATTTCTAATTATAACACCTTCTAAAAGACTCTCTCCACCTTTGAGCAAGAGCTTGTTTTAGATACTTTAGTTTAGTGAACTGACGTTGTTTTTTTTGAATTGCTTCTCGTTTGGTTGTACTTTGATTTGCGTTCTTTGTTGCGTTGGTTTGATTGCGGTGATGACTTTTTTTGTTTCAATTTGACACCCAAGTGGCATCAATTTTTTTCCCTAATAAAATCAAACATCTCAAAAAGATCCTTTTGAGCGTATATATTCCAACGGAGCTCAATTATTATCTTTTTTAGGGGAGAAATAGTCTTTTATTGATGTTCTTGTTTTTTTTTTTTTGCCTAATGCGCTCACGTCCAAGGTGAGAAATCAGATTGTCATTGTCAGTAAGATGAATGCTTAACTGTGATTCAAATAAAACTTGGGAAGGAGTTGACTGCTGGCTTGTAAATTAACTCCGGGCTGGTGGAGAGCTCATTCAGAACCATTGCCCCTCTTAGAAATAACTCGGTAACAAATGGCGACAGGTGCCATATATTTGTTTGGAAGGAATATGTGTGCTATTATAAATGACTGATTACCGGGTCTGAAAAGCCATCAGTTACCTATTACTGATCGCACAGAAGTCCCAGCCGAAAATATTATTCAGAATATTTTTTTTCCATGCGGCAGGAGCTTGCCAAGTGGCTGAACTCCCTGCATGGTGCATCCTATTTGATCAGAGTGTTTGCAGGAGATGGGAGTATTAGAGATGCTCCGAGACGAGACATTAAGTGAATCACAACCAACATGAAAATACATCATCAAAAGATGTTATGTAGGCCTGCTTATGTTAAACAGAGAAAAATTGTGGTAATGTGCCGTATTATTGGAAAGGGCTTCCTTGTTGAGATGTCCTGGTTTTTGGAATCCATTACACCTAAATTTTGGTTGCTCATGTAATAAGAGGCTCAGGACATAATTTCTTCCGGTGTTTTCCAGCTGCTGGCGCGTAAACTGAATTTGTGCTTAATAATAAGGCTCAAGCTGCCAGCTGCTACATTTGGTTGGCACAATAAGGTCAGCCTGTCATCATCAGGTAGCTTTGCTATTGCGTTCAGGCTGCTGAAATTCTGAGTTGTTGAATTTTTTAGTAGGAGGCTGTTATATGATATATTAAAAATCTACCAATATTATACCATACCCCTGATGAGCACCTGTCGGGGATGCTCTAGGAGGATTTCCTGCTGCAGGCAGGGGGTTGGACTAGATGACCTACTAGGTCTCTTCCAACTCTAGGATTCTATGATTTTATATCTACTCATCCATAGTGAATTTGGGTGTTTCAGTGCCGATGGGTTTGTACCAGTTGTACCAGGGTATGGCACACAATTCATGGAGTTATGGTAAATCAGATGTAAGTGTCCAGTTCATCCACCCATTCAAAGACAGAGTGGTCTACGTTGAAAAAAAATCAGATACTGGGCTGGCATAAGCTCTCAAATGACAGTCAGAAACAATGTGAGGAATAGTTTGTCAAGGAGCACCACAGTCACACTGAGAAGTCGAAACAAGACCCCATTCCAACAGTGAGTCCTGGCAGACACAGTGTTGGGTACAGATCCTGTTGCAACACACACACACACACACACACACACACACACACAAACAAATACTAGCATATTCTACTACTAGTAGTATACTACTGGCATTTTAGCATGTAGTACAAATGTGCCATTTAGAATTTGTGTAGTATAGCATGTAGTATATACATGTATAATAGACACATATACTATGTACCATTTAGAATTTGTGAATTAAGAATTTAGAATTCTAAATGTACATGTACCATTTAGTATTTGTGTAGTATAGCATGCAGTATATAAATGTATAGTAGACACATATACTATACTACATGAACCATTTAGTATTTGTGTAGTATGGCATGTAGTATATGCATGTATAGTAGACACACATACTATACTACATGTACCATTTAGTATTTGTGTAGTATAGCATGCAGTATATACAGCTATAGTAGACACATACACTATACTACATGAACCATTTAGTATTTGTGTAGTATAGCATGTAGTATATATAAAGGTATAGTAGACACATATACTATACTACATGAACCATTCAGTATTTGTGTAGTATAGCATGCAGTATATAAATGTATAGTAGACACATATACTATACTACATGAACCATTTAGTATTTGTGTAGTATAGCATGTAGTATATATACATGTATAGTAGACACATATACTATACTACATGAACCATTTAGTATTTGTGTAGTATAGCATGCAGTATATAAATGTATAGTAGACACATATACTATACTACATGAACCATTAAGTATTTGTGTAGTATGGCATGCAGTATATAAATGTATAGTAGACACAAATACTATACTACATGTACCATTTAGTATTTGTGTAGTATAGCATGCAGTATATAAATGTATAGTAGATACATATACTATACTACATGAACCATTTAGTATTTGTGTAGTATAGCATGCAGTATATATACATGTATAGTAGACACATATACTATACTACATGAACCATTTAGTATTTGTGTAGTATAGCATGTAGTATATACATGTATAGTAGACACATATACTATACTACATGAACCATTTAGTATTTGTGTAGTATAGCATGTAGTATATACATGTATAGTAGACACATATACTATACTACATGAACCATTTAGTATTTGTGTAGTATGGCATGTAGTATATGCATGTATAGTAGACACACATACTATACTACATGTACCATTTAGTATTTGTGTAGTATAGCATGCAGTATATAAATGTATAGTAGACACATATACTATACTACATGAACCATTTAGTATTTGTGTAGTATAGCATGCAGTATATACATGTATAGTAGACACATATACTATACTACATGTACCATTTAGTATTTGT
This sequence comes from Cryptoblepharus egeriae, assembly GCA_030015325.1. Classification (NCBI taxonomy): domain Eukaryota; kingdom Metazoa; phylum Chordata; class Lepidosauria; order Squamata; family Scincidae; genus Cryptoblepharus; species Cryptoblepharus egeriae. The sequence goes on along the minus strand of JAREYC010000016.1, from coordinate 17,162,420 downwards.
GTAGTATAGCATGCAGTATATAAATGTATAGTAGACACATATACTATACTACATGAACCATTTAGTATTTGTGTAGTATAGCATGTAGTATATATACATGTATAGTAAACACATATACTATACTACATGAACCATTAAGTATTTGTGTAGTATGGCATGCAGTATATAAATGTATAGTAGACACATATACTATACTACATGTACCATTTAGTATTTGTGTAGTATAGCATGCAGTATATAAATGTATAGTAGACACATGTACTATACTACATGAACCATTAAGTATTTGTGTAGTATGGCATGCAGTATATAAATGTATAGTAGACACATATACTATACTACATGTACCATTTAGTATTTGTGTAGTATAGCATGCAGTATATAAATGTATAGTAGACACATATACTATACTACATGAACCATTTAGTATTTGTGTAGTATAGCATGTAGTATATATACATGTATAGTAGACACATATACTATACTACATGAACCATTTAGTATTTGTGTAGTATAGCATGTAGTATATACATGTATAGTAGACACATATACTATACTACATGTACCATTTAGTATTTGTGTAGTATAGCATGTAGTCTGTACTACATGTATAGTACATACACAATACTAGTTTATACTACTATATACTAGTAAAAGCCCACAACTTTTACAACTGTCACTTGTCGAGGTACAAGGATATTTATCAGTTAACGAAAAAAGTCTCCCATCCAGCATCTCAACTGCACTTTTGACTAGGATTGCCATAATTCTCATCTACAAAACAGACAGGCCCCTCTGGTCAAACTTGCCACAATGTGAACACAGTCCCCCCAAACTGGTACCGTCCTCAAAAACTGGTTTTTGGGACATATGGCAACCCTTCCTTTGATACCTCTCTCCTCAGTGGCTCTCCCCAACTGCTGCCCCAGCCTATTCTCAGCCTCGCCTGTCCCAGTGGCAGTTAGAAAGGAATGGAATGTTGACAATTGCCTCTCCTCAGCCTGCTCAGTTGACATGGAATGTTGGCCAGAATGCATGGACACCCTAACACACAGGTTAAGATGTTTATGTAGAAAGAATTTGGGGGGCCTCTGGCTGTACAGCAATTGAGATGCTTGCAAATTAAAATACAGCAGGTTAGGGAGCAGGACTTGGATGGGTATCAAAAATAGATGAATGTTAAAGCAGACCCTTTTTAGCTTGGAAATATACAGTGGTGCCTCACGTAAAGAGCTTAATTCGTTCCAGAGGCCTACTCTTTAAGTTGGTGAAGCAGATTTTCCCATAGTAAATAATGGACACTCAGATGATTGGTTCCACAACCCCCAAAATATTCATAGAAAAATATTAACTGGATGTAAAAATGATGACAAAACACTGTAATTGAATTCAAAACATGCATCCAATATGCATGATCCTATGAAGTCTACTTAGGCTGCAATCCTAAAGATACTTTCCTGGGAGTAAGCTCCATTGAACACAATGGGGCTTCTGGGTAGACATGGTTAGGAGGCTGCAATCAAAGATACTTTCCTGGGAGGCTTACCTGGGCTGCTGCTGGAGGTTCAAGGTGGCCGGTGGGGGAACTTGGGGGCACCCCTAGGCAACTTCCTCTGGCACCCCCAGGCACCCCAAGTTGGGGGCAATTAGAGGCAGCAGCGCTGGCTGGCAGCCCTTTTTAAGCTGCCGGCGGAGCGTGGAGCATCAGGGCCGAATAGCTTGTGTGCCCATAGCATGTTTGCTTGTTAAGTGAAGTGGAACTTATTATGCGAAGCAAGATTTCTTGGAGATTTATACTAGTTATATGAAACGCTTGTTATGTGAGGCGCTTGTTATGAGAGGTACCACTGTACTCCTGTGTTCCTTTGTCTAAGAATGTCTTTTTTCCATGTTATCAGATGAGGAATTGTAGAACAGATGGCAAATATTTGGAAAGGTGTGCATATCTTCCTCATCTGTAAATAATATGTGGATGTCTGTCTTAATTTTTTTCATATTCGGCAGCATTCTTTCTATGAAACCCATCCCTGTATTTTAATTATCACAGCAACGATGGGAACCCAAATCCTCTTGCTCAACATTTTCATCGTTTCAGATTATTAATAATTTGGGAGGTGCAAATAATTGGAGGAGTGAGCAGGCCCAGCAAAACATTGCAAATAGGGAACTGGCAGGGAGGGTGAGTTGGGAGTTCATTATGGGTGCAGCCAGTGGCATAGCTAGAGGGGGGTGGAGCAGTCAGTCTTGGAGGGAGCCTCACCCTTTGGTGCCATTCCAGATTGCATTGGCATCCATCAGTCTCAAAAGACTATGGTATCATGTGTGACACTGTATATGAAGCACAAAGACCTGGGTAGATTAATATGGAGGATAGGCTGTTACCCAAGCAGCAAATCCCCCCTCTCCACACCACTGAATTAGTCCAGTGGAAAGGCAGAGGCGATACGATTGGTTCCAGTTGTGTCGCAGAGCTGGGCTAAGGACAGGAGCTCTCACCCTGTCTTGTGGGGACCAACACGGGTCTTGAACCCTGGCCTGCTGGTTAACAGGCATAGTGTCTTAACCACTTGCGCCACCCACAGCCCACATTCCAGATTGGAAGGGTGCAAAACAAAGCTGTATAGTGTTGAATGACACCAGCATGGTGAGATCCCCTCTGAGACTGACTGCTCCACCCCCTCTAGCTATGCTACCAGGTGGAGTAACCCCAGACACAAACAGAAAGCTGATGAAGAGGTTGCTGTTCACCACATTGGTCCCTGTGGATCACAAAAGTCCGACCACCTGTGGACACTGAAGGCAGTGCACAGACACATCTAATCCCCCAAATATGCACAATACAGCCAAGGAGAAGCAGATGCTGGAGCAGGTGCTGTGGAGAGAGGAGTATAACCGGGCAGGGATTGAGAGACAGTGGAACAAGCAGAATAAACAGATGGCATCCAAGATCTACAATAGGGTTCCATTTTCCTGTACTTGTTTCAAGCAGGAATAAGGTTTTGCTGCCAGGAAAAGTTTGTTTTTGTTTTTAAGAGGAAGGCGGTTGAGATGTGGGGAGGAAACGTAGGATCTGGTGAACCAAGAAGAAAAAGATGCTCTTGCGTCAAGGTAGAAAACCGGATCACATTATTCCTTGATTTTCAGATTTGGTGGCTTAAACTCATCCTAAAGTCTGGCTCAGCCGATTTCGTTTGAACAGGTTCCAAGCGAAGAAGTACGAATCATACCCCCAAATCCAGAGTAACTACGGGAGCACGTAAGAGACTTTACGTGCACCTGTAGTTACTGCACCACCTAGTGAAACCTATGGGAAATTCATACTGGAATCCAGAGTAAGTTATTCTTAAGCCAGAGCAAGGACTCCCTGTAGTTACTCTGGATTTTGTCCATAGTTTAACCACCCTTGTGCATGATGAAGCGATTTCTGTAACACTGCGAGTCACTGTCCCCAAGAGACCCAGGAGGTGGCCATGTAAAAACATAGGAAGGACACAATTGCAAAGTGTACCCCATTACATTCTGGCAGTGCTCATTTGCCATGGCCTGTTCCTGCCGCTTACCCCCAAATCCAGAGCAACTACGGGAGTACATAAGAGACTTTATGTGCACCCGAAGTTACTGCACCACCTAGCAAAAACCTAAGGGAAATTCATATTGGAATCCAGAGTAAGTTGTTCTTACACCACAGCAAGGACTCCCCATAGTTACTCTGGATCTTACCCACAGACAGTCAATTTGGAAGGGCGATGAAAGGAAGGAGCAATAACCGTCCATAGGTGCGCAGAGATTGAGCAGTGGCCGCTCATTGATCTGAATACGTTTGCAAGCGCTCCGATTGTGGGGCAAGTTCAAAAGGTAAATTTGCGTCTCAAATATCATGTTAATGTACCCAGAGACACCCTCGAAGAGTTATTCTTTGCCACTGTTGTAGGAAAAAGCTTTTAGTACTTGAAGCTTTTGTACACTTTTAAAAGAGAGCATTCCAGGACCCCGGGGGTGGTGGTGGAAGTGTTTTTCCTCTGAAATGGTCAGCAGCAGGTGCACCGTTGCCCACCCCATAATATCAAATATTCATGAAAGCAATCTTCCTCTAAAACAGCCCAAAGACGCATGTTTTATTTAAGGATTTGAATCTTTTACTTAAGGCTTTTTTGTGGTTTTGCAATGGTTTTGTTGTTTAGGCTTTCTCGGTGATGTACTTGAATAAGTCAGAGAATTCCACAATAATACAAACTCACAGTCACAATGGAGTCCCCCCCCCCAAAAAAAAAACAATACACCGTAAATGTTGATGCCGTTGCAGAGCTTTGGAGTTGTTTAGAAGTACAGTGGCACATCACGTAACAAATTTAATTCGTTCCGGAGGCATGTTCTTTACATGAAACGTTCTTTACGTGAAGTGGTTTTTTCCATAAGAAATAATGGAAACTCAGACGACTGGTTCCACAACCCCCAAAATATTAACTGGATGTAAAAATGATGACAGAACACTGGGATTGAATTCAAAACATGCATTCAATGTGCAAGATCCTAAGAAGTCTACTTAGGCTACAATCCTAAAGACACTTTCCTGGGAGTAAGCCCCATTTAATCTACTTCTAGGTAGACATGGATAGGAGGCTGCAATCAAAGACACTTGGGAGAAAGACCCATTTAACATAATGGGGCTTACTTCTGGGTAGACATGGTTAGGAGGCTGCAATCCAAGTGTCTCCCCACTTTCTCCTTCTCTCCATCCTGAGCCTCTCTCTCCCCTGCTCCCTTCTGGCTACCCTGAGCTGCTTCCCTCTTCTCCACTGCTCTTCTCTCCCTCTGCCCAGCGGATGCCCAGCCACAGGAGGAACAGCGTGGAAGTATTGCTTTTGCTATGGGCAGGTGCGCTAGGCAGCCCTGACGCTTTTTAAAAGGGCTGCCAACCAGCGCGTCTGCCCCACCTGCCAACAAGTGTGTTTGTTACGTGAAGCACAGTTTGTTACATGAAGCAGAATCCTAGAGAAATTTTTGTTTGTTATGTGGAACATACTTTATGTGAGGGGTTTGTTACATGAGACGCCACTGTACTATATGAGTTTTGCTAATGCAGCAGTCCACACAAAGCATCACGAAGCTCTTAACAGGGCATTACAAACTACTAATACCAGGCAGCAAGATCATGACGTAAGTCTCCATTCAGCATCAGGAAGCTTAGAGCAGCTGCAGGAACTGGGAAAACCTCCCACCCTAATCCAATTCCCGTTATTTTGAGAATTGTGCTTGGTCTCCGAATCCAGAAATATTTTGATGCCATGATGACATCATCATGAAATGTTTTTGTGACATCACCACTGGCATCGGAGCTTGGTGATGACGTCATCATATGATGCATTTTGTATCTTTGCCACTTCATGGTTCTGAGGATGTTGCAGCAGCTATAGTCATAGGGCAAAATCCAGAGTAACTACGGGGAGTCCTTGCTCTGGTGTAAGAACAACTTACTCTGGATTCCAATATGAATTTCCCAAAGGCTTTCACTAGGTGGTGCAGTAACCATGGGTGCACATACAGGGCACAATCCAGAGAGACTACAGGAGCACATAAGAGACATTACATGCACCCGTAGTTACTGCACTACCTAGTGAAAATCTATGGGAAATTCATATTCCAATCCGGAGTAACTTGTTCTTACTCCAGAGCAAGGAGTCCCCGTAGGTACTCTGGATTCCACCCAAAGTCTCTTATGTACTCCCATAGTTACTCTGGATTTGGGGGATAGAATTATAGAATTGTAGAGTTGGAAGGGACCTAACACATAGGGTTCACTTAATTCTCTTCCACAAAACTGGGATAGACCCCCGCACATGTGAATGCAATCCCCGAAAACAAGGACAGTCCCAATTTTCCAGGACATATGGCAAACCTCCTAATAGGTCATCTAGTCTGACCCCCTGCCTGTAGCAGGAAATCCTCCTAGAGCATCTCTGACAAGTGCTTGGAAAGGAAATCTAGCAGGATTAACTTAATTTCTAGCAAGAAATCCTCCTAGAGCATCTCTGAAAAGTGCTTGATGGTCCTCAATGATGGAGAGTCCACCAAGTTTGGGAAACACTGAGAAACCTGTGTTTTACCGTGTCTGGGAGCACTTCTCTCGTCAGATGGAGAAGACATTTAAATTTATTTACTGTCATCAGATCAATCAATCATTTATATACAGCTTTTCAACAAAAACATGTTTCAGCAAAGATGAAATATCTAATAGCTCATGAAGAATGCAATGATCAGCTTCTGCAGCCCAAAAAATTACCACTATGCAATAGGGTATGGCTCACATAACCTACCTGCTCAGTGGGATGGGATGGTCCAGGTAGGGAAAAAATATGGCCTCAGGAATAGGGTCCCTTATTGTAGTCTGGGAGTTAAAATGGATCTTGCCAATAATGATATTAGATAGGAATTTCCTCCTGCACCTTTCAAGAATTCCCTCTTACAGTATCTGTCTGTCTATCTATCTATCTATCTATCTATCTATCTATCTATCTATCTATCTATCTATCTATCTATCTATCTATCTATCTATCTGTCTGTCTGTCTGTCCGTCCGTCCGTCCGTCCGTCCGTCCGACCGTCCGTCCGTCTGTCTACCTAGAGTTTTAACTAACCATTTCAAATATCTATCTATCTATCTATCTATCTATCTATCTATCTATCTATCTATCTATCTATCTATCTATCTATCTGTCTGTCTGTCTGTCTGTCTGTCTGTCTGTCTGTCCGTCCGTCCGTCCGTCCGTCCGTCCGTCCGTCCGTCCGTCCGTCCGTCTACCTAGAGTTTTAACTAACCATTTCAAATATCTATCTATCTATCTATCTATCTATCTATCTATCTATCTATCTATCTATCTATCTATCTATCTATCTATCTATCTACCTACCTACCTAACTAACTAACTAACTAACTAACTAACTAACTAAAATAGTTAGTTTTTCTTGGGTGTCCAGCATTTGGAAAGGCTTGTCCTCTGTTTATGATTATGACATATGGCCCCTCCACCGGACGATGCAAACCCTAGTGATGCCACTCCATCAGGCTTCTAAAACTTTCACCAGGCTGTGGTTTGGTTTCAGAAAAATGTTCCACCTGAACATTTCCTGCAAAATTCTGGTCATGAAGCTGATGGTGTCACAGCATCTCTGATAAGCCTGTTTTCTGACTAGCGAGTCGAAGCTGCCTGAAATCTGCCCATTCCTAGCAAAATGTATTTGGCTGTGAATTGATTACCTGGGAATCTTGGGGGTCCAAGGAGATGCAGGGGATTCCTGTCCCCATAAAATGTTGGGCACAATCCATCCATATCTTGTCCCCATAAAACATTGGGCGCAATTGGGCGCAAACGACGGGGAATCATTGCTCCAACGTAAGAACAATTTATTCCGGACTGCAATATGAATTTCCCATAGGTTTTCACTAGGTGGTGCCATAACTACATCAACGTAAATGTCTCTTATGTGCTCCCGTAGTTATTCTGGATTGTAGGGTTAGGCTGCAATCCTACTGACACTTTCCTGAGAGAAAGACCCATTGAAGACAATGGGCTTACGTTTGAGTAGACATGGTTAGGATTGTACTTTTACCCGCAAATCCAGAGTAACTACAGGAGCACATAAGAGACTAGACGTGCACCCATATTTACTGTACCACCTAGTGAAAACCTATGGGAAATTCATATTGGAATCCAGAGTAAGTTGTTCTTACACCAGAGCAAGGACTCCCCATAGTTACTCTGGATTTTGCCCTTAGTCTGTGTCCTTGAGCAGGTCTTATTAGGGATGGTTTGCTATCACTGGCTGAATTAGCTCTTGCGCCACATGCCCATCTCGCTGCTATTTGGTTTAATTTGGAGAATTTCTGAAATGAATTGATAAAGAATTGTTTGACACACAACTTTGAGAAACAACTAATGTTTTTATTTAAATGTTCTCAAATATTTTAATTATATGTTGATTATGCCTGTGCTTTTATTGTGCTGTTAGCCACCTTGGTCCTGCTTGCAGAGAAGGTGGGAAATAAATAAATAAATAAATAAATAAATAAATAAATAACCCTACAATCCAGAGTAACTACGGGAACACGTAAGAGACATTATGTGTACCCGTAGTTACTGCACCATATAATGAAAACCTATGGGAAATTCATTATGTAATCCACAGCAAATTGTTCTTACACCGGAGCAAGGACTCCCTGTAGTTACTCTGGATTGTGCCCTAAGTCAGTCAGTCAGTCAGTCAATCAATCAATCAATTGTTGAGACACAAAAAACAAAGTTCACAACTTTCCCATCTCCTTCATTGCCTCTGATGTGCAAGTGCATGCATGCACATTGAATATATCAACAGGACCACTCAATTATAAACTGATGTGAGTTTTTTATGCATTTATTTTGTGTGTGCATGTGTGTGTGCGTTGTTTGTTTATGGGCACATGTGCACCTGTCCCCCAAACAGCACCCTATTGGGAAGAGCATCTTTCCACACCCCCATTTTACTAGTTCATGTATTCCCTGCCTTGCGATAGCTCCAAGATATTATTTTTATGACACAGATGTTAGTGTGATATACTCATTATGATAGCATTAACTGAGCACATGCTGAATTAGCATTGCTCAGCAAGAGGGAAAAGGCAGAGGGACTTTGCATCTCAAGGCATTTATAACCAGTGGAGCTCCTTTGGAAGGACGGAGAGCAACATCTGTCAGGAAGTTGTATTCTTTGCAGTGGTTCTTAAAAAAGTGCATGTAATGTGCACACAGCGGGATTACGTGACTTTGTTATGTGGTAGCAAAAGGGAACTGGAGACAAGGGTAAAGGTGCACACAAATTTACTGAAGTTTTCAAAATCAAAGCAGAGAAGGAATTCAATCTGGAGACCTTAGTGGAGCCCTATATATCTGAGAGCCTTAGGGAATCCTACATATTTGAGAGCCAGGCTGGTGTTGGACTGAGACCTTGAAGATCAAATCCCACATTGGGCATGAAGCTTCCTGGTTGACCTCGGGTCAGCTGCTCACTCTTGGGCTCACCTCCCTCAAAGGGTTGTTGTGCAAGGACAAAAGAATCAAGCTGTGAAAATCACCTTGGGCATTTGGCTTGGGAAAGGTGGAGTGTAAATGCCTTAGGTAGGTAGGTAGGTAAGTAAGTAAGTAAGAAAATAAATAAATAAATAAATAAACAAATAAATAAGGTGCAGTGGCTGCTCAGATAACAAATTTAATTTGTTCTGGAGGCATGTGAAATGTTCTTTATGTGAAGCGGATTTTCCCATAGGAAATAATGGAAACTCTAACAATTTGTTCCACAACCCAAAAAATATTCATATAAAAATATTAACCGGATGTAAAAATGATGACAAAACACTGGAATTTAATTCAGAACATGCATTCAATGTGCGTGATCCTATGAAGTCTACTTAGGCTGCAATCAAAGACACTTTTCTGGAAGTAAGACCAATTGCTTTTGGGGGGGGGGGGTCCATTTCAGGCCAAACATTCCACTCATGACTCTGGGCTCCTGAGCTGGACTTAGTGGTACCAGCTGTGGTAGCTGTAATCTGCTCACGGTCCTGGTATGGTAGACCCTTAGGCAAGAATATTTTTAATCTGCACTTTTTAAAATTCAATTTAATTGTATTTTAATTATATTTTAATGGTGTTTTAATCTTTATTTGTGAGCTATTTTAATGATGTTTTATTCCCTGATGTCAGCCGCCTTGGGATCCCCCTTGCGGGAGAGGAAAGGTGGGATATAAATTGACTAAATAAAATAAAATAAAATAAAATAAATGAATGAATGAATGAATGAATGAATGAATGAATAAATAAATAAATAAATAAATAAATAAATAAGAAGTCTAGCTGAACCCAATTCAGAGAGTCACCCTAAGGCCAATCTTGGGCACATGATTAAGTGTGAGTTTCCCGCATGCCTCCAATCAAAGAAAATTTGGAAGAATCAAAATAAGGGCTATGTAACAGATGTTCAAGCATTGCACTGTTTGGTGTCATTTATCGAAATCCAAGCATCCATCATCACGTTGGACCATCTTCCATCATTTACATATGTTCCCCAAACTCCAAAGACGGGACCAGTTCCCAGAAGAAATTCCTTCCTCGCCAAGATGGATCTCACCGTAGTTTTTGTGGCAAAGCTAAACAGTTGGTTAATCTTGCAAAAGCAGGGAACAAATGGAAGGTCCCATTTGTCAGCATTAGCAGGCATCAGCCTGGATCCTGCGTGACCTGGGGCTTTTGGAGTTGAAAGATTGCCGCGTTGTTCCGTGCCAGCGTGCCGCTCTGAACTACAGCAGAAGGCACTCTCTCCACTCCTTGCTTATGGAATTGTGTATGCATAATGCAACAGCCTGTTTAAAAAGCTCGTCGACAGTGTACATGTCACCCTGCCCGAGGACACCGACAGAGGAAAGAGCTTGGCAACACAACACGGGAAAGTAAATCAAATTATTTATAAGCAAAACTGGAGGCAAATGATTCACCGTTACGCCTGCCCATTGGTTCTGTTGCAGCAACAACTGCCTTGTTCAATTCAGCTTGGCAACACAGCACTCACTTTGTGATATTTTTGTGATGCTTGCACAACTGTGTGTCCCCTTGCATGCCTTAAGGGATAGAATCTCTTCTGCAGTGGTCTCCAAATGGAGACTGCTAGGTGCCAGGAAAGGCTTCCCTGGCACAAATGTTCGTGGCATGGCACTTCCCCGATCAGAGTCCTGACTTGCCACTTCCAGCGTCTTTCACCCAAGCAGTAATGTTGAGTCAACATTACTCAACATTAGAGTCCTTGATATTGAGTACATAACTAATGCAACATTAGATTACTCAATAGATAGATAGATAGATAGATAGATAGATAGATAGATAGATAGATAGATAGATAGATAGATAGATAGATAGAAAGAACTCAACATTATATTGTCTTGTAACACCCATCCACATTTTGAACCATCCACCCTGCTGGATGGTCTGCAGAACTCTGTAGATGGTCTGTAGTTGGTCTGCAGAACTCCCTGCTACTACTCCCTGTAGTTGGTTCCTGCAGAACACCACATGATGTGGTGATGGCATCTAGCCCCCATGCCTTTAAGAGCAGGCCTCCGTCAGTCTTGAAAGACTATGGTATAGTGCTCGGTGCTGCATATGCTGCATGCAAAGCACAAAAGCCTGGGTTGGATTGTTATGGAGGATAGGCTGTTACCCAAGCAGCAAATCCCCCTCTCCACGCCACTGAATTAGTCCAATGGAAAGGCAGAGCCAATACGATTGGATCCAGCTGGCGTTTCAGAGCTGGACTAAGGACAGGATCTCACCCTGTCTTGTGGGGCTGACCTGGGTCTCGAACCCTGGCCTGCTGGTTAACAGGCACAGTGTCTTAACCACTTGCACCACCCACAGCCTGCTTTTAAGCCTGCCTTTAAGAAGGGATTAGACAAATTCCTAGAAGAAAGACCATCACAGGTTCCAAGACATTAGGGGTGTGTGTAGAGGTGGACAACCTCAAAATGCCAGATGCAGGGGGTACACATGGATGCAGGTGTCATATGTGCTCCCTGAAGCATCTGGTGGGCCGCTGTGTGATACAGGAAGCTGGACTAGACGGGCCTGTGGCCTGATCCAGTGGAGGCTCTTTAATGTTCTTATGAACTACTACAGCTCTGTCATTAGGCTACTCAATTATTAGATCAATATTGAGAAATATTACTCAACGTTACTCAATAGCAAGGGGAGTGTGCTGAGTTGCCCTGCAAACGTAGCGCACTGCTCACCCTGGAACGCTACTGTTCTGGGGTATTGCGCCTGAATCACAATAAGCAACGAAACGGTTAAACAAATTGTGATTTCTGAGCGCATCTCTTTCTGAAACGTCTTGAAAATCCCACCTTGGTGTTTGTCTTGCAAAGCCAGCTTTGGGGATTTAATAGGACACCAAGACAAACCGTGTCGGAAAAAGAGGAAAGATTTGCTGGTGATGTTTGACCAGTGTTTGCTTCTTAGTGCAGGATCCACCGGAGAAGGGAGGTCAACACCAGTCCCTGGCTTCTGAGCAGGATTAATTTTTAAAGTTTACAAGCTCTGCTTCTTGTGCAATATCTTCTTCCACTTAAGACCCTGGCAGAGAACGGAATTATTTCCAGTCATTGTGGATGGAGAAATAAATGTTTTCCTGCAGTCAAGGCCTGATAATAAACCACTGGACTGATAGATTTCACCATTATTACACTTTTGCGACATCTTGCCATTCACGGTAATTTGGGTATACAATAATTAAAGGCAATTAAAGGCTATTATGGTAAGGATTAGTGTGCACTAATGAGAGAGAGAGAGAGAGAGAGAAAGAAGGCTGCCTCAAGGAAACATTTCTGGTTGAATCATTAAGGAAGCCTGAAATCTGATTATTACAGGATCTCGAGAGCAGAGATGGAAGCAAGGTGGAGACAGCCTCATCAGGGTGACCATATATCACCTTTTTTCCTCAGCTATGCCCTCTTTTTAATGTCCAGCCTTATGTCCTTTATTGTCTTTATTGACCTGCTTTTCCTAGTGAGCACTAAGCAGGTAGCAACTTCTTCATCATTTTTACCGGATGGTGATGGAATCTGCTTGTTGTGAATTGGAGTTTCAGCCGTCTTCTCATTAATAAATTATATGCAATAGTTTAAAATTTATTAATTAGTGTTAAGAACTAAGGGCACAATCCTAACCATGTCTACTCAAAAGTAAGCCCCATTATGTTCAATATGTTCAAAGTGTCTTTAGGATTGCAGCCTTTAGGATTGCAGCTCAGGGAACTCTCTTTAGGATAGCTCATGAAAGCAATATATATAATTGTTTTTTAGGTTTTATTCTGTCATATCATACATTTTTCTTCAGTGCCCTATTTTTTAGGATTTTCACTTATAACTTATGGTCGCCCTGCATGTGTTTGATGTTACAAGTGACTCTCTCCAACACACTGAAATATGTCAGATGCTCGTTTTCTTGTTTTCATGTTTTTCGTTATTTCTTTTTTCTTTCTGTCTTCCTTCCTTCCTTCCTTCCTTCCTTCCTTTTCCTTTTGTCTTCCTTCCTTCCTTCCTTCCTTCCTGTCTGTCTGTCTGTCTTCCTTCCTGTCTTCCTTCCTTCCTTCCTTTCCTTCCTGTCTGTCTGTCTGTCTGTCTGTCTTCCTTCCTTCCTTCCTTCCTTCCTTCCTGTCTGTCTGTCTGTCTGTCTTCCTTCCTTCCTTCCTGTCTGTCTGTCTGTCTGTCTGTCTTTCTTCCTTCCTTCCTTCCTGTCTGTCTGTCTGTCTGTCTTCCTTCCTTCCTTCCTTCCTTTCTTTCTTTTCCTTCCTTCCCTCCTTCTTTCCTTCCTTCCTTCCTTCCTTCCTTCCTTCCTTCCTTCCTTCCTGTCTCTCTGTCTGTCTGTCTGTCTTCCTTCCTTCCTTCCTTCCTTCCTTCCTGTCTGTCTGTCTTCCTTCCTTCCTTCCTTCCTTCCTTCCTTCCTTTCTTTTTCTTTTGTCTTCCTTCCTTCCTTCTTTCCATCCTTCCTGTCTGTCTGTCTGTCTGTCTGTCTGTCTGTCTGCCTGCCTGCCTTCCTTTCAAGAGTGACTACTTTTGTTATTGATATTTTCAATATATGGTTTTTGCTGTGGCTGAGAGCTGTTTGAGACATCTGAAGATGACTGGAGTGGGAGTAGAAAGCAGTCTGAACAGTGTTAGCAAGAACACTACAAGAGTGCTGTACGATTATACAACAGCAAAAGGATTTGATTAATTCCTTCAAGTGGGTATTTGTCAGACATTTGTAAATAGGCAGGTTGACCGCAGTAGATGTGGCTAAGTGCCTGTGATGTGGGAGTACTGACATGTCAGGAGACACAAAAATGTGTGTGTATATTGGTGTAGCTAAGGGGGTGCATGGCAGCAATTGCACCGCACAACAAGTTTTAATTTAGGGAAGCAATAACCTGAGGTTTACACAAGTGGCCAAAATTGTGAAAAACATGGAATTTTTGAATAATGTAAACATGTTACATACCATTTGATGCAGAATAATTGTGCAAAAATAATTGCAAATTGATGCAATTATTGCATAACTGATAATTGATAATAATTGATAACTGCATAATTGATAATATAATATGATATGATAATATAATCATGATAATATATGATATATAATAAATGATAATATTATCATATATACTATATGAAAATAAGGCAGGCCTCCATCAGTCTTGAAAGACTATGCTATTGTGCTTGGCGCTGTGTACGCTGCATGCGAAGCACAAAAGCCTGGGTTGGATTGTTATGGAGGAGAGGCTGTTACCCAAGCAGCAAATCCCCCCTCTCCACGCCACTGAATTAGTCCAATGGAAAGGCAGAGCCAGTACGATTGGATCCAGTTGGCATCACAGAGCTGAGCTAAGGACAGGAGCTCACCCTGTCTTGTGGGGCCGACCCAGGAATCGAACCCTGGCCTACTGGTTAACAGGCACAGCGTCTTAACCGCTTGCGCCACCCACAGCCCTACTATATGATAATATCATATGGTAATATCATAATTGCATAATTGATAATAATTGCATAACTGATGCAGAATAATTGCAAAAAATTGTGAAAACCTTGGACTGTTTGAATAATGTAAACATGTCACATACCATTTGATGCAGTGGAACAAACGGTGTCCAAATATCTCTGTTCTACCAAAAGTTATAACAAAATCATTTTTTGCTGTGTCATGAGCCCCTATGTGAAAGTAGAGCAGGATATAAAATTCCTAATACATAAGATAGGCCATTTTCTTTTTTCATTAATCTGCTACATTGACAGTGGAATGAGGGATGGATTAGGTTGGAGGTTTAAAAATGTCCCATCAATTAAAAGCTATTTATGTATTTGTGTTCATGGTCATGACTTACATTGCAGCTGCACATGCATTTAAAGCATCAGTTGACGGAGTGAAATAAAATGAAATGATGGAAAGAAAAATAATTGGGGTTGGATTATCTGTTTTTGTTGCTTCTCACCTGGTTTTATGAATCTGCGCTGGGAAATATGTACCATAGGTGGTGGGGGTCCTCAAAACCCCACCACCATCACCTTAAAGGGCAAAATCCAGCGTAACTATGGGGACTCTTTCCTCCGGTGTAAGAACAACTTACTCTGGATTCCAATATGAATTTCCCATAGGTTTTCAGTAGGTGGTGCAGAAACTACGGGTGCACGTAAAGTCTCATATATGCTCCCATAGTTATTCTGGATTTGGGGGATAGAGTACACTGATGCTGCAAATCCTATCCACACTTTTCTAGGGATAAACTCCATTGACTATAATAGGAGTTACTTCTGAGTAGACAGGCATAGGATTGGGCTCTAAGTGCCTCCCTAACCTCCTCTAGCTACACCAGTAGAAATAGGGAACCACTATATTGATTTATTGTGTAATGTGAACTGCTTTGTGGACAACTTTGTCGAAAAGAAGAACATACAGATGTTTGTTCATGATAATAAGTATGAAGACCTACGCAGGCAGCACATAGGCACTTCCTACGTTCTTGGCTCAAAGGGTGCAATCCTAAGAACGTCTACTCGAAAATACGCCCCATTGTGTTCAATGGGTCTTCCTCCCAGGAAAGTGTCTTTAGCATTGCAGTCTTTTCAGGTCCCACTTCTTCATGTGCTAGAATGTCATCCCTGCTTCCAGGAGTTCACATGTCAAAATGAAGCCATAATTCAGCAAATCAAAGCTTCATACCCAAATTTCATGGCCAAAAAAGCACCAAGGCAATAGGGCAATTGACTTAACCCATAATATATGTCCTGCCTTTTCATAAGGGAAATACAGTGATTTTGGGGTGAGGTTTTTTTCTCCTCTTTCTTTTTCCTTTTTTTTCTTTAATGTATTCTCCAGTGAAAAGAATTATACTCTTTTTCCAATTAAAATGCAAATAACTTTGAATGAACTCTGCCATATCCTGATGTCAAAAGGAAGTAAGCCTTATAAAGCATGGGCACTTGAAAACCGCCTCAGTCAATAAAACTGTTAGTCCATGAAGAATTCAAGTGTTAACATGATTTTATGCGAGGCATAAAGGCAAACTTGCTTAACATTTTGTTTAATATGACTCCTTATGTGAAAATAAGCAATTTGGTTTGTGATTTTCTTCGCAGCCACATTAAAGCACAGTGATTACCTCTCCTCCGAGATGGGGTTTCTGAGTCTCCACTGTTAACTTGATAATCCAACCGCCCTCCTCAACTGGGAATAATTGCAAATTTCATATAAAGCTTTTGCTGCAAATACAAAAAAGAAAAAGAAAAAGAAAAAAGGGGGGGGGCAGAAAAGAATGCACTTGATTGACAGGAAGAAAATAGAGACAGATTAACTGACTTTTATTACTGAACAAAAAAAAGATGGTTCTAGAATTCCATTTATCCGCTGCTTTCTGAGAATCCAGGGCTGTTCCACATTTTATTCTTTGTCTGCAGCGATAGCATATTTTAAAATTTTAAGAGGAGAAAAGCTGCCTTTCATATGAGCAGAATAATTATAGATGTATAGATACTGTGCCTTTACTTAAAGGCAACTCATTATTTATAACATCTTGGATCTTGGGGAGAGGAGACAGCCGGCAAAGGATAACGGTGGGATTGAAGGAAACCTCCCTGGGAGTTTTGGAAGAAGTTGTTGAGGTTGTGGGGTAGATTGAAGGCTGCTGGCAGAACAACCACGGTTTGATGTGTGGCAAATTATTGTGCACACAAAAGATACATTGGCATTGAATGTATCAGCATAATAAACCGGGAGCTTTAGAGTTTTTGAGGGCTTCTATGTGATTTTATTATTGTTATTACTATTTTTTTTCAAAGTCAGGAGTATCTAGGACAGAGTTGGGCTGCCTGTTTGGAATTGCTGAAATATTTATAGCCATGTGAAATATCTTGGAAAGCACTTGAAATACAGACATGTGGTGGGTCTGTAGTTTTCCGGGTTTTTAGGGTCTCCTTTTTTAAAGATGGGGATCACTGTAGCTGTGAGCCCAGGTTTAGGGATAAGACCCGAAGCATTGATGGATGTAAAAAGCGGATCCAGAATAGAAGACATGCGTGCGTGCACACACAGCTATTATGGTTCTGGATCTTGGTTTCCTAAAGACACAGCACACCTAAATAGGGTTGGATTCTGTTTGTGTTGGGAGGGGGCACAAGCACTAACTTACCTCTAGAGTATCCCCCAGGCCTCCGTCAATCTTGAGAGATGATGGTATCATGCTCGGTGCTGCATACACTGCATGCAAAGCACGAAAGCCTGGGTTAAATTGTTATGGAGGATAGGCTGTTACCCAAGCAGCAAATCCCCCCTCTCCACACCACTGAATTAGTCCAATGGAAAGGCAGAGCCAATACGATTGGATCCAGCTGCGTCGCAGAGCTGGGCTAAGGACAGGAGCTCACCCTGTCTTCTGGGGCCGACCCAGGTCTTGAACCCTGGCCTGCTGGTTAACAGGCACAGCGTCTTAACTGCTTGCACCACCCACAGCCCATACCTCCAGAGTAGGGTTGCCATAATTCTCTTCCACAATATCAGGACAGGACACTCTGTCCCATTTACCAGTATGTGAACTAAGGGCCCAATCCAGAATAATTTCGGGGAGTCCTTGCTCCGACGTAAGAAAAATTTACTCTGGATTGCAATATGAATTTCCCCTAGGTTTCCCCTAAGTGGTGCTGTAACTCAGTCAACATAAATGTCTCTTACGTGCTTCTGTAGTTACTCTGGATTGTAGGGATAATCCCCCAAAATCAGGACTGTCCCTGTTTTTTGGGACATATGGCAACCCTAACCTGGACTCGCATTCCAACTGAGACTAATAATCCATAATTAGTACAATCTCCATAATAATATGGGGACACCACAAT
The DNA here is from genome assembly GCA_030015325.1 of Cryptoblepharus egeriae. Lineage (NCBI taxonomy): Eukaryota > Metazoa > Chordata > Lepidosauria > Squamata > Scincidae > Cryptoblepharus > Cryptoblepharus egeriae. Next base: position 17,144,480 of record JAREYC010000016.1, on the reverse strand, counting down.
CTAATAAGAGAGCATGAAGAATGAACTTGATCTTGGATTCCAACACAATTCAGCACAGGTCATGAATGGAATTTCTTTCAGGTGAGTTCATTAGCTTTGATCCAATGTACTGGGGACAGAGTCAAAGTATTGGGGTCAGATCTGAAGTACTGGAGACAGATGTAGTGCTGGGATAATTTTGTACTGGTCTCTTATTGTATTGGTCTCTTATATCCCATTTTCCGGCAGTGCCAGAGCTCCACGTTTTTGTATGCTGTAATAACCGTGCATGCATTTTCACATTAAATTCATTTAGTGCAGAGTAAACTACATTTGCCTCCTGCCTGCGAGGTGTCCAGGGAATGCTAATGCATATTCCAGCAGTGACTCTCAGAGAAAGAGGTGCCCAAATATTGATCACTACGATGCCTGTGCAATGATCTGTTGGAAGTAAATGAACGGAAGTGGCCCAAATGGCAAAATGAAGCAAATTAAAGAAAACTTTCTGGCTGTCTGATGGTTTATTGGTTAATATTCCCAGGTGTTTAGATTCCAGGATGATGATGGAACAAAAGTCAGGCTAGAATCTTCTACCAACTGTGCTTCAAAATTGCCATACTGAAAATGTTGGTGGTTGTTTTGAAACTTTTTAGCGACTCTAGACTAGATTTCTTCGACTTGGGGTTGGGACCCCAATGGGATCACAAAGTCTCCATTGTGGTGTTGCCCCAAATAGCATCTTGTTTTAGGGCTGTGGGTGGCTTTCCATTGGACTAATTCAGTGGTGTGGAGAGGGGGGATTTGCTGCTTGGATAACAGCCTATCCTCAATAACAATCCAACCCAGGCTTTCGTGCTTCGCATGCAGCGTATGCAGCGCCCAGCACGATACCATAGTCTTTCAAGATTGATGGAGGCCTTCTTTAGGGCAAAATCCAGAGTAACTACGGGGAGTCCTTGCACCAGTGCAAGAACAACTTACCCTGGATTCCAATATGAATTTCCCATAGGTTTTCACTAGGTGGTGCAGTAACTACGGGTGCACATAAGCCCTACAATCCAGAGTAACTACGGGAGCATGTAAGAGAGTTTACGTGCACCCGTTGCTACTACATCACCTAGTGAAAACCTATGGGAAATTCATATTGCAATCCAGAACAAATTGTTAAACTGGAGCAAGGACTCCCCGTAGTTACTCTGAATTGCACCCAAAGTCTCTTATGTGCTCCCACAGTTACTCTGGATTTGGGGGTTATTTACCCTTAATGGATATAGCCCCATCTGGCTTGTCAGTTTCACGAACCACCAAAACTTGGGTCACGACTCACCAGTAGATCTGTGTACCTCTGAACGATCCACAATCTATGTACCTCTGAACTAGGACAAATGCTTAAAAGGTATATGTCACAGTAGGTTCCTAAAAAAATAAGTTCTTAATTATACTACAAAGAAGGAGGAAGAGGAGGAGGAGGAGGAGGAGGGAGTAAATTATTGAAATTTTTGAGAACCAAATCCTTTAAAAAGTCTGGCTTTTTCTGGCAAACTGCACAATTATTAGGAATTTTCTGGTTGTCACAATAATGGTATTTTTAAATCAGGAGAATTTCTGTTCAGAAACCTGGCAGGTGGGGGGGGGTATTATACGGGGGTATCAATTATCACCATCTACTGATGCATGGTAGCTGGGAAAGAAACGACAGAGAAATAAAATGAAGCGGAGGAAGGGTGGATGATGGATTCCGTCAAGTATTGCAAAGGGGATTAGATGCTTTGTGGCCATTTAATTAGCCCTTCTTCTCATGCCTAGCATGTTCAAGTGTGATAAAAAAATATCGATTCCCCCTCTCCCCCCTTCTAGCATACATACACTTCTAGCAGGCGTTCCTAAAGGTTGCCGAGAGAATTTTAAGTGGCATTAGCCACTGATGAATGATGCTGTTGAATTCAGTCAGAAGAGGATTAAAATTGCAATTGAGAGACCCACAAACATACATACACAAACTCTTCTCCCTCCTTCCCCCCCCCCCCATGTATCTGAAGAGTAGGGTAAATCTAAATTTTTGGTCATGCATTTCAATGCACACACATCCCATCTGGGAAATCAAGGTGATTTCCACTCATCTTGTTCACTTCTTCCCCACTACTTGAATTTCAAACAGAGGAACAGAGCAGAAGAGCATCATTTCATTTAAAAATTTGTTTTTTAAATCTTAAACCTCATTAAACATATGTTTAATATGAAACATCTTTAATAAAGATGTTATTACATTTATTTTTCATATTATCGTACGCTGTGGTTATTCTACACTGAGGGTGCAGTCCAGTGGTGGGATTCAAATAAATTAACAACAGGTTCTATGTCCCATTAGTAACCGGTTCTCAGAACCAGGCGCTTATTAGCAAAGGGTTCTATAGAACCTGTGAGAACCCACTGAAGCCCACCACTGGTTAACCAATATAGGCTGGCATGACTCCTCATTCCCATGGTGGTGTGGGAAGGCCAGCGCATGGTCTGTGCACTGGCCTAGCACCCCCAGGAGTGGAACAGAAGTGCTTTATGGCACATTTTGTAAACACCCCCAGGCTGGCATCAGTTTCCAGCCCAAGTCATATACCACCTGTTCATCATTTTATAGAAATTCTCTTTTAAAGTTCATGTTCAATATACTTTTTTGCTGCAATCCTAAATACACTTTCCTTGGAGTAGGCTCCATTGAATACAATAGAACTTACTGCTGAGTAGCCAGGCTTAAAATTGCACTGTTCATTTGTTTAGTCCATAATTTCTTCCATTGTTTCACTGAGATGTCATAACCAACATTTGTCACCTTCTCAATCATGCATTTCACTTGATCCTCTTATGGATATTACATTTCTATATAATATCCAATTTTCTCTTTGGGGTAGTCCTCTACCATACAATGCTTACCGTGGGAAAAAAATAACAGTATATCTGTATTAAACCTACTGGTATTTTTATGGGTAGCACTATTTTGATGCATGTTTTCATGTATGGGAATAGAATGGTAATAATGAATATAGTGAAACAATAGTGAAACAAAATAATGAAATAATAATGAAAAGGGTAAAAGACCCAGAATCAGCAATCCAGAATCACCTCCTAATTGCATTAAGAAGGCCTTATGAGGTTATGGGCAAAACTATGGAGAGTCCTCGCTCTGGTGTCAGAACAACTTACTCTGGATTTCAATATGAATTTCCCATAGGTTTTCACTAGGTGGTGCAGTAACTATGAGTGCACTTAATGTCTCTTACGTGCTCCCGTAGTTATTCTGAATTTGGGGGTATAACAGCAGTCTCTGCATCCACAGATATTGGGTCGGCCCCATAAGACAGGGTGAGCTCCTGTCCTTAGCCCAGCTCTGCGACGCCAGCTGGATCCAATCGTATTGGCTCTGCCTTTCCATTGGACTAATTCAGTGGTGTGGAGAGGGGGGATTTGCTGCTTGGGGAACAGCTTATCAATCCAACCCAGGCTTTCATGCTTCGCATGCAGCGTATGCAGTGCTGAGCATGATACCATAGTCTTTCAAGACTGACGGAGGCCTGATTTTTTATATATAATTATTATTATATTATAGAATATAGGCTGTAATTCAGGTGTTCTGCCATAGAAGGAGCCCATCTGGAAATATGCTGGAAAATAAGCAGCAACAGGTTGGAAGTAGAATAAGCAGAAACTTTGGAAGGAGATTTTTTTTCCAACCTATTTGGTTTTTCAACGTATTTTTCAACCTATTTGCAGTCATTCTCTTGATTGGCAAGAAGCAGGCCAATATTTTACAGACTGCAGACAGACTAATCTGTCCCCCCCACCCCGTTATCCTGTGAGATCCACAATGGTGACATGTTTGGGTGTGGATTAAAAAAAGGATTAACACTTCAGTATTATTTCTGGGCAAGAGTGACTTGCAGCAGTTGTCAAGAGGGCACCATGTTGTGCGTTATCAAGATGGAGGAGAAATTATCTGAATTTTCTGCTGTCAGATTTTAACGCAGCTTCTGACATTTGTTTACGGGCAAAATAGTTTGCTTTCCAGCAGCCTGTTTGCATGATGTGGAATCAGCTCCAGTTATCTAGTGAGTGACAAGGAGATCAAGCAACAGGATGAATGCCGTCTTCCTTGTAAAGTCTCTTGCTTAACGGTAGCCTTAGGATAGCTTAGGAAAAGGAACAGTTGATTTTGTTGCTTCTCCCCCCCTTTCCGGCATGTGATTCTTCAGCAGTGTTAGTTTTTGCATTCACTGTTCAGACCGAGTTAATATTTTAAACCTTTGGGTATCCATGAAAAATAGCCACACTAAGTTTTTATCTTGCAAGCTCCAGGACTAAATTAGTAAATGCTGGTTGCAAACAAATGAACACAATATCCTGATTAATGGCTGCGCAATCTGAGATCAGAACAGGTGGAGGGACCAAGTTGTGTTGCTTTAGGTGGTGTTTTTCGGAAGTTGTGTATTCTCACGTTGCCAAACTTTGGCTGATTGCCTTGCCCTGGTCTTCTTTGGGGTTTTTAAGCCTCACAATGTCATCCGAACCTGGAAGTAAATGGTCATGACATAGGGTTGCCATAATTCTTTTCCATGATACCAGATCAGGACCGCCTGTCAAACACAATCCCCTAAAACCAGTACTATCCTGGTTTTCCGGGATATATGGTAACCTTATTGTGACATCACCATGTTCTGGGTTTCTGGATTTCAAGGGCATCACAAGTCAGGTACATTTGGGACATGCTGCTCTAAGGTGTTGCAGGTTCATGTTCTCCATCTTGGTGTAACATTAATGGAAAGGACAAGTCTTCCTGAACAATTAATTAAGCAATTAAAGTGGTCAGGCCACTTTAGGTAGCATTCCTTAGGGAGAAAGGCAGGATATGAATCAGATAGATAGATAGATAGATAGATAGATAGATAGATAGATAGATAGATAGATAGATAGATAGATAGATAGATAGATAGATAGATAGATAGATAGATAGATAGATAATGTGTGTGTGAGAGAGAGATTGATTGATTGATTGGATTACCTAGACCAGTGGTTCTCAATCTTCCTTACGCTGTGACCCCTTTATAAGTTCCTCATGTTGTGGGGACTCCCAACCATAACATTATTTTTGTTGCTACTTTATAACTGTAATTTTGTTACTGTTATGAATCGTAATGTATGCAGGAGTATACATCCGATATGCAGGATGTATTTTCATTATTACAAATGAAATGTGTGTTCTATGCACACATTGAACACAATGGGATTTATTTCAGAGTAGGCATGCATAGGATTGGGCCCTGAGGCTGTCAGTCAGCCCCAGTGTGCACACAGCTACACCCGGAGGTCTGGCAAGCCTGACCTGGCTCCCTGCACCAAGGGTCTTTAGGTGACCCCCAGGAAAGCACTAGGCGGCCCCCAAAGGGGTCCTGACCCCCACTTTGAGAAATGCTGACCTAGACAGACTTGTAAGATTCCTTCTCTTGGAAGTCTCTCTCACCAATGACCTGAGCATGGATGCTTCATCATCCTTTGAATCTGGCTTAAACCTGGTTTTAATCTGGGTTGAATCTATAGTATTCCCTGATGGTTAATTAAGTGGCATCACATATACCAGTACTGAATTTTAAGGGGTTGGCTGTGCTGGAGGGTCCTCGTCCCTTGTTCAACCAGGCAAACTCTTGAATCCATTCCTGTATGCTATTTACATGATTCTTGTTTTTATTCTGTGCTTTCCTCTACGTGGGTCGGGCTCATGACCTGGTTTTCATTGCCCTCTTGTCAATTCCCCCTCGGCGATTAACTCCTTTAAAACAACTTTCCAATTTCTTAGCCGCCCCATAAAAATCCTTGACACCACCAAAAAATAAAAAAGGAAGCAATTTCAAAATGTCAGCCCAAAGTGTACTTGCAAATATGCAAGTTGGTACCACGATCCGAACATGGTTCAGTGCAATAAAGTTTCACAGAATGAACCTGGGTTTGAGTTCTTCATTTAATTTGGGTAGGAAATGTTTGCAGCTCACATTGGGGGATTAAAAAGGGGAAATAAAAGTAAAGCACATTCAAATTTTAAGTGCTTTCTTAAAAAAAATAAGAAGCATAAAGTATGTTGGAGACAACAATAACAGTCAATCATGTATGTCATCTACATTGCACCACATAAGTTACTTTTATAAGTTTTTTTAATCTCGTATATTCTCACTTCAATCAGTGGCTGAAGCAGTTTCAGAAACATTATAGTGGCTAATAAGATTCTTCCATTAGAAAACAAACTTTGTAGGGAAAAAATTCCCATGTGCTGCCCTTGCTAAGAGTAAGCACGGCAGTATATAGCTCAGCGAACCCACATCATGCACTCGGCATCTCCGGATTTCAGTATCCATGAGTGCCAAATGGTTGGAGAGACTCATAGGACCTCTTAGGAATAAAACAAAACGGCAGCTCTTTTGTTAAGCCATGAAAAAACCAGAGACCTATGGAAACAACTGCTCTATATAGTACCAGGTGAGGCAGCTTCAAGGGTTGCCTCAAGGGGCATGTAAGTAAGCTCTTCCTATCTCTGAGTGGAAAAAGATGAGCTTCTATAATTTATTTCTGAAAGGGGGGAGAGTTTGTGTTTCAGAGATGAGGCATACCCCCAAATCCAGAGTAACTAAGTGAGCACGTAAGAGACTTTACCTGCACCAGTAGTTACTGCACCACCTAGTGAAAACCTACGGGAAATTCATATTGGAATCCAGAGTAAGTTGTTCTTACACCGGAGCAAGGACTCCCTGTAGTTACTCTGGATTTTGCCCATAGAGTGCAATCCTAACCAGTTTTGGCTGGCCTAACTCACCTGGCCTCTCTTTCCATTATGGTGTGGGGAGGTCGTTGTATGCCTGTGCGTTGGCCTAAATCCCCCAGGAGTGGGGCAGAAGTGTCTTACTGTACTTTGTGCTCCTCCAGGTCAGCACAGGACTTGTGCTGGGGTTTAGGCAAGCCTAAGTAGAGGTTTTTTTAAGTGGAGTCTTTGCACTCTTTATTTCTTGGAGAGAGAGAGAGAGAGAGAGAACATTTCAGGGTGTTCCCTTGCACCCGTCCTGGAACATTGCAAATGTGCCATAAAAGGAAAGTGGCGCATGGATGTGTGGCACAGCCTCTGCAGTGGCTTAAAGAGTGACCTCCACACTGGCCAAGCTCAGCCAATGCTAAGGCCTGGGAGAGGTAGAGAGAGGGTAGGTAGGAAGTCTTATGGAGACATCCTGGAGCATAGGAAAGCAGGTGGCAGGTGGGATTTTGGTGGGCATGCGAAAAAAATGCAAAGACTGGCATATCACCAATGGGGCAGCATTTGGCCTGCTGTCCTAGATGCCAGGAGGTGTTGGGCCAGAACTTGTGGCATATGACATATGACATCTGGCAGATGACCTGTGACTTGATGCTTGTGTTCCACAATTATCATATAAAAGATCTTCAATGTTTTGAATCTCTTTGGAATTTTTTCCTTTCATGCGCCTCGTGGTTCATTATCTTTTGTCCTTAAGCTACAGCAACAGGAACACATAGTTGCTGTTTCACTTCAACAGAGATCCATCATTATAATATAAAACATGATATCAAAGAAAGCACAGTTGCAAACGCATTTCCAGCACAAATGTTAATATTACAAAAGGAGGGGGGAGCCGTTTTAATGTGCGTTTGTTCTGCACTTTGTAGATTTAGCTCCCTTAGTCTTCCACATTTAAATATTTTACTCATTTTTGACTCACTAATCTGAAGATGATGTGATATTGTGATGTTTAAATTAAATTATTTCCATGGCTCATAAAAATGGAGGTGAATAATAACCTTGATGTTATTGAGGGCTTTTTCCAGAGTATATTAAAGACCCAATCCAGCTGATGATAGATCTTTCCTCGGAGAAGGGGTGATGGAAGTCAAGGGGTTAGGCCAGGGTGGGCAAACATTTTGTTAGGAGGACCACCATATCTCTATGGCCTAGACCAGTGATGGCAAACTTTTACAGCACTGAGTGCTGACTTATGGTGCCTGTGCCCAGCTGCATGCCCAGAACTCGGTCATGTGCATTGAGTCAGGAGTGAACCCATTGCACATGCCAGGAGTTCCAGGCATGCACACTGGGCACCAGCGCCATCAGTCAACTCTGCTCCAAAGAGCAGACTGAAAGTGCCGGTGCCCAGCGCACATGCCCAGATCTCCAGGCATGTGTGCTGGGGTTAGAGTGTTCTCAGATTGAGAATGCGTGCCATAGGTTCACGTGCCATAGGTCCGCCACCACTGGCAACAGACAGTAATGTATGGTCCTTTACAAATTTCTGTATTTGCCACTTTCAGAAGCAGATTCCTTTCTTGATAAGAAAGTTTCAAAAGTAACAATGAAGAACATTTCAAAAGCCGTAGAAGAATTCCCAGAGTTCTGCCTTGATTGCACCCCCAAACCTTATTAACCTTGATTGCACCCCCCAACCTTATTAATGGTTCGGAGAAGTTCAGCGGTGGAACAGATTGCCGAAGGAGGTGGTGGACTCTCCCTCACTGGGGGTCTTCAAGCAGAGGATCGACGAGCACCTGTTGGGGATGCTCTAGGAGGATTTCCTGCAACAGCAGGAGATTGGAGTAGATGACCTATTACGTCCCTTCCAACTCTATGATTCTATAATTCTATAGGTGTATTTTGCTCACAAGTGACTCTGTTCATCATTGGTTGGTGTGATTGTGTGACTGATGAATTGTCCTCCTTCCTTACAAGGGAGATCTGGCGTCGTTGATATTCATGAAATCCTTGTCAAATGCAGCTGTTGTCGGTTTTTTGTCATCATGAAGGAATATAGGTTCCAACTCCGGAGTGAAACGGGCAGAGATTTAAAACCGAGCCGTCGTGAGCAATTTATGCTCCCGCTTTGCTCGATTTTCGTTTACGCGGAGGCGTCGCCACAGCCCGTCGCAACTTCCTTGCATCTCAAGGAAGCTCCGCAATGAGCCAACGAGCCTCTTAACAAGATTGAATTTGCTATTGTGTGCGCTACAAGCTGAACAAACACAGATTGGGCAAGTTTCTTTGCGTTCGTGCACTGCTTAAAAAAAATTCTTTTTTAAACAACAAATGCTGGTTTAATATAAATGGAAATGAGGGCAGTATTAGTGCGCACATAAATCTTGATCTATTGTAACCTAATAATGAAAGCCATACTTTTTAAGAGCCAGGATTAATGGCTGCAGCCCTATTTCTAAAGTCTGGATAGCTGCCTTTTTTCCTTCTTAAACTAAAATTCACTTCTTTTCCATTTTTGTTTGCTTTCTGGGATCCTCATACATAACTATATCTACCAGAAGGCTTTGACAGCTAAATCTCAAAAGTATGACAAACTAGTTTTCTCTGCTGGTGCCCAGACATTATAGCCGCTATTGTTGTATTAATCAAACAACAATAAGCAATAATCATGCTGGAAGAGAAGAGATTTATAAAAGAAAGGGGAAACATCTTTTTTCCTCCACTTGATTTTCTTTATAACCTTTTTAATGATCATGGGGCTATAGATAATGTTAACCAACTTGACATTCGACCTTTACGATCTGGCAAAATGCCATCCTAATTACAGTAGTTCCATCCCACCATGACTTCATAATGAATTTTTTTAAAACAAGTATATCCACAGAATGCGTATAAATTCATCCTACAATCAAAGAATTCATTCCCATTTTATGGAGGCAATCATCTGCAGAGGCATCACTAAGGTTTTGTCACCTGGTATGGGTATGGTTGCCATATATCCCCAAAAAGGGACAATCCCAATTTTGGGGATTGTGTTCACATACTGGCAAATGGGACAGAGGGTCCTATCCCAATTTTGTGGAAGAGAATTAAGGCAACCCTAGGTATAGGAGGTAGTGCAATGCTCCACGATGGACCTCTTCCCATGCTGTTGGCATCAGGTAGTAGGACTGGTGATATACCATTGCCCATCCCTGCTGGTTGTTTAGCTATAATTTTTGATAAGGTGATGGACACTGGTTGAGGAGGCATCCTTAATTTGAGGAGGCATTCATCACAACCACACAACTTCAGGATGCAACATGTGCCCCACTGGCATAGATATGCCAGTGCTGGAAAGTTGGTTAGGGTGGCACCTTCACAGTATTAAATAGGGCTTGAAAAAAGCTGACCTGATCAGATCTGCCAACAGCAAACTTTCCTTAGTACTTTTACTTTACCTTTATTGGCATTTAAGCAGGTTAAACAAAGTTACAATAGTCACTGGACTATAACATATTGGGAGGGGGGTTGGAAAAATAGTTCAAGAAAAGAAAAGAAAAGAAAAGAAAAGAAAAGAAAAAATAGAAAGTTAGAAAGGGGGGATCATTTGATAATTTGGGATAGAAAAGTGGCAACTGCTGTAGTAATGTCTGCAACATTGTCACTCAATAAAACAAAATATGGATCGATAAATGGGCCGGAAGGATGCTGTAAAAAGTGGTCCAAATATAACTTCTGGAGTGAACAGTGTGCTGGGCAATGGATAAGAATATGCTCAAGTGTGTCCGGTTCGAGGTGACAAAAGGAACATAGCCTGCAATTCCGAGGGATGTGGCAGAACCTTCCAAGATGGTACGAAGAGGGGAAGATATTGAAACGCGCAAGCATAAAAGCTAAGGGAGGGGTTTATTAGGGTTTCAAAATATTTAGGGGTCTGACCTGATAAAGGACAGAACTTTCCTTAGTGCACTTTAAATGTACATTCTTTAATAAGGAAGCTTAAGGCTGCAATCCAGAGCAAATTCAGCCTGCTCTGACCTAACTGCACTCTCCTAACTATTCTGTATCCAGAGCAGAAAGTTATGCTGAATCCAGAGAGTCAGGAAGCCTGGGCTGCCCTAACTGCTCCAGAGCATGCTAAGTAATTGACACAAGGGGAAGACTTGCTCCTGAGGAGACACCCCTCAGATCACACTGAACAAGGAACAGCTGTGGTGCCTACAGTGGTGACATGACTCTGCACATCACCTGGTGCGGAAGTCTGTGCGTCATCCCTGGGATGCGCGCCCCCCCACCTGGACTGCGCAGTTGCCAAAGTTGGCGCCTGCGCAGTTGTTTCTGAAGCCAACTGGCTTCAGAAAGAGTACTGCGCAGGCACCATGTCTGATACCTGCGCAGTACTTTTCTGAAGCCTTTTGGCTTCGGGGGAGACTGTGCAGGATTCAGAGTTGGTGCCTGTGCAGTACTCTTTCTGAAGCCATTCGGCTGCCGCTCCGCCTCCTGAGTGAGGCCGAATGGCTGTGCAGAGGCGCGGACTTTCTCTGCTCTAAGGAAGTCTCCTCTGAAGCTGTTCGGCATGCTCAGTGTGTTTCTGCGCAGTGCACCTCAGATGGCCGTTCAGGCCAGCTCCTCAGACAAGTGGCAGCTTCTGGCTGATTCTCCGCCTTGGAGCAGGCCTGAATGGGGGTGCTGACGCCTGGGGCCTGCCAAAGGACAGTCAAACTCCTCCGGCACATCACCCCATACGGAGCGCATCCCCAATGCAGCCCACACCAGCCGCACCAGTCTGGTGATACCACTGCGTGTGTGCCTTATAAGGAGTCCCTGATGAGATGCCAGTACCTTCTACAGTGAATACAAGGGGCTTCTTGGAGTGGCCTGCTGTATCCTGAGGTTTGTGGGCAGCCGTAGTTTGTTCCATATCCTGAGGTTGAGAGGAAGGGGTTGCAGCTAGGCTGGCCAAGAACTCAGATTTTTGGTCAGCACTGCCATTCTTACTCGGGCCTTAACATGGACCCCTATGGGTCTACTCATTACTATACCTGCTCCTGAGGTGGTATAACTCTGAGGGCTGGAAGAGGGCATTTCTGCCTTGGAAACAGGCTCTGGATACAGAGTAACTGCTCTGCCCTAGGCAATGCTCAACATGCCCTCAACTTGCCTCTCCTGAGCTGCTGAGGCTGCCCCAGTTAGGGCAGAGCAGGTCCACCTCTCTTAGGGCACCCTATCTTGCCTTGCTCTGCCCTAAGCCTCCTTCAGAGTAACTGGGCTGGAGCATCTTGCAGTTGCTCCAACCTAGTGTTAGATAGGGCAACCTAAGGGCTCTTATGTGGACAGATTAGTTGCTCTGGATTGGGCTGTAAATGTATCAAAACCTGTTTATTCTTCAGAGCCTATATGGTTATAATCCCAGCCATTAATTCAAATGTTGGTCTTGAATTGCGCAAAATTGTGAATATTTATTTTATTTCCCCTCTTCAGGCATCCTCTACTTCTGAAAAAAATGTGCACTGTTTAGAAATTGGTGCTTAGAGAAAATCTCACCCAAATAATTTATCTCTTGGAGCTATTTTCTTTATGAATACTTTTGTTCCTTTTAAAAACTTTTCTAATTAGCTGTAATATGTGCTTTTGACCCGTACAAATTGGAATGGATCAACATGATTAATATTGCATTGGAAGAATGCGTTCTGTCTGGTTAGTCTGCTGACTTAATAAATATGTATTAAGTATCCAATTGTCTTGTGTGCTCCCTTGAGCACTGGTGGTCCAGATCCAGGATGCTGAACTAAGGCCTTTGACCTGATCCAGGAAGGCTCTTCATATGCTTTTACCCTTAGACTTCCAGCTTTTTTATTATCACCTAAGACCACTAAGGTCCAATGGACCTTTGAGGCCAATAAATGGACCCTGTACGACCCTGTACAATAGTTTGGTACATATAACAAAGAAATGTTGTGAAATGAATAAATGTTGTGAAATTATGAATTTTGATTATAATTTTGGCTAGCAAAATATTGAACCTATGAATACCTGTTTTTTTTCTCATCTATGACCTCCAAGGTCCAATGGACCTTTCTATGGAAAAACCAATGAAAAGTCCAATGGATGTTGCGGGATTAGTGTAAATTCAGAACTGTAAATTCAAAACATTCATGCTTCTGGATTTATAACTGTCTAATTAGCAGTAAAAAGTCATAGGTTGTTGTCTAATAATAATAATGATGATAATGATGATAATGATGATGATGATGATGATGATGATGATGATGATAATAATAATAATAATAATAATAATAATAATAATAATAATAATAATAATAATAATAATAATAATAATAGATTCCATAAAAAAATATGAAAATAACATCTGGAAAGGTCCAATGGACAACATTAGGTTGTGCGGTGTTTCACATTTGTCTGCATGGATTACGACCACTTAGGCACCCCTGACTAGCATCCAAGTTCACTTCCATGTGCCTGACCAGTTGGTACATGACAGTCCCAGCAGGGGACCATCAAGATGATGGTGAACCTTGATGATGAAGACAGGCATGAAGATGATAATGAAGAATCCACCTGCTACTTATCGGCTCGGTCTTGAGGTCTTTCTGCAGCGGCGCTGATTTTGAAGCATCATCATGCAACAGCTGGGAAAAAGGGAAAGTCGGAGGGATGGGGGTTCAATCATCACAGGGCACCACTGTCTAGTTTAATTATAGCTGAAGGTGTCTCCACAAATTGGTTTCCCTTCCAAAAGGTCAGGAAAGGTTCTTGAAATGTGTTTCAGCCAAATGAAATTCTATCATGTTGTTACACCATAATCCTTTCATTTTTATGGCTCCTGACATTTCTGTTGTCAGCTGGGCTCTTAATGACGCCGGGCAGATCAGACACTCAGTACTGAAGACTCCGTTAAACGTGAAATTTCCACCCCCTTTACACTTATTAAAATGAACTAGAGGCGAGTTTGCTTTCAAGACCTGGGAAAGGATTATTAAGGAGCTGATTAAGTCAATTAGGCTGCTCGGGGACTCCTCTCTGCCGTGGTATTGTTAGCTTGGAAGCCTAATAGGACAATTAGGTTTAATTAAAATCATCCTGATTGATTAGGACATACAGACCTCAGCACCAGACTCACAAGAGAGGTTATGGAAACTTTCAGGTGGTGCGATCTTCCCATTGCCTCCGACTTAAGCAGTCCAATTCAGGCTTTGACCACCGATAAAACGTTTCGTCTTGATAGCCCCCAACCATCATTTTTCATTTCCCTACAGTATTTTAGATCACAGCACTTTGGTTTTTTTCCTCCCAGTTGCTTTTCTCTATATTGGAACTGTTTTCTCTTGCAAAAAGGCTCCAGGGAGAGGGGATTGGCCTTTGCAAAACAAATGGGAATATTGCAAAAAACAATAAAGCCCATAAGATCGTAGCCAGATTGGTGTATATATCGACCTTTATGAGCAATGCCTTTCATAATGCGCTGCTAAAATAAACACTTGCTTTTTCACAGACAATGAGAAGTTGATGTGATGGCTTTTAGTTGGTCTGCCATTGCTGTGTCTGGGAATGATGGACGGTTTAGGATCAGTTCCAAGGAAAAAAATGTATTCTCATCTGCCTCTGAGAACTAGAACTAGATTCAATGGGTACAAACTGCATGCGAGTTGGAACTCCAGTTGGAATTTGAACTCAGCATCCTTGTTGAGTCTTGTTCATGTAGTGTTGGGTCTACATCAATGATTTCCAACCTTTTTCATCTCACGGCACACTTACCCTACAATCCAGAGTATCTACAGGAGCACGTACGAGACATTATGTGCATCCATAGTTACACCTAAGGGCTGTGGGTGGCGCAAGCGATTAAGACACTGTGCCTGTTAACCAGCAGACCAGGGTTTGAGACCCGGGTCGGCCCCACAAGACAGGGTGAGCTCCTGTCCTTAGCCCAGCTCTGCAACGCCAGCTGGATCCAATCGTATTGGCTCTGCCTTTCCGTTGGACTAATTCAGTGGTGTGGAGAGGGGGGATTTGCTGCTTGGGTAACAGCCTATCCTCCATAACAATCCAACCCAGGCTTTCGTGCTTCGCATGCAGCATATGCAGCGCCGAGCATGATACCATAGTCTTCCAAGACTGATGGAGGCCTGCTTAATCGGAATACCAGGATACCGTTAGTATCACCTAAGACAGCACGGGTCAATTTTGACCCATATGATCCTGTACTATAGTTAGGTACATACAATGTTCATACAATGTACATATAATGAATAAATGATGTGTCATGTTTTGGTATAATTGTGATTATAATTAGTATAATGATTTTTAGTATAATTTTAGCTAGCAAAATATTGAATAACCAATAAAAGGCAACATGAGTCCAATAGGACCCTGTACTATATTTAGGTACATATAATGTACATATGATGTACATATAATGTACATATAATGAATATATGTTGTGTCATGTTTTGGTATAATTGTGATTATAATTAGTATAATGATTTTTAGTATAATTTTAGCTAGCAAAATATTGAATAACCAATAAAAGGCAACATGAGTCCAATAGGACCCTGTACTATAGTTAGATACATATAATGTACATTAGGTACATTAGGTATGTTACATTATGTACATTAGGTATGTTAGGTACATATAATGTTAGGTACATATAATGAATATATGTTATGTCAAGTTTTAGTATAATTATGATTATAATTAGTATAATGATTTTTAGTACAGTTTTAGCTAGCAAAATATTGAATAACCAGTGAAAGGCAACATGGGTCAAATTTGACCCGATTGGTATCCTATATATAAATTGGAATTTGCAGAAAAATTATATATCCAAAAGTTTCATGCTTTTGGAATTGTAACTGTCTGAATAGCAGGAAAAAAGTCAGAAAGTCTTGTTAGGTAATAATAATAAATTCCAGAAAAAAACACAAAATTTTGACCTGGCAGGTCAAAATTGACCTGGTTGGTAAACCTAGGGTTTGTTACACCTAGTGAAAACCTATAAGAATTCATATTGCAATCCAGAGTAACTTGTTCTTACTCTGGAGCAAGGATTCCCCATAGTTACTTTGGATTTCACCCTAACCCTACAATCCAGAGTAACTACGGGAGCACGTAAGAGACTTTATGTGTACCCATAGTTGCTGCACTACCTAGTGAAAACCTATGAGAAATTCATATTGCAATCCAGAGCAAATTGTTCTTACACCGGAGCAAGGACTCCACATAGTTACTCTGGATTGCGCCCTTAGTCTTGTGCTGGCCTAGTAAGTGCCATAAGGCACTTCTGTGCCACTCCTGGGGGTGGGGAGTTAAGGCCAGTGCACAGACATGCACCAGCCTCCCCATACCACCCCGAGCAAGGATTCCCCATTACACCAGAGCAAGGATTCCCCATTGTTACTCTGGATTGCGCCCTTAAGAAGGCACCAAAATTGTCAAGGCACACCATCAGTTGTTTTTACCATTGACAAGGCTCACCAGACTGTTCAAATCCCCCAATTTTTCTATTAATTAATGACCATCCCCTAATTCCCACAGTACACCTGAAGACTATCTGTGGCGCACCAGTGTGCCACAACACTGGTTGAAAAGAGTGTTCCTAAAGTCTGGACACATATGCAAAATGCACATATTTTTCAATAAATTTTTCTTTTCATTTTATTGGATTATTAATCAATAACATCTTCAATGTGATTTCCAACATTTGTGATGCAAAGTTCCATGTGCTTTGCAAGATTCGCATGAACCTGATGCAGTAACTCCACAATGTAGTTATAATTAGTGATATTTCCTATGTGTCCAGACTTTAGGAACACCCTATACTGATATCGACAGAGGTCTTTAAGAAGAGGCTGGATGGTAGGGGGTTGGACGCTGTGGTCCTGAACTTAGAGTTGTGATCCTATGAACGTTTGGCAGATAGTATGAACTGCACTTTCTGTATTGCTGTGTAGTTGTTGTTCCTCTAATTGGTTCCAGGTGTAAAGCAAAGACTTCTGAATTACTGACATCATTAATTTAGAGGAGCCCTTGCACAAATATTTCAGCGGTGGCATTGCAGGAGTGCCTAATTACCAGTGAATCATGTCCAGGGGCATGTCCAAATTGAGCACTCAGATGTTCTCCTCCAGGCAGAAATGTAAATCGGGGAGGATTCTCGAAGTGTGGAGGAAACTTCTTTGCCATTTCAGGTTGTTTGTCATGAATATATGTAGGAGCACCTTGTGAGGTGCTCTTGCAAACCCAAATCTTGCAATCTTGCAAACCCAAAGGACACAAAACCCCACAAGACTGGGTTCATACCATGCTGTCCCAATGTACCCAAAAGAAACAGGAAAGCAGTTTCAACATAATCAGTGAAACGTAATGGGCCGTGCACAATTTTCTGCATGTCCCATTTATTTCTGCTGAGTTTGCTCACAAGTAAGGGTGTAAAGGGCTCTGAAAGTTCAATAAATGTAAAAAAGAAATGGTCTCTGTCTACTTATCTGAAGCTTATCTGCTTATCACTCTACTTTGAGTGAGCCAGGATGGTTTAGTGCAGTGGTTTTCAAAGTGGGGGTCAAGACCCCCATAGAGAGGGGGGCACAAAAAGCTGGGTGCTGCCATCTTGAAATCTAGCACTGGGCATCACCATCTTAGAATGGGGTGTTTCGGCTGTAGTCCAAACTTTCCTGTGCATAAGTCTCATTGAACACAATAGGACTGACTTCCAAGTAGACATGGAAGATCCCTGGCATCAAAGTGATACCATTTCCTGTTTGTCGTCACTTCTTCGGTGGGTCTTGGACAGATTATTTGAAGGGGATCTTGGGCTGAAATGCTCAAGAATTAGTGACTAAGTAGGTAGTTAGGTAGCTAAGTGAGGCTGCAATCCTAAGCATATTGACCCAGGAGTAAGCCCCATTGACTATCATGGGACTTACGCCTGCATAGGAATGGGTGAATGAGTTAGAAAATATGTAAGAGCACAATCCTAACCATGTCTACTCAAAAGTCAGCCCCATTGTGTTAAATGGGTTTTACTCCCAAGAAAGTGTCTTTAGAAATGCGGCCTAGTAAGTCAGTAAGTAAGGCTGCAATCCTAAAAACACTTTCCTGGGAGTAAGACCTATTGAAAATAGTGGGGCTTACTTGTGAGTAGACATGGTTAGGATTGTGCTCTAAGTAAGTAGATAGATAGATAGATAGATAGATAGATAGATAGATAGATAGATAGATAGATAGATAGATATTGGTATTCATTACTGAATTGCTATTACCATTACTGAAAATAATTTTATCACATAGGGGTGACAAAACCTATGGTCCCTGGATGTGGGAACCCATGTGTCCTCTTTTTCCAGGACATGTTCTCTTTTTTGCCCTGTGTCTTGGAAAAAAATTCTTCATTGTCCTCCTTTTCCCTGTGAACAGGCAGCATGTAGCCTTCCTGTAATTCATAAATTAGATATAATAAATTATGAGCACAATCCTAACCATATTTCCTCAAAAGTAAGCCCCATTGTGTTCAATGGGACTTACTCCCAGGAAAGTGTCTTTACGATTGCATCATATATGTTACAGTTTTCAAATTAAAAATAAATAAACTACCTAAAAGCAATATATGAGCAATATATTTTGGCATATCCTATATTTTTCTTGGGTGTCCCGCATATTTTGGGGGCCCTGGCTCTCTTTTGTGGCTATGACATACGATCACTCTGTGTGGGAACGACCTTGGTACATTGCTGGTTGCGCACTCCTGCCAGACACGCGGAACCAACTAAACATGTGTGTGCACGTTGCACATCATGCAGTCAATGAAAGGAACTCAAGGGATTGTCGGGCAAGAGCTCCAGGCTGCCTTCCTTTCCCCTCCCGGTCCTCAACCTAAATGTACTTCATTGCTAAGTGCATGTTCTCTTTGGAAGATGTGAAATGGAGTGTTATTACTTCATTGATCCCAGAGTTATTCTGCACTTTAAAAGATTTCTCCAGCCAAAGCCTCGCTCATAAAACATATTCAGGCAAGCGAGATGGAGGCTTCCCTGCCTCGGCTCTCTTATTTTACTCCTCATTGGGGAGCTTCCATTTATTTTGATCGCCTCTTTCAAAGGAATGCTCACCTCCATCTCTCCTGTGTCCCTGCAGAAGGCATCGGAGTGGTTCTTCATGGAAAACCGAGCCACACAGTACTGCAATGTTAACCCTTGGTGTGGTTCTCCAACCCCGGATTTCTGTTTTTTTCTCTCTGGCATCAAAAAGATTCTTATTTTTTTTAATCATGCTGTGAATTCTAAATAAAATTGCCACATCTTTGCTATCTCAGTCTTAAACGGTGCAATCCAGAGTAACTATGTAGAGTCCTTGCTCCGGTGTAAGAACAATTTGAATTTGTTTGCAAATTGAACAATTGCAAATTGAATAATGCAATATGAATTTCCCATAGGTTTTCACTAGGTGGTGCAGTAACTACGGGTGCACGTAATGTCTCTTATGTGCTCCCGAAGTTACTCTGGATTGTAGGGCCGGACTTTCCTTTGAACGATGCTTTTGATGCACTGGTAACCATAGCATCTGCTCTGGTTAACTGCAGCCCTGTTCCTATATGGCCTTATCCTTGACACCCCTAGTCTCATTTTCTTAATATTGACATTATTTTATCTATTGTTGTTGCAGTTTTTTATTGCAATAATTTATTGCAAGATTTTTTTTGCAATAAAAGATTTTTATTGCAAGATTGCAAAAGAAATTGCAGTTTTTTGATGCTGTTTGTTGAGATCTTTAAAGTTTAAACTTCTTTAAATTGTACAAAATTGTGCTGGATTTGCGTGCCAAATTCGGGTGGATTTAGGTAGATCTGGGATCTCATTTGCAAGATCTAAGACGGAGGGTGGTACCTAACAGTGCACTCTTATTCTCCCACTATTGAACTACAATGCGGTGAGTGGGGTCCCAGGCTAGATCTGGAAATTCATCTTTAAATTCTGTAGTGTTCATTTGGATTGGCAAGGGATGCTAATAGGGTTGCCATAATTCTCTTCCACAAAATCAGGAAGGACCCTCTTTCCCATTTGCCAGTACGTGAACACAAAAATCAGGATTGCCTCTGTTTTGCAGGACATACGGCAACCCTAGATCAGGGTGCCTGAACCTAAAAAGGAGGGCAAGGTCTTGGATTCCTCTCAGCCTGGCCTTTCTGGTGGACAATGGCACATTTGCCTACTCATGAGTAAAGCCATGATATTGGGCACTTCCACTTTCCCATAGAGCTCAAAACATATTTTTTTTTTTGATCATATCTTTTGATAGAAAGGAGATATTTCAAAACTGATTTTTGCATTGGATTCTGCTGTTCAGTACAAATCCAACTACATATGACATGATGAGGTACTGTACACAACTGCAAATTTCCAAAATGAAGCCAAAATGGAGGACAAGGAAACCCTTTTGGAGGACACCTGGACTGGAGGATAAAAAAGAGGAGAAATCGGGAAAAATCCAGTCATTTGATCACTCTGCCCTAGAAGCCAACCAACTGCTCGCACTATTCCTAACCCTTGGATTCGAAAGGAAGATATTAATGGAGCAGATGGGGAAGCCATAGGGGGCCTAGGATTTTCCAGTCCTCCCCACTCCTTCTTCCATTGCCTTAAGATCCCAACCAGGTCTATTAGACCCACCAGGAAGTTTGTGTGTTGTGTTTTTACTGGAATTTATTATTATTACTTGATATGACTTTCTGACTTTGTTTACTGATCGTTAGACAGTTACAAACCCTAAAACATGACACTTTTGAATTTACAGTTTTTCTGTACCGGAGGTCGGGTCTATTGGACCCATAATGCTTTTAAAGGGTCTTACGGGTCTAATGGACCCATGTGGTCTTAGGTAGGTGATAAAAAAGGTAGGTGATAAAAAAATCCGGGTCTAATGGACCGGTGCGGTCTTAAGTAGGTGATAAAAAATCCGGGTCTAATGGACCGGTGCGGTCTTAAGTAGGTGATAAAAAATCCGGGTCTAATGGACCGGTGCGGTCTTAAGTAGGTGATAAAAAATCTGGGTCTAATGGACCGGTGCGGTCTTAAGTAGGTGATAAAAAATCCGGGTCTAATGGACCCGTGCGGTCTTAGGTGATAAAGAACATCCCAGTATTCTAAGCTAAAATTTTACTAAAATTTTACTAAAAAATCATTATTTCACAATAAATATAATTATACTAAAACTTGACACAACATTTATTAATTATTTGTACATTATATGTTCCTAACTATGGGTATGGGTCTAATGGACACATGCGGTCTTATGTGGTTAAAAAAAAAATCCCGGGATCCTAAGGGGTATACAGTATCTAGTGTGTACATATCGTGTGTACAGTGGAGGGACAATATTTAGCACATCACTGGAGGCTCCTCAGTCATGTGTACCGACTCTAGAAAACACATCACAGGAGATAATCACAGTGATGCTCCAAGAGCCTCGATCTCAAACTTGGAGGAAGAGATTTATTAGACGACAAAGGCTAATACGCCACCACATGTCAAGGAAATCTTTCAGACTTAATAAGCCCTGCCTTATCTCGATAATCTAAGAATCACAAAAGCAATCAGGCCGGGGACGCTTTCTTGGCAATGATTTGGGGGCCCGTCCTTCACGAATCATCCCAATTGCCAATGCTAAAGAGCAACTATTTATCATCTCGGAATCCTCACTATTATTTTTAAACCCTCTTTGATTTGCGTGGATTTTGTGCATATTGCCGAAGAGTCATAAATCTTCCCAGCAATTCTAATAGTGGGCTTTTCAGGCAATCATTATTTAAAAGGCTTTGAAAGCTTTAAGCAACTGAAGAGAGAGAGAGGGAGGAAAACAGAACGGGAAAAAAAACTCTTCTGTGTAGTGCTTTGGTGCTTTCAGCTTTATTTCATTGCTGCCCATACTAATTTGGCATATTTTTTAAATCTGAACTTTGAAACACACACACAATACCATCTTCACTCTCTTTAGTGCAAGGCAGTGATTTTCAATCTTTTTCATTTCATGTCACACTAAAAAGGCACTGAAATTTTCATTATAGGGTGAGGATCTCAAGGGGTGACCATTAGGTCTGCATAGATGGCAATGATGCCCCCCAAGCCTGGTGCCTGGGGCGTGTACCCCCTTACTCCCATTAGGTATGCCACTATCCCTACAATCCAGAGTAACTATGGGAGCATGTAAGAGACATTACATGCATCTGTAGTTACTGCACCACCTAGTGAAAATCTATGGGAAATTCATATTGCAATCCAGAGCAAATTGCAGTAAGGGTTACACCGGAGCAAGGACACCCCGTAGTTACTCTGGATTGCGCCCTATAAGACCTTGAGCATTAAACATCTCGTCATTTTGACCACCATTTGAGTTGTAACACTCTGACACTGCTCAAACCCGGTATCGTTACTTAAGAAAGTGGGTGGACAAGGGGTGTGGATTTTTGGATCTGAAATCAACAAAAAAAAAAATTGAATAATTTAATAAAAGGCAAATTATTCAAAATAATAAAGCAAAATAATAAAAGGCAAGCAAATGACAAAGTGACACAAAGATTGGGCTAATTTCCTTTCTTGCGCTTGTGAAGAACATACCTTTTGTGTGGGCTAAATGAGCTCGGATGTCAGCGCAACCTGGTAGGCTTGTAGGTTTTGCTGATTGCAAGGGAGTCTACAATTTTGCAAGCAAATTAACGTCTCATGATAGTGGCAAGCAGGCAGGCTGTAATCCAGGAGATTTTTTTTCTTACACACGCATGCATATGTGATTAAAATAACAATATATAAGGATTTTTTTCCTTAGGGGAAAAAATGTTCTGAATTCTATGGTGGCCACCACTAGAGATCACCATAGAGAGTTCAGAGATCAGCGTTGTGGGGTGGGTTCTCCGTTGAGTGGACAGTTGGCTAGGATGCCACAGTGCTGGGCCTTAGCTTCTCAAAGCCAACCTATTTTAATATTAGATGAGACAGTGGCTTCAAATAGCAGGTTGATGTGGGTGGTGGCTCCTGTTGGGGCACCTCCAGCAGGGCTGTTGAGGATCAGCTTGAGGTTCTCCAGTAAGGAGATCTCCTTCAGCAATTGGTTCCACTACCGAGCCACCCTTGCAGTCAAGAATTTCCTCTTGACATCTAGTTGGGATCTCCTCTCTTGAAGTTTGTATCCATTGGAACTAGTTCCAGTGGATCATGTGCTACAGGGAAACTGGTATAGTAAGGGTGCAATCCAGACTAACTACAGGGAGTCCTTGCTCCAGTGTAAGAACAATTTACTCTGGATTGAAATATGAATTTCCCATAGGTTTTCACTAGGTGGTGCAGTAACTATGGGTGCGCGTAATGTCTCTTACATGCTCCCTAAGTCCAGTCCCAACAGGCTGTCACTATACAGTGGTCTTCCCATTCCCATGGTGAAGCAGGGAGGCAAGTGCATGTCTGTGCACTTCAGTGTATTATGGCACTTTTGTGACACCCCCAGGTCAGGTGTCATAGGCACAGGACCTACACCAGGCTTAGGCTTTGGCCAGCCTAACTAGAGGTTAACCTGAGAAGGTTGTTTGAAGTAACTGGAGTTCTTGGATAGGGTTACCATAATTTTCTTCAACAAAATAGGGACACAACAATCTGGCTGCAATCCTAAAGAAACTTTCTTGGGAGTAAGACTCATTGAATACAATGGGGCTCACTTTTGAGTAGACCTGCTTAGGATTGTGTTATCTATCACACTTGCCAGTATGTGAGCACAAACCCCCAAATTGGGACTGTTTTTCGGGACAGATGGCAACCCTAATCTTGGACCATCCTAATAATGTTTAGATTCCAATATCTCACTTCATAAATGCCTGTGTGTGAGGGTGTCTGCATCTTCAGACGCAACTCCTCTTCTGGATTATCCCTCTCCCTCCTAAGTGAACAATCAGATGTTGCAAATGTTTTCGAAGAGCGCATTAAAAATGCGCCTGCGGGAAGGAACAGTTTTTAATTTGGTCTCCCCGCTGTCTTGCTGATGTCTGCCTGCGGAGCTGTGACACCAGAGTCCTGAATGCTAAGTAAAGCTATCAGCTCCGAAGAGCCTCTTGCGCTCTGTGATGCTATCACACCTTTCTTCCTACTATCTTGGGGCTCTCTCATGCCTGCTCTTCTCTGCCGCGGCACCATCTCGCCAAAGGGAATCCGATAGCGCATGACTGACAGCCGACGGCAGCTCTGAGTGAGGCTCCCTGTTTGTCATGTGGCAACGGCTATTACAGCTCTCTTTTCAGAAAGATTCAAATACTAATAATGCTTAGACTCCAATATCTATCTACATATATGTCTTGTGTGTGAGGGTGTGAGGGTGTGTATCACAGGTGGGCAGATGCCGGTTCGGGCCTATTCGCCCGAACCGGATCTTCCCACGCGGCGGATGCTAGCGAACCGGAAAGACCCGCGGCTGCCAGAACCGCAGGGACCGGTTCACTAGCGGCTGCCGCATCTCCTGAAGCTCAGCTTCAGGAGATGCAATGCGCTAGGGTCCAGCTGGACGCTAGCACACTGCGTCTCCTGAAGCCGAGCTTCAGGAGACACACTGTGCATGTGCCAAGCCTGGCGCATGCGCAGTGCGGCAGGATTGGGGCCCCACCCCTGACCTGCCCCCTGACCCCAGCCCCACCCCTGACCCTGGCCCGCCCCCAACTTCCGGCAAACCGGATCTTGGGG